>JAAGEH010000030.1:48568711-48726109 GCA_011751065.1 Lasiurus cinereus | reverse complement strand
ATATATATATATATATATATATATATATATATATATATATTCTTAGTAAATCTCTAATACGTAGCATGGTTTCTTCCATATGTTATATAGGTGTTTGTTAAAATTTGCAAGTTAATCAATACATTACTGGTCATGTTTAATTTTGTAGATTTTTCCCTGTTTGTTCAGGAACACTTTAAATATGAATCTATGAGGTTAACAATGGATGTTAACAATTTTAAGTGCAAATAAGTATTTTAAAATATAAAAGGTATAAATATTGTAAGCTTTCATAAAGCAAACATGTACAATATGGGTTATCATCATATATTCTCATGTAATTAAAAGTATTAATTTTAAAAACAGTTAATTCCAACTCACTTCTGTTCCCACAAAGAACTTTGTACAGAAGTCCTCTACTGGTCTGAGGAGATTGGCCAACCCACTTTCCAGGTTCTGGTACGGGTTCATTTCTTCAGTCTTTATGACGATGTTCTGAACTAACACTTTGTCTTTCAGAGGAGTATGGAGAGAAGAAGCACATATTTACACTGAATGATCTTTAAAAATATCGTTAGTTTATCTTTTCTGTCCATTGCCATACACATCTACCCCGTATCCTCCAAGGTGGGATGAGTGAAAATCCAAGCATTTTTAGACCTCTAGTTTAGCAGTGGAATGCTTTTTTTTTTCTTTTTTCAAAACAAAGGTTATGTAAGACCCCCTGTATGTAAAATTGATAGAATCTGCATTGCTCTTTGAAGTATTACCTGGGTGGTAATGGGGAGACTCACCTGCCTACTTTGCAGGGGCTCTGAAAGGTTTCATGGCACATGTGAAAACCATTCCACCTAGCCAGTTTGGCTCAGTGGGTAGAGTGTCGGCCTGCAGACTGAAGGGTTCTGGGTTTGATTCTGATAAAGGGTACGTGCCCAGGTTGCAGGCTCAATCCCCAGTTGGGGGCATGCAGGAGGCAGCCAATCAGTGAGACTCTCTCGTCATTGATGTTTCTATCTTTCCTTTCCTCTCCGAAGTAAAAATAAAAAACATAAATATATGTAAATATATATAAACTACTTCTATGATTTCCACCATTGCAAAATTATTTATAGTAAAAATTGGATACAACATATCCCCTGGGTTATATCACCTTTGATGTGCTCAATAAGATTTTCTAATGAGAAACTCATGTCATTTTTATTCAGTGGGCATCAACTAAAAAATTTTCAAGCAATTTAAGATTAGTTTTTTAAGTGTGAAAATTCTTTAACTTCTAAAAAGTAAATCCATCTAGAATGTATTACTTGTTTGTCACAAGCATAGCATATATGACATTGTTTTCTGATTATCCAGATTTATTATTTATGAATATCACTTTATTATGGCTGTAACTATACATGCAAACAGCAAAAGCATAGCTAATTTGGGGGCTGAAATTCAAATGTCATCTGAAATTTCCTTCTTTTTAAAAATATCTGATGTCATTTTGTTTTAAAACAATTTTTTATGATCTAAAATTAATGTTATTTATTGAAACTTTGGAAAAGAGAGAAAAGCATGAGGAAAACTACAAAAATGTATCCATTTTCATACCTACCAGAAATAATCACTATTAAAATATTTATATATTTTCCTTCTAGTTACTTCTCTCTCTCTCTCTCTCTCTCTCTCTCTCTCTCTCTCTCTCTCTCTCTCTCTGTGTGTGTGTGTGTCTCTGTCTCTTTCTCGTGTGTGTGTATAAACAGATTTTTTAAAAATTGGGTATGTTAAGTGCTGTATCCTACTTGTCTATTTTTTTAAAGATATATCTTGGACACTTTCCCAGGTCACTTACTAGTTTTTAAGAAATGTGCTACTAAAATATTAACTTTGAGGGAAAGGTGGTAGAAAAAATATGCTCACAAAACCCTCCTCACTACATCTCCTTAATATATCTCCTGGGTTATATCACTCATGGGAAAACAAAAACGAACATGAGAGCCAACCAACAAACACATAAATGAAAACTAAAATAGGAGAAGAAAATACCAGCTATACTAAAAATATACTACATTGTATTTCAAAAAGCTTTAGCATAATTCTGGACAAAAGTAAAAAATAATTATTATGGCTTAGGTAACCAACACTTCCATTGTTTGGGCTCTACATGTTTCGAGGGATCCCTTTCTCCATTAGCTAAGACAGTGGTTGGCAAACCACGGCTTGTGAGCCACATGCAGCTCTTTGGCCCCTGGAGGGTGGCTCTTCCATAAAATACCATGTGCGGGCATGCACGTGCAGTGTGATTGAAACTTCATGACCCATGCACAGAAGTCGGTTTCTGGCTCTCAAAAGAAATTTCAATCGTTGTACTGTTGATATTTGGCTCTGTTGACTAATAAGTTTGTCAACCACTGAGCTAAGACATTAAAAATGAGTATCCAAGTTAAACCAACCATGGATCCAGATCTTTAAATACCTGTGTTACAAAGTGTCAGTCAACATTCAGAAATAGCTAGGCACATTCAAATGCATTATTCTTACCTAAAGGTACTCATAATACATTTAGCAAGAACAAACTGGCATTTTGTATCCATTTAATATAGAAAATTAAAGCCATTACAATATTTCAAGTTCTTCACTCTTATTTCAGTGTCTGTTTTTCTCTTTTTAAATAATATACATTATTTAAATATAAGTACATTAGTAGGATCTCACTTATATATGGAATCAAAAGGACAATATAAAGGAACAAACAAAATAAAAATGGACTCATAGATACAGGTAACAGACTGATGGTGGCCAGAAGGGAAGGTGATTGAGAGTACTGGGCGGACAACATGAATGGATTGAGAAGCACAGATTAGAAGTTGCAAAATAGTCATGAGGATAGAAAGTATAGCATAGAAAATATAATCAATATTATTGTAATAACTATGGTGCCACTTGGGTACTGAAAATGTCAGGGAGAACACTTTGTAAAGTGTATGACTATCTAACGACTATGTTACATTGTACACCTGAAATCAATACAAAATAACATTGAATGCAAACTGTAATTGAAAAAAATTATACATATATATATCCTATCTAATAAAAGAGTAATATGCAAATTGACTGTACCTTGGCTACACCCACCAGCCACACCTACCAGCCACGCCCATCATAATCAGAGAGAGTATGCAAATTAATCCAATAAAGATGGCTACGGCCACAGAGAGAGCAGGAGGGAGACTTGGGTTGCCCCTGGTGATGGAGGAAACCAAGTTTTCTGCACACCCTGGCCCACCCAGACCTTTGCTTAAGGCAACGAAGTTTCAATGGCTGTGTGAGCAGAAGGTTTGGCTCTGCTCCAGGCTACAAAGTTGCAATTGTAGAAGATAAATCCCAGATACCAGGGCCTCCACTTGGGTCTCTGGGGAGTGTGGCTGGCCTGCAAAACATCACAGGCCCCTCAACCAGGCCACCCCACGCCACAAGGGAACACCCACCCTGATCCAGGACACCCTTCAGGGCAAACCAGCTGGCTCCCACCCATGCACGAGGCCTCTATCCTCTCTAATAAAAGGGTAATATGCAGGTTGACCATCACTCCAACACAAAAGATGACTGCCCCCATGTGGTCAAAAGATCCTGCCCTCATGTGGACACAAGATGGTTAGCAGGGAAGGGCTGTTGGCAGGGACCAGGCCTGCAAGGGAGGACAGTTGGGGGTGATCAAGCCTGCAGGGGAGGGCAGTTAGGGGGGACCAGGCTAGCAGAGGAGGGAAGTTAGGGGCAAACAGGCTGTCAGAGGAGCAGTTAGGCATCAATCTGGCTGGCCAGGAAGTGGTTAGGGGGTGATCAGGCTGGCAAGCAGAAGCAGTTATGGGAAGGCAGGAAGGCAGGCAGGTGAGCAGTTGGGAGCCAGCCTAGGATCGGGTTTACATATATATAATGTAAGCTGTGCTTAAAGTAAAACAAGCTGTATGGGGGTTAGAGACCAAACCTAACAAAGCTGGCATACAAACTGAGGCGAAAAAAGTATGTTAGTGGAGTAGAGCATCTATATAATTTGTAAATAAACGTAAGTTCATTGGGAGTATGTGCTCAAAATAGTTTCCTGAGGGGGTTGAAGATGAAAAATTTGGAGTCTTCTGATCTAACAAGGGAACACAAGAGACTGATTCAGGGAAGGGATGCAAAGGAAGAGGCATGTGTGAGATGCATTGTGAAGGACAACTTAATTATCCTGAGTGACAGAGTGGACATAGGGGACCTGAGGAAAGAGTCTGGGGGAAGGAGGGTGCAAATTCTGCCTGCGCAGACTGACTGTGAGGGAAAAGTTGGGTTCAAACCCAGGAGAAGGAGAGAAAGAAGGTGGAGGATTCTTGGAAGAGGTTAAAGAGTACACCACATGCCCAAAGGAGAGTGTGATAAAAAAGCACACAGCTGAAGTTAGATTTTGAGGTACATTCAATGATGGGCAGCAGGGTAAAAGGAACCAGGAAAGAAGAGAGAGGAGAGAAACAAGAGGAAATATCAGAAAAGCCAAGGAGAGGGGCTTAGTCGATCATGTTTAATGTGGTAGAGTCAAAGAGGAGGTGGTCAAAGAAAAAGGTTATCATCAACTGTATTTACTCAAACTTGACTGACGTAAATGGTCAATTTATTAAATTCAACATCATCCTTATAGGTCATGGATTTTCCATCACGGAGGAGAGTAATAACAATAGCTGCTAACATTTATCGAAGGCTTACCACGTGCCAGGCATGACAAGGTGTGCTCATGAACCATTGCATTCAATCCTCACAACTCAAGGTGGGCAAACATTAATTCTCTGTCAGGAATGAGTCAGAGGAGGCTCAGAGCAGTTAAGTAACCTGGCCAAGATCTCACACTCAGTGGCTAACGTTTATTGTGAGTTCATGATATGCTTGCTGTTCTTAGAGCTTTACATGTATAAACCCATTTTTATCTTCATAGTACCCTATGAGGTGCTTACCTTTACTATTTACTTGGCCCCACCCCCTATTTTCTCCTCTCTCCTTTCAAACAAACTAAAAAGAAAAGAAAAGTAAGGCACAGGGTGGTAGAGTAGTAATTTGACCTGGTGAAAGAATAAATTGTGGCTTTGGGATTTAAATCCAAACCATTGACTCCAGAATCTACACCTTGAACCCTTACACCACATTACTTAGAAGAATATGACACAGGCTCTGAAGGTCATCCCCAAAGAGGAATTCCAAAACCATCACAGCAAAGGTTCCCTCATTGGAATAAATATAGGACTTCTTAGCACCACTACTACTTACAAGGGCACCATTATAACCTAAAATGGCAGGTAAAGTGTAAGTGGCCTATGGCCACTAGATGGCAACAGAGTACTAGGCACTGCTGCTGAGGCAGGGAGGCCTAGAGAAGAGGCTGGACTTGTGATTCACACACATAGTTGAAGAACTACTATAGGGTCAGTAAGCAAAATGTGATGATGAAAAAGCATATGAATGTGTTTTAGTCAACAGATCCAAGTCAGGCCAGAGTAGGTGGATAGCTGTCGGTGTATCTGAAGGAGACTCAAAATAGCACTATTAGAGCTCCAGTAAGTCCTGGGAGCTACACAGGAAGCAGCAGGTTAGGGCCATAGAAACTGTCTTTTGAGAAAAGAGGCATTCTGTTAGCAAGCTCCACGGCGCTACCAAGTGAAATGTAATTCTGTCCAGGACTGTGTGTGGAATTGTCTGTAACGTGGATTTCTAGACACACATAAGGGGGACAAGGCCAACTAGCGACTCAGCTGAGAATCTAAAAATGTGTCCATTCCCTACATGAACTGATTTAACCAAATAAACCTTTCTCTAAGAAACCCCCCAAAATGACTTTGTCTGGAAAAAGAAATTCATTTGGTGAGGAATATCTGGGGCATTTTCAAGTTTCTTCATTTTGAACAGGCACATTCTTAATTGGAGTATTTTAGTGTCTCTCCCAACAGAATGCAAACCCAGGAGAGGAGGGACTTGCCTTTTTCACAGCTATCTCCTCAGAGTCTGGTACTCGGCTAAACTTTAATGTTTTATATAAACGCAGTATATTATACTATACTATTTTTTTAAGAAAGTAATGGATCGCAGTATTTTTATATAATGCTTCTGATCACATTTGGCATTATGCATCTATTCCATAATGTTAGAAGTGCCTACACTAAAATGAAATATAATGTTCTTTTAGGGGGAAACAAGGCCTCTGTCATCTGAAATGGTACTGTATTTAGGCAGTCTCCAGAAAGACATACCCTAGGAGTCTCATAATGGTAAAGAAATGAAGGATCAACAGGAATTACATTCATTTTATAAAGGCATTCAAGTTTAGGTACATTTGTTTTTAAAAAGTCATATCTCATAGTGAATTTTTAAAAACACACTTGGGAGAAACTTTTGCTGTGGCCAAAATGGAGCAATTAGTACTGCACTTAACCTCTCTCACCTAAAGCAACCCAAATAGGGCAAATATATGAAATTATAGTTTTTCAAAAATTGGACATTAGACCACAAAGGACATTCATTAATCCCTGAGAATTAGAACAAAAAACTTAGGGAGGAGGGGGGAGACCAGGGGAGGAAGGAATCCTGAAGGGGGTGGTTTGAGCAAAAAACTCATGGACATGGAGAACAGTGTGATGATTGCTGGAGGAGGGGGTAAAGGGAGATAAAGGAGGGCATAGTGGGGATAAATGGTGTGTTGTGGAATTGGGCACCTGAAGCCTCTATTATTTTGTTAATTAGTGTCACCCTAATAAATTCAATAAAAAAGGGGAAAAACTAATCATATCAATGAGCACATTATTTTTTTAAAATAAATCTTTATTGTTCAGATCATTACAATTGTTCCTCCCTCCCCCCCATAGATCTCCCCTCCACCTGGCTCCCACCACTCCCTCTGCCCTTACCTCCCCCAACATTGTCCTCATTCATAGGTGTATGATTTTTGTCCAATCTCTCCTGCACCCCCTTTTGTCCAAATTTCCCCCTGAAAATTGTCAGTCCACTCCCTTTCTAGGCCCCTGATTCTAGTATATTCAACAGTTTATTCTGTTCATCCAATTTTTAATTCACTTGATTTTTAGATTCAATTGTTGATAGATATGTATTTGTTACTCATAATTTTTATCTTTACCTTTTCCTTCTTCTTCCTCTTCTTAAAGAATACCTTTCAGCATTTCATATAATACTGGTTTGGTGGTGATGAACTCCTTTAGTTTTTTCTTATCTGTGAAGCTCTTTATCTGACCTTCAATTCTGAATGATAGCTTTGCTGGATAGAGTACTCTTAGTTGTAGGTTCTTGCTATTCATGACTTTGAATATTTCTTGCCACTCTCATCTGGCCTGCATAGTTTCTGTTGAGAAATCAGCTGACACTCATATGGGTGCTCCCGTGTAGGTAATGAACTGTTTTTCTCTTGCTGCTTTTAATATTCTCTCTTTGTCTTTTGCTCTTGGTATTTGAATTATATGTCTTGGTGTGGTCCTTTTTGGATTCCTTTTATTTGGGGTTCTGTGTGCTTCCTGGACTTGTAAGTCTATTTCTTTCACCAGGTGGGGGAAGTTTTTAGTCATTATTTCTTTAAATAGGTTTTCAGTATCTTGCTCTCTCTCTTCTTCTGGCACCCCCATAATTCTGATGTTGGTACTCTTGAAGTTGTTTCAGAGGCTCCTTACACTATCTTCACATTTTTGGATTTTTTTTTTTTTTTTGGCTTTTCCAGTGGAGTGTTTTCTGCTTCTTTGTATTTCAAATTTTTGACTTGACTTTTGCTTCCTCTAGTCTGCTGTTAGGTCTCTGTATAATATTTTTTATTTCAGTCAGTGTATGTTTAATTTCTAGTTGGTTCTTTTTCATCTCCTCTTGTTCTCACTAAATTTATCCATCTTTTCTAGGAAATTCTTGAAAACCTTATAACCATGGTTTTGAACTCTATATCCAGTTGTTTGTTTTCCTCCATTTCTTTTGGTTGTGATCTGTTTCTTTGTCTCTGCATTTCTGCTGCTTACCTCATTTGGTAGAATAGCTTTGTGTGCTAGGTGTCCTATATGGCCCAGTGGCTCAGCTTCCCTAGTTACCTGAAGTAGACACTCTTGGTGTACCACTTTGTGGACTGTGTGTACAGCCTTGTAGTTAGGTCTTGATTGTTATTGGTATCACTGAGGGTAATTGACCTTCAAGCCAATTGATTGTGAGGATCAGCTGTGTCTATGCGGGGAGAACTTCTGTGCTGGAGACAGCCTTATGATACAAAACTTGCAAAATTGCAAAAGCCTCTGTGTTCATCTTGGATGGGACAGAGTCTCAGGGCTGAGCAGACCGCCTTGGCTTCCCGTCAGCCCTGCCCTACACACACCCAGGCACTCCTCTGCCCCTCCTCTACACATGTGTGTCTGTGTACCTTGCAGCTCCTCTGAGTCTCCGTGAGGCCCTCTCTTTCCTTCTAGTTGTAGAATTTCCACTCATTCAGCTTTCCTGTGGTTCTGGATAATGTCTGTTCAGTCTTTTAGCTGTAGTTTTGAAATTGTTGTGCCAGGCAGCAGTTTAGGTATTCACCTATGCTGCCATCTTGGTTTCTCCCTCAATAAGCACATTAAATCTAAATGTTCTAAATGTCTCAATTAAAAGACAGAGATTACCAGATTGGAGTTTTTATTTTTAAAAGCAAGACCTACAAGAATGCATGTCACATATAAGACACAAACAGGTAGGAAGTTAAAGAATAATAAAAAAGTTATAGCATGCTAACACTAACCAAAATAAAGCTAGATGGCTATAGTAATATTAGACAAAGTGGACTTCAGAATAAAGGATATTACCAATACATCAAGAGGGTATAATAATTCTAAACATTTATATATCTAATAACATGATGCTCAACACCTTTAGTCATTAGGTAAAAGCAAATGAGATATCACCACACACTTTTTATAAAGGTTAGATTTAATAAACTAACCATTCTAACTGTTAGTGAAGATGTGGAAAACTGGAACCCTCCTATACTGATAATTGAGGTGTAAAATGGTATAACCACTTAGGAAAATACTTCAATAGTTTCTTAAAAATGTAGGCATACACCTGACATATAATCAAATCGTTCTACTCCTAAGTACTTAGCCAAGACAATTGAAAGCATATGTCCAAACAAAGACTTGTGTATGAATGTTCATGAAAAATTTATTTGTAATAGTCTTATGCTGAAAATAATCCAAATGTCCATCAACAGATGAATGGATACACAACTGTGGTATAGTTATACAATGAACTATTAGTTTGGAATAAAAAAGAATGAACCATTTAAATAGTAATTGTAGTGATTAGGAATCCCCTCACGGCTAGGCTTGACACTTCCTCCCCTAAAGCTAGGCCTGCAAACTATTAAAGAAGGGGGAGGGAAAGGTTCAGAATCAGGGTTAAAAGTGTGAACCTGCCTCTGATTAACTATCTTCTGCCAGACCACAACACCTGAACCACGGCTTCCTGAGTTTGTTAGGCTAACTAGGTCAATCAGCCTTGCTAGGAGCCTCCTGAGTTAGCTGGTCCCTTGTTGCCTGAGAACCAATTAGAGATTGCCGAGTCAGCATCTATGAACCAATAGGGGAAGGCAGAATGGGTATAAAAAGAGGGACTGCCCCTTTGTCGGGGCTCTTACCAGGTGAGCCCCTGGCAGCCCGGCAGCCAGGCCCTGCCTGACATGACATCGTCTTTCCGTGAAGCCCAGGGAAGACAGGGCGACCTGGAAGTATACAACTGGAAGAACCAGAACCCTCCTGTCTCACTAGCTTCGTCCAGAGAAGTAAGTTCTATCAGAGGAGCCAACATGTGCTACCAGAGGAGCCAACATGTGATACTGTATGTGTGAACTTTGGAACATGAAGTCATCGCTTCTATCAAATTGTCACTCTGAGGATGAGGGTTCTCAGTTGGTTTGAAAAACACCAGCTGATGCTGGTTCTCTGCTCTGTGGACCAGGCCAGTGAGTGATGTTGGCTAATTCTGGTGAGCTGGGTTTGCTGTGCTGGAAGTACCCATCAACCCAGCTGGGACGATTGCCAATAGCTGGTGAACTGTGTGGATTGCAAAGAGGGCATCATCGTGAGCGGCTCCAGGGACAGAATGGCCAAGGTATGGTCTTTGGCCTTAAGACCTCAACAGTGGGCAGCTGATGATGCACTTGGGCAGTGACTTTCCCCTAGGGGCTGGGGTGCTGGACCTCATGTCCCCTTTCACGCTCCTGTCCTGTGGCTATGATACTGGGACCTCCGAGCCAGCGTAACCACTTGCTGGCCACAGGTTCCTCCTACTACGGGGTTGTACGACTATGGGATCGGTGCCAAAGGGCCTGCTTAAATCGAGATGTGGTATTCCTGTTTTGTTATACTCAGTGTCTGTTAATCGCACATCACAAACCAGGTTCTGGAAGTGATAAAGGATGGGACTGTGGTGGTGATCCAAAGTTTGAGTCTTGCTGGCCAGCCCTGATGACACCCCTTCCCACTGACGTCGACACCCCTGAGCAATCCGGTGTATTGCCATCTCAGCTGTGGGCCAGGGAAGCCAGCTACTCAGGGACCTCTCTTGCTTGGAGGGTGCAGTGATGCCCCACCTGCACCCACAGTACTTGTCTGCCGTAGTCACCCTAGACTCTGTCATCTGGGCAAGCCCTAGGACATGGGACCTCTGCCTAAAAGGCCGAGCTGATTGCCCTAACTCAGGCACTCCGATGGGGAAAGGAGCCAGGCTGCTAAGGTTTGAGCCCAGATTCCAGTTAGGTGAGCCCAGATGCGAGTCTGTAATAAGTTTAGGTGAGCCCAGATTAGAGTCTGTAATAAATTTAGGCCTGTTTGAATTCGGTTGGTCTTTGTGGTCTGTCTTGTGGGGACTCGCTCCGTTACAGTAATATGAATGAATTCCCAAATAATTAAGCTGATTGAAAAAAAAGACCAAAAATAAGTATATATTGTATGAGTTACATAAAATTATAGAAAATGCAAACAAGTAGATAGTGGCAGGAAAATCAGTGGCGGATTGGGGGTGGAGGTGGAGGAGATTATAAAGGAAATTCCTTTTGGGACTGATGAATATGTTTGTTACCTTGATTATAGTGATCATTTCCTAGGTTTTTAATATGTCAAAACATATTAGATTGAACAATTTAACTTGTGCATATTATTGTGTGTCAATTATGTCTCAATAAAGTTGTTAAAAGTGAATAAGGAAAAACCAAACTTTAAAAGATACCACTCCCGGCCCAGCCGGTGTGCCTCAATGGTTGAGCATCTGCCTATGAACCAAGAGGTCACTGGTTTGATTACTGATCTGGGCACATGCCAAGGTTGCTGGTTTGGTCACTGATGGGGGGCATGCAGAAGTCAGCCTATCAGTGATTCTCATCTATGTTTCTATTTCTCTATTCCTCTCCCTTTCTCTGTCTCTAAAATAAATTTTAAAAAGCACACCAACATTTTTTTAAATTAAATCTTTATTATTCAGATTATTACATTTGTTTTTCTTTTTTCCCCTCCATAGCACCCCTCACCCAGCTCCCACCTTCCCTCCCTCCCATTGACCTCATCCATAGGTGTATGATTTTTGTCCAGTCTCTCCCTGTACACCCCTCACCCCTTTCCCCCTGAGAATTATCAGTTCACTCCCTTTCTGTGCTCCTGATTCTAGTATATTCACCAGTTTATTCTGTTGATCAAGTTTTTAATTCACTTAATTTTTAGATTCACTTGTTGATAGATACGTATTTGTTGTTCATAATTTTTGACTTTAAACTTTTTCTTCTTCCTCTTCTAAAAGAGTACCTTTCAGCATTTCATATAATACTGGTTTGGAGTTGATGAACTCCTTTAGCTTTTTCTTATCTGTGAAGCTCTTTATCTGACCTTCAATTCTGAATGATAGCTTTGCTGGATAGATTATTCTTGGTTGTAGGTTGTTGCTATTCATCACGTTGGATATTTCTTGCCACTCCCGTCTGGCCTGCATCTTTTCTGTTGAGAAATCAGCTGACAGTCATATGGGTGCTCCCTTGTAGGTAATGAACTGTTTTTCTCTTGCTGCTTTTAAGATTCTCTCTTTGTCTTTTGCTCTTGGTATTTTAATTATGATGTGTCTTGGTGTGGTCCTCTTTGGATTCCTTTTATATGGGATTCTGTGTGCTTCCTGGATGTGTAAGTCTATTTCTTTCACCAGATGTGGGAAGTTTTCAGTCATTATTTCTTTAAATAGGTTTTCAGTATCTTGCTCTCTCTCTTCTGGCACTCCCACAATTCTGATGTTGGTACGTTTGAAGCTGTCCCAGAGTCTCCTTACATTATCTTCACATTTTTGGATTCTTTTCTCTTCTTGCTTTTCCAGTTGAGTGTTTTCTGCTTCTTTATATTTCAAATTTTTGACTTGATTCTTGCCTTTCTCTAGTCTGCTGTTAGGACTCCGTATAATATTTTTTATTTCAGTCAGTGAATGTTTAATTTCTAGTTGGTCCTTTTTCATCTTTAGTTGGACCTTTTCCATCTCTAGTTAGATCTTTTGCATCTTTAGTTGGTCCTTTTTCATCTCCTCTTGGCTCTTGCTAAGTTTATCCAACTTTTCTAGCATATTCTTGAAAAACCTTATAAGCGTGGTTTTGAACTCTATATCCAGTCGTTTTTTTCCCTCCATTTCTTTTGTTTGTGATCCCTTCCCTTGTCTCGGCATTTTCACTATGCCAGGGAAACTTCTGTGTTGAATTCAGCCTTATAATGCCAGACTTGCAAAACCGAAGAAGCCTCTGTTGAGCTTGGGATGGGTGGAGTCTCAGGGCTTAAGGGACCACCTTGCCTTCCAGTCGCCCCCCCCCTCCACGGCCCCTGAGTCTCATGTGACTGGGTAATCACTGGAGCGGTCCTTATGCGCGTGCCCGCAGTGCCTCTAGACCGCTGCCTTTCCAGCTCCCCTGTGCACCAGGACCACACGAGTCTAGGTCTCCAGGGTTTCGCCCGAAACAGGGGCTTAGTGGAGTCAGAAGTGGCACAGTTGGGAGTGTCTGTCTCCAGCCCACTCGAGAAAGTCAGCGGCACAATCAGCAATCTGTCCTTCACGCAGTGCCGTGCACGCCACCACCAGCCCTCTGATCTTTTGCAACTCCCCTAAATTTCCGTGCACCTCTCCCTTTTCACAGTCCAAACTCACCCTGTATGAGTTTCGGCTGGATCTGGGGTTTAGTGTCATAAGAGAAGGGGTTCAATGATGTTGGGAGTCTCTGTTTCCCTCCCACCAGAGAAAGCCAGCCAGGTCCTCTGGCACCCGCTCTCTCTGAGCGGGCGTCTCTGTACCTCAGCTTTTTGCAGCTCCTCTGGGTTTCTGTGAGCCCTCTCTTTCCTTCTAGCTGTAGAACTTCCACTCAGCCAGCTTTCCTGTGGTTTTGGATGATGTCTGTTCTGTCTTTTAGTTGTAGTTTTGAAATTGTTGTGCGAGGCAGCAGTGTAGGTGTTTACCTATGCTGCCATCTTGGATTCTCCCCAACATTTTTATTTTAAAAGAAAAGTGTGTAAGTCTTTGAGTTTTCCATTATATTGACTATGGATGAATCTCTCTCCAAGCCTACATGTCTTCCGATTATGTTAAGTAGAAATCTTGTAGGCCCACAGAGAGCAGATGCTCGCTGCTTAGAACCTCAAAAGGAAGTTTTAATTTTTTATGAGGTTTTTGGTTGCATCGACAAAACACACGGCTTCAAAGTAAGTTTTTCCCAAGGTGGGTATTAGATATATAATAGGTTTGTTCGATGTCCTATTATTTAACTGAAGACGAAATATTTATAAATGGATATCCAGCTGGTGTGACTCAGTGGTTGAGTATGGAACCAGGAAACTGGAGGTCATGGTTCCATTCCTGGTCAGGGGAAATGCTTTGGTTACAGGTTCAATCCCCACCAAATCAATGATTCTCTCTCATAATTAATATTTCTCCCTCTCTCCCCCTCCTTTTTCCTTTCTGAAATATTTTTTTTTTAATTTTATAAAAGAAAATCCTTTTGATAAAGGCAAATGTTTTGAAAATACTATAGTTACTGGTGACTCTTGTTCATTTTCATTATGCCTTTTTCTCAAGGTGGAATGGAATATTCAAGCATACTTTTATTTTAAGAGTTTTGATAGCTTACTTATCCTTCTATTATTTCAACAAAGATGTATGGGTTGAAATAGATTTAAAAGTAAATTTTTATTTCTTTACTCAAGTTTTATCATGTTGCTGTAGAAATATTAAATTTTTATTATAGTCAGATTAAGATTAGTAATTTTGCTTCTTAGTACTTCACAACTGATTTTGCTAGAGTTATGTTTCATTCTATAGAATTATTCTTTGAGCATATTTATATTCATTACATGGGCTTCATTAAATTTTTAAAATGTATTAAGTTCTCAAAAACACATGAATATACTCAATAAATGTTTGTGAAACTGAATTGAAGTAAATTGTTTCAAATCTTTTTGTGTGTAAAGATAATTTTAATGTGTTGGCTATAGCTATTATAGCCACTATAAAGTTTCATATTGGAGGGTTTGACTTTTGGTATTATTTCATTTTATTAAAAAAAATGTATTTTGTTGATTTTTTACAAAGAGGAAGGGAAAGGGATAGAGGGTTAGAAACATCGATGAAAGAGAAACATCTATCAGCTGCCTTCTGCACGCGGTCTATTGGGGATGTGCCTGCAACCAAGGTACATGCCCTTGACTGGGATCAAACCTGGGACCCTTCAGTCTGCAGGCTGATGCTCTCTCCACCAAGCCAAACCAATTAGGGCTTCGGTATTCTTTTAACAAATTAGATTATTCTAGCAAGTAACCTTAGACATATAAGTGACTAACACTCAAACTATCAAATGATTTTATATAATTTTATTTTATTGTTGAGAGTATTACAGATGTTCCCAAATTTCCCCCCTTTGTTCCTCTTAACCCATCTCCCCTCCCACCCCACACCTTCACCTGTCTATTATCTGTGTCCATAGGCTGAGTAATTAGTAATTTGTACTTCTAAATCTCTTTTTTTTCCCCCACCCATTCCCCCAAACCCCTCCCATGTGGCAACTCTCAAAATGTTCTCTGTATCTATGAATCAGTTTCTGTTCTTATTCATTTATTTTGATTTTTAGATTCAATTGTTGATATATATGTATTTATTGCCATTTTATTGTTCATATTTTTTCCTCCTCTTCCTCCTCCTCCTCTTTTCCCACCTCCTCCTCCACTTCCTCCTCCTTTTTTAAAAAACCCTTTAACATTTCATGTAATACTAGTTCAGTAGTGATGAGCTCCTTTAGCTTTTTCTTGTCTGGGAAGCTCTTTATCTGACCTTCACACTTCTAAATAATAACTTTACTGGGCAGAGTAATCTTGTTTATACTGGTAGGTCCTTGCTTTTCACCATTTTGAATATTTCTTGCCACTCCCTTCTGGCCTGCAAAGTTTCTATTGAGAAATCAGCCGACAGTTGTATGGATGCTCCCTTGTAAGTAACTGTTTTTCTCTTGCTGCTTTTAAGATTCTCTCTTTGTCTTTAACCTTGGCATTTTAATTATGATGTGTCTTGGTGTGGGCCTCTTTGGATTCCTCTTGTTTGGGACTCTCTGTGCTTCCTAGACTTATATGTCTATTTCTTTTACCAGGTATGGGAAGTTTTCTATCATTTTTTCAAATAGGTTTTCAATTTCTTGTTCCTTCTCTTCTCCTTTCAGTCCCTCATGATGCAAATGTTGGTCTGCTTGAAGTTGTCCAGAGGGTCCTTAAACTATCTTCATATTTTTGTATTCCTTTTTCTTTCTGCTGTTCTGATTGGGTGTCTTTTGCTTCCTTATATGCCAATTCTTGATTTGATTCTTGGCATCCTCTACTCTAGTGTTTATTCCATGTAAATCATTCTTTATTTCAGTTAGTGTATTCTTCATTTCTGACTGGCCCTTTTTTATGTTGTTGAAATTCTCAGTTCCTTGAAGTACTCAGTAAGTTCCTAGATCATCCTTATACCCATTTGTGATATGTGTCTTTTGTCTTCCCATTTTGGCTACTTCCTTGTGTTTGCTTCTATGTATTAGGTAGATCTGCTATGTCTCCCAGACTTGATAGAGTGAATTTGCATAGTAGGTATCCTGTAGGGCCCAGTGGCTCAGCTTCCCCAATCACCTGAGCTGGTTCTCCAGGTGTGCCCCTGTGTAAGCTGTGTGCACTATCCTATTGTGGTTGAGCCTTGATTGGTGTTGGCATCACTGGGAGGGATTGGCTCCCAGACCAATCGATTCAACTGTGACTACAGTGGAAGAGCTGCTATGCAGGAGATAACCCACATGGAGCAGGACTTGCTTCAGTGGGGCTTTGATGCTCACTGAGTCCACCCCTTGAGGGTATGACTCATGGAGTTGGTAAGGTTGTAATCTGTTGTGCTCAAAGCTGATCACCCAGTGCACTGGCTTCCAAAAGTGCAAAATCAGCAGGCCAGCTGCTGCTTGTTTGAGATATTTTTAGGAATGTCTGAAGCATGGGGCAAGAGAGACCATTTGAATGGAAAAACCACTGGATATGGCTTGATTTAACCTGCAAGTAGGAAGGGGCAGGGTTTCAGGAAATCACAAGGGCAGGGAGAAAAGTGTGAGCCAGGCTGATGAAGATTCAGATATGGAACTGTCTGTTGGCTCTGTGGCAAGGAGAGCTCATCAAAGGAACAATGGCTTTTGCCAGCACTTCTGTCTGGGAGAAAGCTGCCTGTCTACCTCTCGCCCTGATTCCAGACAAGTTAGTTCCTCCCTGATTGTCCCAGGCTCCTTTCAAGCTGCTGCCCCTGTGCTGGAGTTCAGGAGGGAGTGAGTCCACATATGGACCCTCATAAAGGAGCTGCCTGTGGGGCTCCAGCAGCCTCCTGTCACTCAGCCGCAATCCTTGTTAGTCTTTACAGCCAGAAGTTGTGGGGTGAGAGGAAGCATGGGACCTGGTTGGAAAGTTTGCAAGTTTCTGAAAGAATTTTCTGTGGGAGTTAGCTGAAGGCAACCACCCCTAGTGGAATCCCCTGGGGGAGTTGGCTGAAGGTGACCATCCTTAATTATTCCTTGATCTTTCCAAAAAAAAAGTCTGTGTACGTGCAGGCCCTTGGTGTTTCCTGGAATTTAATGCTTAATCTTTTTTAAAAAATATATTTTATTGATTTTTTACAGAGAGGAAGGAGATGGATAGCTAGCAACATCGATGAGAGAGAAACATTGATCAGCTGCCTTCCTGCACACCCCCTACTGGGATTGTGCCCAAAACCAAGACACATGCTCTTGATTGGAATCAAAACCGGGACCCTTCAGTCTGTAGGCTGATGCTCTATCCACTGAGCCAAACCAGCTTCAGCTAATGCTTAATCTTTATGCCTAAAGGACACTGCAGATGCCTGTATCCTCCCAAGAATGCTTACCCTGCTAATTGTATCTAAAAGTTAAACTTTATTCCAAACTACTGTTACAATAAAAGCCTGAAGAGGCAGGTGAATGATGCTGTTTGGTTTCTCTAGCCAGGCAGTGCCTTAGCCCTCTCTTTCACAGAAATGTGTGTCAGAGTAATCATTCATCTGTCGCTCAGGGTCTGCTAGTCAGTCTGGGCAACGAGGCTTCTCTTCCTAGCACTGGAACCCTAGGTTGGTGTGGGCCTGGGATCCCTCACTCCTCAGGGCAGCCTCCACAGCCAAGATTTCCCTCTGATTTTAAACCTCCACACGTGGGTATGTGACCAGCTGGTTCTGTGATTCTGCCCCACAGCTCCACTTTTCTTGACCAGTCTCCATGTGCTTCTTTTATAATTTCCCTATTTGTAGGGCTTCCTTCAGCTAGATTTCAGGTGGTTCTGAATGATGGCTGTTCTGTATTTTAGTTGCAATTTTGATGTGGGGTGTGGTGGTTGCTGTGTTTCCCTACATTGTCATCTTGACCAGAGCTTCAATGCTTTTTAAATAAAGGCACTTACCTGGTGTTTTGTAAATGAGATGGTCTTTACCCAGGCTTAACTTGACTGGACAGTGGTCTAAACTTGTTTCACCTTTAGACAGTCTTAGCTTTTGGGAAGAACATACAAGACAGATTATTTCCATATAGCCTTAAATTATTCTTGCTTTGCCCTTCTGCCCACAATTGCTGTTTTTCTCCCTCCCTGTCCTTCTCCCTTCTCCCTTCTTCAGATTTCTAGTTGGCTTTTCCCATGGAAAGTGCCTAAACCACAGTTTCTAAAACCGTGCTACTCCAGGGAACTTATCTGGGGGGGCTCATTTCCAAATCCCAGAGTCTTACGTGTTGTGTAATTTCTGAAAACATTTTGTTTTCTGTTTCCTAACACATTCTCCCTAAATCTTTCAGTTAAACAAAAGCTTCAGAAAGATGTGCAGGGACCTTTCTCCCTATCAGCACTGCTGAGTCCCCAGGGAGAGGGGGTTGTGGGGGGGCGGGGAGAGGGGGTGGAGGGAGAAGGGGACATGCGCCTGAGTTTCAGAAGTAGCCTGGGCCTGCACCATCATAGAAAATGGCCACACTTTGCATTATTCCCATGGCTCCCTGACAACTTTTCTCCATCAGGATGTTTGAACACATGCTGTACCGTTATTCTCAGGTAAGGTTTTGTTTGCTTGTTTCTTTTTAAATGATTTAAACTTAGTGAATCTTAGCCCAGACCATTTCTAATCTTCTCTTTCAAATTTCTAATCTCAGTTACTTCAGGAAAATTCTCACCCCTTCATGCTCTCTCTTCAAATACAAAATAATGTAATTCTAGTAGTACTTGCAAATCAACTTTTAAAAAAATAGTTTTAAGTTTGGAATTAGACTTAGACATTCCAAAGAAAGAGAGCGATCAACACCAGCAGTCCAGTCATACTTTCCAGACACAACCCACAATAGCCATATCTTTTTAAAATTAAAATTGCTTTTCTTTTTTTTTGTAAGCTAAAGACTTATGCGATCTGAAGAGAAACCAGAGTATTACTTTTCTTCTATTTAAATTAAAAAATTGATTTTTAGAGAGAGATTTGTTGTTCTACATACTGATGCACTCCATTAGTTGATTTCCTGTATGTGCCCTAACCAGAGATCAAACTTGAAACCTTGGCATAGTGGGATGATGCTCTAACCAACTGAACTATTCTGCCAGGGCATTAAATTAAAATGGCTTTTCTTTCTTAATATTTTTAAATTGATTTCAGAGAAGAAGGGAAAAAGAGAGAGAGAGAGAGAGAGAGAGAGAGAGAGAGAGAGAGAGAGAAACATTAATGATGAGAGTGAATCATTGATGGCTGCCTCCTGCACGTCAACTCTTGGGGATTGAGCCTGCAACTCAGGCATGTACCCTTGACCAGGAATCAAACAGTAAGCTTCTGGTTCATAGGTTGATGCTCAATCTTTGAGCTACCCAGTTGAACAAAAATTGCTTTTCTTGAAGCTCTGCATTCAAGATAAGTACCAATAATTTCTTGTTCAATTACTTTTCAGCTTTTTTATATGTTTTCATTTATTTCAGAGAGGAATGGAGAGGGAGAGAGAGATAGAAACTTTAATGATGAGAGAATCATTGCTAAGCTGCCCCCTGCACGCCCCCTATTGGGGATTGAGCCCACAATCCAGGTATATGTTCAGAAATGAACCTGGGACCTTTCAGTCCGCAGGCCAATGCTCTATCCACAGAGCCAAACCTGTTAGGACTACTTTTCAGTTTTATTTGGTTATAGGTATTACAATACTTTTTCCTACTGTTAATGTGCAAAAGATGTGGAATTTTGACTCCAATATAGGTAAAATTAACTGTTTTGGGCTAACATGGGAGCATACCCATCTTCAAGCAACTGATATGCAATTAAATAACTACCAAATTATTATAAGTTGTGGCTTGCTTACACATGAACAAATATTAATTTCAAGTTTACAATCATTGCGATTCTGGCTTGATGTCATCAGGCATCATAATAACTCAATCAAGGAATTTACTGGATGAATGAATACATGAATTAATAAAGTCCTGTGTTAATTTGAGCTGCTCCACTTTTAGCCCTCCTGTCTTTTAGAGTGTACGTATGCATGTCTATGCACATAAATTACATAGTATATGGAATAAATCCTGTTACTTACCTTAGAGAGAGGTTTCCAGGAGAGATCTAGATGCAAAAATGTAGATGGTATATCATTAGGAATTTCAATACTTTCTTCTTTCTTCTTCTCTGTTGGTTGAATGGTGGTACCTTTCTGTTGTCTGATATCCCAAAAACATATTGTGCTTTAAAAAAAAAAGTTTACATTTTTTTTTTTTGTTAAGTACAAATAAGAGGTGTTATAACCTCAGGACTACTATTCTTCTGTTACATATTATCAATGTGATCATGATTATATTTTAATATCTCTGAAAGTAAGGTTTTTATGAAATTATTTTTTATTCCTTATTTTAGAGAAATAAGAAAGAGGGTTACTTAAGCTAATATTATAAAATATGAGAACTGAGTTAGGAGATTGACACAACCTTTTTTTTTTTTTCAACATAACTTTTTTGAAATATAACTCATATAGCCGCAAATTCACCCATTTAAAACGCACACATCAATAGTTTTAAATATATTCACCAAATTGTGCAACCATAACCACGTCAAATTTAGAATATTTTATGATCTCCAAAAGAAATCTTGTATAGATTAGCGGCCACTCCCAATTCATATACCCAGAGTGAAAACACCACATATACAGATGGAGCTGGATTTAATGTGCTTTTACATGGTAGGTATCCAATAAATGTTACTTCTCTTCTTTCTCCTTCCTCACAGGTTGGTGAAGAAAATTAGATGAGATGATGTCTGTGAAAATTATTGATAAGTTCCACACATATACAGTGGTACTCGAGATATGAGTTTAATTCGTTCCGTAACCTTGAGGTGTGGGAAACTATGAGATGCTCGAGTCGCGGTAAACTGGTGGGTCATGTGCAGCCAGCCGATCCGCGCGATTACTCATATCTCAACTGTTGCTCATATTTCAAAGCAAAAATCGCTCGCTCGACGGCTCATATCTCAAAAATCTCGTATGTTAGGGCTCTCGTATCTCGAGGTACCACTGTATAGTGTTATTTTTAGTGCAATCAACTTGGTAAAAATTTATAATAAAACTTGTACAGTACCAGAGTCTTTGTATTATGTGAAAACATGAAAACCACAAAAAGTCTGTCATATTAGCTCCATAATTTCTATCACTGAGGTTATGAATAACTTGATTTAATAAACTTAAGGTCTTATTAAATATTTTGATGTATATGTATTTAGATAAATGGATCACAACTAAAGGGCAACAAAATGTGTATTCATTTATGTGAACTATTTAATTAATACTAATAATTTATTCATCTTAATAATTAATAAATAAATTTAATTCATGTAATTTTGATAACAATGTTAAAATTAAATATTATTAAAAACATTAATAATTTTTGTGCTGTAAAAACATAAATCCTTGGGAGAGTAACACAAGTAAAATAAAGTTTATTTTTATAATATATTTATAGTTAATTTAAAACTGTTTCAAAATTATATAGCTCTTCTTGAATCTTATTTATGCCATTAATTTGCATTATTTGTGAAATGGTTATGCTAAATACATAAGATTTCACTTGAATTCTGTAAAAATCAGCCACACATTCTTAATTATTGGAACCTTATTTATCTTATTCTAGTACAATAGAAAACATTTAGCTTGGCTGAAGTATAAAAGTTAGGACTAATGAGTTTTTCAGATAACTAAAAGTTAGCTTTTTCTAAATGCATAAATTTTTTCCTTTTCTCTAACAATTTTGAAGGAATTATTCTTAGACTATTTTTAAATTCAAGGGCCATCATTATAAACAACAACTAAGTATCTGTATCTGTAACATAGAACATGTAATCTTTTTAGTCTGCTCAGTAATTCTCAATGTTTTCCAAGGCTACTGAAGAGCAATATAGCTCTGCATTAGCTCAACATTATATCATAAGCATTTATCCATTAAATAATAATATAATTTTAATTGTGATATAATTTTCCATATGGTCTTATAGATGCCATGTGTTGCTTTTGCCTGGGAATAATTATCCTCTCCCGCGTCAGTTTTTAGCCAAAGCTTTTTAAATGTTTGGAGGGAGCTGCTTCTTTCCTATTGAATACAGTCAGGTTGGAACTGTCACTCAAGGTGCTCTGCCATTTCTCCCCAACGGGCTGAGTTCATAATGTAATAGAAGTCAATCAGACTCTCTAGCAACCAAAGGGTTGGAACTGATTCATTCATAATGAAGGGGCTGGCCATTTATTCCTGCAGCCTACTTCCACAGGGCTCTTTCTGCAGCCTGAGTTAGCTCTTCATTTTATTCAGCAACATCATTACTTACTAGTTATAATCTATATATATATATTAAACTCTAATATGCAAATAGACCAAACAGTAGAACAACCAAACAAACCGAACAACCAATTGCTATGACATGAACTGATCACCAGAGGGTGTGCATTGAACATGGTGGGCATTGGTCGCTGTGGGATGGTGGAGCAGGTGAGCAGGGGTGCCAGACCAAGGCGGGGTGCTGGTCACTGTCACTGGGGCAAGCCTATGGCGGTTACTGAAAATTCTTTGCTTTCACATGCTGTGGTCTTGCCTGGTGCTTGCAACCGCTGCTCACATCTACTGGTGCTGGCCCCATTGGCACTCACTGCCAGCGCCTGGTGCCGATCCTGATCACTCAATGCTGTTAGCGGGTATGAGCAACAGCTGTCAGCTCCAATTGCCTCTGAGGGCTTCTCCACCTCCCCCTGCTCCTAAGGGGTGAATGGGGCAGCAGCTGCCACTCGCATCTGCTGACAGCACTGGCCCTGCTCACACCTGCTGCTGGCACTGGCCCCAATCACTCCGTACAGTCAGTGGCTGGGAGCTGGGGGCTGGGAGCTGGGGGCCCAGCGCTGTCAGCACGTGGGAGTAGCGGGGCTGCTGGCACACAGGGGACCGGGGGCCGGGCAAGAGTGGCCAGGTAGGAGCACGGAGGATGGGCCGAGACCCAGCCCTGTGTCCACTGCAGCCTCGTGGGCCACAGTTCCTTTCAAGGTGCACGAATTCATGCTTGGGCCCTAATATAGCATATAACCATATATATAAATCACTATATATAGTAAGCTTTGCCTTCAGAGCCTTATTTTCTTTATCCATAGCATTTTTCAGGGTTGTTACAAGTAAAAAAAAAACACAACTTAATTTGTTAAAGCACTGAAGTAGAGTTTCGGCATAAACTTCGAATAAATGTATTTCTAGTAAGTTTATGTTGTCTCCTTAAGTTAGCCAGGGCCAATTTCTGTTGCTTGCAATCACAGAACCTTACCTGTACATGCCCCTCGGATTAATCATGTCTCTCGTAACCGTTGCCTATGCTGATGTTACTGATGCCTTTGGCTACCACTCCACAGCTGTTGCTTCTGCTGTCAGAGCCTATGGCTTGAAGTATCATAGTTTCTATTGGGATCAAAGCTACTTGGGATGGTAACATTTTGACAGAATTTGCATGCTAGATAATAGTATTACTCTTTGTATTTTCTATTTCATTATGAATTTTGAGTTCTATAAATTAGGAAATGCAATTTTTAAAATAAATATTCTTCAACATAGTTACCAAATTTATAAAAACATTTTTATAAATTTGCAATACAAACCTAAAACTCTCACTTTATAAAAGCTTTCCAAATTAAACATTGTACTCTTCATAATTGTGAGATGAAATTTAATGTAAACAATGCAAACTGCAAATTTCCAGATATAAGAATGTGATGAAGCAGAATCACTTTGGATAATGTTACGTAACAGTGTTAACCATGAAACATCAATTCTCTTTTACATCATATTTGTATCTATAAAAACAGTGCGGTGAAGGCCTGGGGAGGGTTTGGGGGTAGAAGAGAGGGGACTACTGGAGAAAAAAGGGGGGCTTTATTTTCAATAATAAAGATAAATAAAAATATATAAAAATTAAAAAAATATTTTTTAACTAGTAACAATCTATAAAATTCTTTCCTTTAGTTATATAAGGTTAATGACTACAGTAAAGATTATTTAAGGAACAGAAAAAGACAATGATTTTAGAAACATCTAAGAAAAAAAAGAATATATTGTATGGACACATAGTAGGTAACATTTCAGATGAGACATACCAATCTGCTGAACAGGTGACCAGTTGACAGCATATCCCACTTCGATTCTCAAAGACAGTACCCATTCTGTTAATCTATGTTTAAAAATCATGCAGGAAATAAGTTCTGTGTACTTAGAACAGCAAAGACTTTTTTTCTCATAGCTTTTTACATTTTTAAAAAATTTTTTCCTTCATTTTAATTTTTATTAAAAGAGCATAATACTATCACAGAAATTTGGAAAACAGAGGGTTTTAAAATCAAATGCATTTCTGTCATACACTTTCCGGTCTTTTTTCACAGAAACTTTTTTATGCCATTTTAATTAGCATACATATAAATTTCTAGCCTGAGAATATACCTGTAAATGCTTACCTGTGTACTCATGAATCATGCTAATAGTTTTATAAGATACAGATGCAAACTTCAAATTCAGATATCATAAATTCATTACCCATTATTATTGGACATGTAGGCTCTTTCTGTTTTCCACTGTTATTTGTGGCGCCAAACACAAGAGCTTTCATGAGGTTGTTAAGCAGGTAAAATCAACCGAGTGTTAAAGTAGACACCATCAGCATGCGGCCAATGTTGTGGCACCTACACTTTTTGAGTAACCGTGGCCCAGTTCTGCTAGCATACAGAGGTTTACAAGGAGGGTTAGTGCTCCTCATGGCCCTGGAAGATCCAAAATTCCAACCAGTTAAGCTCTCAAATGAGGTGAAAGATTTTGGGGTGACCTGTGAAGATGCCACTCTCAAATCAACAGGGAAACATGACTTTCCCCAATTCTCTACATCCTGGTAGGACTGATGAGCAAAACAGCAGAGATGGGGGTTCCAGCAGCAAATAAACAGTGAGAGAGGGGGCAAGGGTAGGGAGGACTGCAGGGGCTGCCCTGGGAAAGCCTGTTGGCAACATAGGAGCCTAGACTCTGGAAACCTGGCTGACACTGTTCTGGCTGCCCCAGGTCAGCTTTCACTCTCCACTCACATCTGATACACAATCCAGAACCCATGCTGCCTCTCCTGCGAATGAACTCCAGAGTTGTGCTGGCTCTGGAGGCTTTATGTTTTAATTATTTAAAAAAAATATTACAGAGGTTTGGAAAATAGGTTTTTAAAAATCAAATATAATTTCACCTTGTATGTTTTTTCCCAATTTTTTTTTTATGGATATACTTTGCTGTGATTTGTCAGGGTGTGGATGCAATTTTGTATCTTGAGACACAAATTGCATTATTTCTTTGTATGAATTCTCCAAATATGAATTACTGGTCAAAAGTTTGAAACCTTGGATGCTTTAAGAACCACATTGATTAACTATATTCTAAAAGTTTTAGAATGTTGGAGTTTTGGGTTGCACCATCTCCTTGTTTCCAACACCAAGTATTATTTAAAACTAGAGGCTCGGTACATGAAATTCATGTATGAGGGAGTGTAGCCCTCAGCCCAGTCTGTACCCTCTCCAATCTGGGACCCCTCGAGGGATGTCTAAATGCCTCTCACAATCCAGGACTGCTGGCTCCCAACTACTCACCAGACTGCCTTCCTGATTGCTCCTTACCACTTCTACCTGCCTTCCTAATTGCCCCTAACTGCTCCCCTGCCAGCCTGTTTGCCCCTAACTGCCTTCCCCTATAGGCCTGGTCATCCCTAACTGCCATCCCCTGCAGGCCATTGTGTGGCGGCCATCTTGTGTCCACATGGGGACAGCCATCTTTGACCACATGGGGGGAGTCATCTTATATGTTGGACTGATATTCATCTGCATACTACTATTTTTTTTAATTAAATCTTTATTATTCAGATTATTATATTTGTTTCTCTTTTTTTCCCTCCATAGCACCCCTCCACCCAGCTCCCACCATTCCCTCCCTCCCATTGATCTCATCCATAGGTGTATGATTTTTGTCCAGTCTCTCCCTGTACACCCCTCACCCCTTTCCCCCTGAGAATTATCAGTCCACTCCTTTTTTGTGCTCCTGATTCAACTATATTCATCAGTTTATTCTGTTGATCAAATTTTGAATTCACTTAATTTTTAGATTCACTTGATAGATACATATTTGTTGTTCATAATTTTTTGTCTTTTACCTTTTTCTTCTTCCTCTTCTAAAAGAGTACCTTTCAGCATTTCATATAATACTGGTTTGAAGTTGATGAACTCCTTTAGCTTTTTCTTATTTATGAAGGTCTTTATCTGCCCTTCAGTTCTGAATGATAGCTTTGCTGGATAGAGTATTCTTGGTTGTAGGTTGTTGCTATTCATCACGTTGGATATTTCTTGCCACTCCCGTCTGGCCTGCATCGTTTCTGTTGAGAAATCAGCTGACAGTCGTATGGGTGCTCCCTTGTAGGTAATGAACTGTTTTTCTCTTGCTGCTTTTAATATTCTCTCTTTGTCTTTTGCTCTTGGTATTTTAATTATGATGTGTCTTGGTGTGGTCCTCTTTGGATTCCTTTTATATGGGGTTCTGTGTGCTTCCTGGATGTGTAAGTCTATTTCTTTCACCAGATGTGGGAAGTTTTCAGTCATTATTTCTTTAAATAGGTTTTCGGTATCTTGCTCTCTCTCTTCTGGCACTCCCACAATTCTGATGTTGGTACGTTTGAAGCTGTCCCAGAGTCTCCTTACATTATCTTCACATTTTTGGATTCTTTTCTCTTCTTGCTTTTCCAATTGAGTGTTTTTTGCTTCTTTATATTTCAAATTTTGACTTGATTCTTGCCTTTCTCTAGTCTGCTGTTAGGACTCTGTATACTATTTTTTATTTCAGTCAGTGTATGTTTAATTTCTAGTTGGTCCTTTTTCATCTCCTCTTGGTTCTCGCTAACTTTATCCAATTTCTCTAGCATATTCTTGAAAAACCTTATAAGTGTGGTTTTGAACTCTATATCCAGTCGTTTTTTTCCCTCCATTTCTTTTGTTTGTGATCCTTTCCCTTGTCTCGGCATTTTCACTATGCCAGGGAAACTTCTGTGTTGAATTCAGCCTAATGATACCAGATTTGCAAAACCAAAGAAGCCTGTTGAGCTTGGGATGGGTGGAGTCTCAGGGCTTAAGGGACCGCCTTGCCTTCCAGGCGGCCCCGCCCTCCATGGCCCCTGAGTCTCACATGACTGGGTAATTGCTGGAGTGGTCCTTGTTTGCCTCTAACCGCTGCCTTTCCAGCTCCCCTGCGCAACAGGACCACACAAGTCTAGGTCCCCAGGGTTTCACCTGAAACAGGGACTTAGTGGAGTCAGAAGTGGCACAGTTGGGAGGGTCTGTCTACCGCCCACTCAAGAAAGTCAGCGGCACAATCAGCAATCTGTCCTCCGAGCAGTGCAGAGCGCGCTGCGACCAGCCCTCTGATCTTTTGCGACTCCCCTAAATTTCCGTGCACCTCTCCCTTTTCACAGTCCAAACTCACCCTGTATGATTTTCGGCTGGATCTGGGGTTTAGTGTCGTAAGAGAAGGGGTTCAATGACATTGGGAGTCTCCGTTTCCCTCCCGCCTGAGAAAGCCAGCCAGGTACTCCGGCACCCACTCTCTCAGCGCGCGTCTCCATACCTCAGCTTTTTTCAGCTCCTCTGGGTTTCTGTGAGCCCCTCTCTTTCCTTCTAGCTGTAGAACTTACACTCAGCCAGCTTTCCTGTGGTTCTGGATGATGTCTGTTCTGTCTTTTAGTTGTAGTTTTGAAATTGTTGTGCAAGGCAGCAGTGTAGGTGTTTACCTATGCCGTCATCTTGGATTCTCCTCCATGCTACTCTTTTATTAGATAGACTAGAGGTCTGGTGCATGGGTGGGGGCCAGCTGGTTTGTCCTGAAGGGAGTCCCGGATCAGGGTAAGGTGATCCTTAGGGGCATGGGGCAGCTTGGGTGATGGGCCTGGAGTGATTTGCAGGCCGGCCATCCCCTGCAGTGACCCAAGCACAGGCCCTGTTATCTGGGATTTATTTATCTTCTATAATTGAAACTTTTGTAGCCTCGAGTGGAGTCCATGTCCAGGGAAGTTTGGCTTCCTGCACTGCCAGGGAAACCCAAACTCACTCCATGGCCACAGCGATCTTGGTTGAGTTAATTTGCATACTCACTCCTGATTGGCCAGTGTACATGGCTTGTGAGTGTAGTGGAGGTAAGGTCAATTTGCATGTTAATCTTTTATTAGATAGGATTTTCACTCAAAAATTAAAGAGGTCCAAAATTGTACATTATTGTTGCTCTATTATTCATTTCTTTGATATTAGAAAGTCTAAATGACTTTCATTTGTATACACTACTTGTTTTTCAGTCAGTATATGCTTTTTGCTTATTTCCTGGAAATTTTGTATTTACCATATTTGGGACACATTTTCCTTAATTTTGTTATTTGCTCTTTATTTTTATTTTATTTATTTTTTAATTTTTTTTATTGTGTTACATGTATACATATCTCCCCATTGCCTCCCCTCCCTCCGATACATACCCCAACCCCCCAGTGTCTCTGTGCATTGGTTATGCTTACATGCATTCATACAAGTCCTTTGATTGATCTCTTATCTACCCCATCTCTCCTTAATCTTCCTGCTATAATTTGCAGTCTGTTTGTTGCTTTACTGCCTCTGTATCTATCCTTTTTTCATCAGTTTACAGTGTTCTTTATTATCCACAAATGAGTGAGATCATGTGGTGCTTTTCCTTCATAGACTGGCTTATTTCACTAAGCATAAGGCTCTCCAGTTCCATCCAGGTCGCTGCAAATGGTAAGAGTTCCTTCTTTTTAATGGCAGCATAGAATTCCATTGTGTAGATGTACCACTGTTTTCTGATCCACTCATCTGCTGACGGGCACCTAGGCTGTTTCCAAATTGTAGCTATTATAAATTGTGCTGCTATGAACATAGGGGTGCATAAATCCTTTCTGATTAGTGTTTGTGATTTCTTAGGATAAATTCCTAAGAGTGGGATTACTGGATCAAATGGGAGATCCATTTTTAGTTTTTTTGAGGAACCTCCATACTGTTCTCCACAGTGGCTGCACCAGTCTGCATTCCCACCAACAGTGCACAAGGGTTCCTTTTTCTACGCATCCTCGCCAACACTTGTCGTTTGTTGATTTGTTGATGATTGCCATTCTGACAGGTGTAAGATGACATCGCATTGTCGTTTTGATTTGCATGTCTCGGATAATTAGGGACTTTGAACATGTTTTCATTTGTCTCTTGGCCTTCTTTATGTCATCTTTTGAAAAGGTTCTATTTAGGTCTGTTGCCCATTTTTTTATTGGATCATTTATCTTCCTTTTATTAAGTTGTATAAGTTGGCTGTAGATGTTGGAGATTAAACCTTTATCAGTGATAACATTTGCAAATATGTTCACCCATACAGTGGTCTTTCTTGTTGTTTTGTTGGTGGTTTCTTTTGCTGTGCAAAAGCTTTTTATTTTGATGTAGTCCCATTTGTTTATTTTTTCTTTAGCTTCCATTGCCTTTGGAGCAGTATCAGTGAAGAAGTTCTTTCGGCATATATCTGAGATTGTGCTGCCTATGGATTCCTCTAGTATTTTTATGGTTTCCCTTCTAATGTTTAAGTCCTGTATCCATTTTGAGTTTATTTTTGTATTTGGTGTAAGTTGGTGGTCCAGTTTCATATTTTTGCATGTATCTGTCCAATTTTCCCAACACCATTTATTGAAGAGGCTATCTTGGCTCCATTGTATGTTCATGCCTCCTTTGTCAAATATTAGTTGAGCATAGTGGTTTGGGTGGATATCTGGATTCTCTATTCTATTCCATTGGTCTATATATCTATTCTTGTGCCAGTACAAGGCTGTTTTGAGAACAGTTGCTTTGTAATATAGCTTGAAATCTGGTATTGAGATCCCACCTATTTTACTATTCTTTCTCAGAATTGCTGTGGCTATTCGTGGTCTTTTTTTGTTCCAGATGAATCTATGAAGAATTCATTCTAGGTCTGTGAAGTATGTCGTTGGTATTTTAATGGGTAGTGCATTGAATCTATAGATTGCTTTGGGTAATATGGACATTTTCATGATGTTGATTCTCCCAATCCATGAGCATGGTAAGCTCTTCCATCTGTTAACATCTTCCTCTATCTCTTTTTTCAGTGACCTGTAGTTTTCTACATATAGATATTTTACCTCTTTAGTTAGGTTTATTCCTAGGTATCTTAATTTTTCTGGTGCGATGGTAAATGGGATTGCTTTTTGAGTCTCCCTTTCTGTAATTTCACTATTATTATATAGAAATGCCACAGATTTCTTGGCACTAATTTTGTATCCTGCTACATTGCCAAATTCATTTATTAAGTCAATTAGTTTTGGGATGGAGTCCTTCGGGTTTTTTATGTACAGTATCATGTCATCTGCAAATAAGGACAAATTTACTTCTTCTTTTCCAATTTGGATGCCTTTTATATCTTCTTGTCTAATTGCAATGGCTAATACTTCCAGTACTATGTCAAACAGGAGAGGTGAGAGTGGGCATCCCTGTCTTGTTCCTGTTCTTAGGGGAAATGGTTTTAGTTTTTGCCCATAGAGTATGATGTTAGCTGTGGGTTTATCATATATGGCTTTTATGATGTTGAGGTATGATTCTTCTATTCCCACTTTGCTGAGAGTTTTTATCAAGAAAGGGTGTTGGATTTTGTCAAATGCTTTTCTGCATCAATTGATATGACAATGTGATTTTTATCTCTCAATTTCTTTATGTGATGTATCATGTTTATTAATTTGCGGATATTGTACCATCCCTGCATTTCTGGGATGAATCCTACTTGGTCACGGTGTATGATCTTTCTGATGTACTGCTGGATCCGGTTTGCTAGAATTTTGTTGAGGATTTTGGCATCTATGTTCATGAGAGATATTGGCCTATAATTTTCTTTCATTGTGTTGTCTTTATCTGGTTTTGGTATTAGGGTGATGCTGGCTTCATAGAAGGTGTTTGGAAGTGTTCCTTCTTCTTGAATATTTTTGAATAGTCTGAGGAGGATAGGTTTTAATTCTTCCTTGAAAGTTTGGTAAAACTCTCCTGTGTAGCCATCTGGTCCTGGGCTTTTATTTGCTGGAAGCTTTTTGATGACTGCTTCAATTTCTTCCATAGTTATTGGACTATTGAGATGTTTAGATTCTTCCTGATTTTTGGAAGGTTATATTTTTCTAGGAATATGTCCATGTCTTGCAGGTTGTCCAATTTGTTGGAATAGAGTTGTTCATAGTATTTTTTAACAATCCTTTGTATTTTGGCAGGGTCTGTTGTTATTTCTCCTCTTTCCTTTCTGATTTTGTTTATTTGGGTCTTCTCTCTTTGCTTCTTGGTGAGCCTGGCTAGAGGTCCATCAATCTTGTTTTTCCTTTCAAAGAACCAGCTCTTGGTTTTGTTGATCTTTTGAATTGTTTCTTTGGTCTCCATCTTGTTTATCTCCGCTCTGATCTTCACTACTTCCTTCCTTCTGAGTACACTGGGCTTTTCTTGTTGCTCTCTTTCTAGCTCTTTGAGTTGTAGGGTTAGGTAATTTATTGCCATTGTTTCCTGTTTTTTTTGCAGTAGGCTTGTAGGGCTATGAACTTACCTCTCAAGACTGCTTTTACTGTGTCCCATAAATGTTGTATTGTTGTGTTGTCATTGTCATTTGTTGCCATGATGTTTATTTCTTCCTTGATCTCTCTGGTTACCCAGTCGTTGTTTAATAGCATGCTGTTTAGTCTCCATGTGTTTGATTTCTTTATATTGTTTTTATTATAGTTGATTTCCAATTTGATGCCAATGTGGTCTGAGAAAATGCTTGATATGATTTCTATCTTCTTAAATTTGAAGAGACTTTTCTTATGACCCAACATATGATCTATCTTTGAAAATGACCCATGTGCACTGGAGAAGAAAGTATATTCTGTGGCTTTGGGGTGAAATGTTCTGAAGATGTCAATTAATTCCAACTGGTCAAGTGAGTCATTTAGGATTGATGTTTCTTTGCTGTTTTTTTGTTTAGAGGATTTGTCCAGTGGTGAAAATGGGGTATTAAAGTCTCCTACTGTGATTGTATTGCTATCAATTTCTCCCTTAATATCCTCCAGTTGTTTTTTTTATGTATTTAGGTTCTCCTATATTGGGTGCATATATTTTTACCAGAGTTATGTCTTCTTGTTGAATTGTTTCCTTTAGTATTATGAAGTGGCCTTCTTTATCTCTTATTATGTCCTTCACTTTGACATCTAATTTGTCAGATATAAGTATTGCAACCCCAGCTTTTTTTTCATTTCCATTTGCCTGAAATAGCATCTTCCATCCCTTCACCCTCAATCTGTGTGAATCTCTTTTCCTGAGGTGGGTTTCTTGTAGACAGCAGATATATGGATCATGTTTTCTTATCTAATCAGTTACCCTATGTCTCTTGATTGGAGCATTTAATCCATTTACATTTAAAGTTATTATTGATAGGTACTTATCTGTCGCCATTTTTTAGTCTTTACCCCAGAGTTCCTTCATCGCTTCCTATTTCTTTTTATTACAGCAGACCCTTTAACATTTCTTGCATTGCTGGTTTGGTGGTAATATATTCCCTTAGTCCTTTTTTGTCTGTGAAGCTTCTGATTTCGCCTTCAATTTTGATTGAAAGCATTGCAGGGTACAGTATTCTTGGATTCAGACCCTTCCTTTGCATGACTTTGTATATTTCATTCCATTCCCTTCTGGCCTGATGAGTTTCTGTTGAGAAATTAGTAGCTAGTCTTATGGGGGTTTCTTTGTAGGTAACTTTCTGTTTCACTCTGGCCGCTTTTAAGATTTTTACTTTGTCGTTGGTGTTTGCCAATTTAATTATAAAGTGCCTTGGTGTCGGTTTTGTGGGGCTCATTTTGCTTGGGGCTCTGTGAGCTTCTTGGATTTGTGTGGGTTTTTTCTTTCCTATATTGCGGAAATTTTCTGTCATTATTTCTTCAAACAGGTTCTCTAATCTTTGCTCAGTTTCCACTCTTTCTGGAATTCCAATTATGTGGATGTTGTTGTTTTTTTTCATGTTATCCCAAAGTTCCCTTAGGCTCTCCTCTTGCTTTCTAATTTTTTTTTTCTAGAAGCTGCTGTACTTGAGTATTTTTTTCTACCGTGTCTTCCAGTTCACTGATGCAGTCCTCTGCTTCTTCTAGTCTACTTTTGATGCTCTATCTTGAGTTCTTTAAAGCAGTGATGTCATTTTTCATTTCTTCTTGCATTTCTTCTTGCTTCTTCATTTCCTCTTGGCTCTTACTCATATTGTCGAATTTGCCTTCCATTCTTTTCATCCACCTTATGATCATTTCTCTGAACTCTTTCTCTGGCAGGCTTATTTCTGCTTCTATTTCATTTACTTCCTTTTCTGGTGATACCTGCCTTTCTGTCGTATGCGGACTGTTTCTTCTTCTGCCCATGGTCTTTCTTCTCCAGGTGTCTGGTTATGTAGTTCTCTGTCCTACATTGATTCTAAGGCACAAACTACAACAGGACCTGGTACAACACACAAGGCACTAAACAGAAATGTATTCCCAATGTTAATAATCAGAAATAAGGTGACTACCAATGAAAGAAAAGTTACGGGTAAGTAGAGAAAGAAGAGGAAAATGAGGAAAAAAGAAAGGAAAGAAATGCCAAAATCAAATTGGGAGAAGGAGGAAAAAAAAAATGAACAAAAAATAAAATAAAATAAAAAAATAAAAAGGAGAAGAAGAAGAAGAAAAGAGAAAGTGAAAAAAAGAGAGAAAAGAAAGAGGATAAAAGAGAAAAGGGGAACAAAATATAGATGTCAGGAAAAAACTCCAATAGAACCATCACTAATCTCAACAAAGGCCAGCAACCAGTACCTGGACATTAATACAAACTACAAAAAACAACTGGTATCGAGGGAGGCGAGGGAAAAGAGAGGTGAAAAGCAAACCAAAACAAAGTAAATAAAAAGCAAAATAAAACAAGTAGAATAAGCTAAAACAATCTCACAAAAAAGTACAAAAAATCGATATAATCACCATTCAGGTAAATAGCAACAAAAGGGCATAGAGAAAAACAGCTTTTTGGATAGTGAAGAAAAGAAGAGAGAGGTTTGTATAAACTTGTAGTAGGGAATCTGAAATTAGATATATAAGTGGGGTGAAATTTTAACCAGGTAAAGAGAAAGAATAGGGAGAATCTAAAGTTGGAAAAGGGAAAGAAAAACAAGACAACAAAATGGGGAAAGTTAGGAGGAAAGTGTTGGCATAAAGGTAGACTTGAGATGGAGTAAAATTATGCTAAAGAAAAGATGAAAATAGAATGTAGAACTCTAATCCCAAAGTAAAATAAAGAAAAAAAAATGACACTTGTTTTTTTTTCCAAAAAGGTAAAATAGTAGTAGTAATAATACTAGTTGAAAACAAAAATGTAATGATTAAAAAGGTAAAATCAATTGAGGAGGAAAGAAAAAAATAGTTTTTTAATTAAAATATGCAAAAATGAAAAAATAAAATAAAAGAAAAAATTTAAAAAAAGAAAAAAAAGAAAAAAAATAGAATGGTCATTCACTTCAACTATTGTTCTGCTTGGCACTCCTGTTTCCCAGTAGGGAGGGTATTGCAGTTCCCTGTGTTCCACTGCTGAGTTCTTAATGTCTTTATTCTTTTGTGGTTATGGGAGAGTCAATTTGTGGGTCATCAACTGGGTGGCAGTGTTTCGGAATTGACCTTTGAGACAAAGCACAGCACCTCTCTAGGCTGTGCTCAGATCCTGCTACTGGTTTGTGGGGATTTTGCAGCCAGGACACTGTAATAACTCCCAGGCTGTCCTTCTGCCTGAGATCAAAATGAGTTGTTTTCTAGAGCTCCCCTCTGTCAACAGCTCTGAGAGTCCGCTTCCACACTTAGGGATCATGCCCTGCCCCACATCCATGGACCTCTCCAGAAACAGCTTTCCCGCAGCCCGGTTCCCACAGTGTGCTTGTCTCTGTTCTGTGGGACAGGAGACCTCACACCTTATCCCAGGAGAAATCTGACCTTTCCGTGTGCCATGTGGATCTCTGAATCCGCAGCGTGTCTGCGCCAATTGGAGAGCTGTGTTCTGGGTCCCTGGCTGTTTGGTGAGTGATTCAGCTGCAGCTTTCAGACCGCCGCAGACATCCACCTCCCTCTGCAAGATGGCGCATCTCCGTGTTCCTGCTGGTGGCTCCGGCTGACAATAACTCTGTGACAGTGGGGCTGCCTGGCCAGGAGAGCCCCGTCCAGCAGTCCCCCACCTTCTCCTGGAGAATAACTGACTCTTAACTTGCCAACAAACACTCCCAGTGCGACTCTCAGCTGCTCTCTCTCTCCCTCTGTCCAGTGACAAAGCTCCAGATGCGTCCGTCTATTCCGTTGCCATTTTTCCTCTCCTTTTATTTTTATTTTATTGATTTTTTTTACAGAGGAAGAGAGAAGTATAGGGGTAGAGAGTTAGAAACATCAATGAGAAACATCAATTCAGGTGTCTCCTGCACATTCTCCACTGGGAATGTGCCCACAACTAAGATACATGCCCTTGAATAGAATCAAACTTGGGACCCTTTAGTCTGCAGGCCAATGCACTATCCATTTAGCCAAACCGGCTAGGGCTGTTCTTTATTTTTTAATTGAGAAATTTACATGTGTGCTTTAGACTTCTTTTGATATAAATTAGTTTAGAAAACTATCTCCATTCCAGAAATATGATATTTTATTTGATTTGTTGTAATTTTCCTATGATGTTGTTGTTATTTAAATGTATAGTCACCTGAATTAATTTGTGTGCATGGCACGAGTTGAAATGGAGTTCCTTCTCTTGGGTTGTAACTTCTATTACCATATGCTAAATTTTTATATATAATAGAAACTATAGCTGGACTATTTGTTTTGGTCCATTTTATCTTTTTGAAGTATTGTTGCTTTGCATAATCCATTTGAATAGCTTAAAGAGCTGATCACCTTTCATAGCTCTAATTTTTCACATATCCTATATAATAAAAGCCTACTATGCTAAGTGTCTGGTCGTCTGGTGACCAGTCGACTGTTCAACCAATCAAAGCTTAATATGCTAATGATATGCTTAGGCTACTCAACTGCTCACTATGACATGCACTGACCACCAGGGACAGATGCTCCAATCAGTAGGTTAGCTTGCTGCTGGGGTCCAGCTGCTTGGGATTGAGGGAGATGGGCCAGACATACCCTGAAGCCCTTTCTTGGCCCCTCCCCCACCCCGATTGTGCACCAGTGAGGTCCCTCATCCTGGCCTGTGCCCTCTCACAATTTGGGACCCCTCAGGGGATGTCTGAGAGCTGGTTTCTGCCTGATCCTGCAGACCATTCCCCTCGGGAGGGCACTAGATGCAGGGCTCATGGCTGGCGAGCTTCTCCCAATCAGGACTGATTGAGGGTGAGCCTGCAGCAGGTGCAGTGGGGCCGGAATGAGCAGGAGCAGCAGGCATTGAACTATGGGTTTTGACCTAATCCCCGCAAGCCACCCCAAGGGACCCCACCTGTGCATGAATTTGTGCACTGGGCCTCTAATTCTTTAATATCTCACTTATTAATCCTTCAAAGTACACAGCAAACCTTTATTGTCCTTGAGTGAGACATTTGGGGATCTTACTAGTTTACAAATCCACAAAAGTGACTTTGTGAGTCAAGTAGGGGACCGCAGAGCCAAAGTGCAATGCCAATGCTAGGCTCCCTCGATACACAGCTAGTTCTTGCCTCCCAGCCTCAGGGCTCACTCAGTTCAAGGTTGCCTTGGCAAAATTCCTAAACGTCTCAGATCTTCAGAGTTGCCTGCTCCAAATTTTAAATCCTCAGTCTAAGGTTATAAAATATTTACATTTTACTTTTATGTATCAAATCCTCATCTTCTCCGCTATCATATTATGTCGATGCTGACAACATCTACATTTTTCAGTGATTTTAAGCCACTGAAAAGGTTGAAACATTGGCTTTACTCTCAGGTTTGGGTCTGGTAACAGTGACATGACTGTTTGGTGCCCACTTCCTGGTTATTTCAGTGTAAATGTAAATGGATTGTTGATTTGAAACATCCTCTTTGGGCAAAATCTTCCAAACATTTTCATTCCAGCAGAAGGAAACCATGAAGCCATTGAGACTCACCTCAAAGGTGTCTGACAGCCAGTGTATATCTGTAATTACTTTCTTATGTCCGTTTTCTATTGAGGAGACGGCACAGTGTCTGATATACATTGCTTCTTTATTGTCATCTGGTTCAAGGAGAAACATGGGCTGGAAAATTGTAATAAGAAAGTTATGTGCTAGCTTCAGAGCACTGATGAATGAACTCATACTTGATTTATCAGACCAATTAAAATTAATAACTTGGAGAAATAGCAGTTCAAAGAAAAACAGAAACTAGTGTTTCTATATAGTATATATTTAGGGAATAACATTATATACTTTTCCCTTCAGTTCAGTCTAATATTTTCTCTCTAAACTTAACAAGAATTGTTGACCCACTCCCTAAAGAATCAACAAGGTCCCATTTTTGAAAAAGTACTTCTTTGTGTGTACATAAGGCCACATCCTTTTGTTGGTAAGACCCCTGTTGATATCCAGGTTGGAGAACTGGGTCAGAGATGTGAAAACCGTGGCTAAGTACTGAGCTGGGAGCTCAGGAAGCATTCCCCTACCCCCTTGGCAGAATACACAGCTTCACAAAATCAGAGCATATAATTACTCCCTTCATGTTATACATGATAATGGATGTTGGCTCAGGTGGGGAAATGTCCAAACATACAGGACTGTGACCCAGCGCTCCTTCAACTACATCCCTTTAGGAAACTTAGCTGCCATTTCATTATATTTAATGACAATAACAAAAACAAAAACAAAAAAGAACTTAACAGCCTAGGATAGACGGTGCCACAAGTTTTGTGGTGTTTTAATCAAGGGCCTACATGAAAGCAATTCAGAACAATGTTCAAAGCAGATTTGAAGGTTTGGGAACTATAATCTCCTCTACCGCCCCCCCAACCCCCTGCCCCCCGACTGAGTCTTTGTTTAACTTGGCAACTCTGTTATGTACTTTTTAATAAACTTCCAAATGGGGAAAAATTGTAAAAAACTAACCTTGAGTGTGGCTTTTTTACTTCTACTGCTGCCTGTCTTAATGTGCTCTATGCGATTGGTATGTGCGGTAATATCCCAAAGGACAATCTGAAGCAGAAATAGATGTTACTACATATTTTCAGGATTAAAGAACTTTTTAAGACCTATTCACATTGGTTAGCACTTGGATAAATCAATCACCTTGGGGATAACCAAATTTAGTCTACATCTTAGGTAAGGCAGCAACTTTTTTTAAAATTTTTAATTTTTTATTAATGTATTGCATGTGTACATATCTTTCCATTGTCCCTCCCATGATTACTCTAACCCCCCAATGTCTTGTGTTCATTGGTTATGCTTATATGCATGCATACAAGTCCTTTGGTTGATCTCTTATATACCCCACCTTCCCTAACCTTCCCGCTGTAATTTGACAGTCTGTTTGATGCTTTACTGCCTCTGTATCTATCCTTTTGTTCATCAGTTTATAATGTTCTTTATTACTCATAAATGAGTGAGATCATGTGGTATTTTTCTTTCATCGACTGGCTTATTTCACTTAGCATAATGCTTTCCAGTTCCATCCAGGTTGCTGCAAATGCTAAGAATTCCTTTTTTTAAAATAGCAGCATAGTATTCCAAGATTATAAAATATTTACATTTTACTTATATGTATCAAATCCTCATCTTAGAAAATTGTGTAGATGTACATAGTTTTCTGATCCAGTCATCTGCTGATGGGCACTTAGGCTTCCAAATTGTAGCTATTGTAAATTGTGCTGCTATGAATATAGGGGTGCATATATCTTTTCTGATCGGTGTTTCTAGTTTCTTAGGATATATTCCTAAGAGTGGGATTGCTGGGTCAAATGGGAGATCCATTTTTAGTTTTTTGAGGAAACTCCATACGGTTCTCCACAGTGGCTGCACCAGTCTGCATTCCCACCAGCAGTGCACAAGGGTTCCTTTTTTTCTCCGCATCCTTGCATCCTCGCCAATACTTGTCGTTTGTTGATTTGTTAATGTTTGCCATTCTGACAGGTGTGAGATGGTATCACATTGTCGTTTTGACTTAAGGCAGCACTTTTTAAAGCTAATATAAAAAAAGGATGTCTTCCTCTCTATGAAAGTATTTTCAACAATATATTTTTTGTATTAAATATGTATTAAAAAATGCCAGTAATTTCTAAAATCCAAGGTAAACATCATGCCATTCCATCCACTTTGGGAAGAGTTCACCCTCTATTTTCGGGAATGTACTATGATTGTGAGACAGTTGTTTAAGACACAGCTCTCTTGTTCTCCAAAAGTAAATATACACACTCAATTGTCCAAAAAGTCTAAGAAATTATGAATTTTATTCTATTGGATATTATGGCCAACTCCAAATTTGCATATACATACATGGTTGTTTTTTGAAAAAATAAGAATGAAGTAGATAAGCAATACTAAATTATATTAATTTTTAATGATAAAAAGTCATTTCAGTACACTAAAATGTTAACAAAATGTCAGAATTACAGAATTATGGGTGCTTTTATTTTCATTGTTTGCTTTTCTTAAAAAAAATGCCCTAAAACTAAAACAAAGTTGTATAACCTTCCTAATGAGTAAAAAAAAGGCATTTCAGGATTTTAGGGCTTGGAGGATGGTCTCCAGGTCATCATTAGGACGATTGTTGAATAAAATCCAGGGAGAAGTGTCGTTTTCCTGGATGCTTTTGGTTTTGATAAGTGGGCACGGATGCTGCAGACATTTAAATTTCAATGACAAGGAAGTTTTCTTAGCTACACCAAAATAAGATCACCTACTCTTGTAATGCTCAAATTCACTGGCTCACAGTGAATTCAAACTTTCACTAAAACATAGCTTTAAGATTTTTGTTTTTCTTTAATGGAGAAACTGGCAATTGGAGGATAGGCTCTAAATTTTATATAAATTAGATAACAAAGGGAAAAAATCCCAAACATGATATCAAATTATACACACATAAATTCAATAAAATATGTATGTTTTCTAGTGAATTTCTGTTTAAAGTCTGTATCACTTTCCAACTCCTACTTCTAGAAAAATTTCAAGAGGCCTCTTGACCAGCGGGTATTAATGCTTGTAGGTTTTGTTCTCCCATGAAATCTGGTATAATGCATGATTCTATCTCAGTGATACAAATAGATTTGACCCTTTTTGTTCCAATTATCATGACTAGGTTACTCTGTGGACACCTGCAGTGCCGACACCACATTTATTTATTTATTTATTTACTTGCAGAAGGCAGGCTTTTTCTTTCCTTTTTTTTTACATTCCCATCACCCAACCCCCTAACACAGCTTTATTCCCCAGTTGCTGGCATGGTCAGTTGAACAGAAGAATGGCATGCCTTTCTTCTGTTCAATTGACTCCTTAAGTTAAAAAAAAAAGAAACCCAACCAATCAAAATGTATTACAGGATGTTGTCTAAATTAATAAATAGCTAAAACAAGTTCATATATACCTGCCCATTGATGCAGCCTCCAGCAATAATATTAGGGTTACTCGGACAGAACTTGAAGCAGAAAATGTCATCTGGACTCTCCAGCATTAACTAAAGTGAACCGCACAAATTTAAGAGAATGAGAAAACCTATTACGGGAATGGTTAGAAAAATAATATTAAGACAGTCAAAAGTCCAATTTTATAGCTACCTATAAGGAATATGCATAAAGAGTCCATTCCCAGAATTCTGCCTCTGAACAGAAACTGCTTTTGTTGAATTTTATTTATTGCGGACATTAGCCATAATGTATGAGAGCAGGTATGTTTTCAAGGGGACTAGGCCTACCATCCCCCATGCTCCATGGGTCATTGTTGGGGCATCTTATGATTTTTCTTAAGCAAAAGGACTGCGGAATCAATGTTTTTGAAAAGTATGGAATGTAAGTTCTGGGAAGGCAGGGTATTTGTCTGTTTTGTTCCCTGCTGTATACCTAGCCTGGTACATACTAGTAGTGAGCATGCAAAAAATAAAATATATTGTATAAAAGAAGATGAAAGTATTGCCAGTGATGATATCTCAAAACTTAAAATAATGCAGGACCCAGGAAGTAAATGAATTCAAGTGCTTGTAGGGCAGGAAGGAAGCTCTTCAAGGAATCCACTGGTGTGAAAGAATAGGTGTGTCAACCATAGATAGCACTGGCGCTATTGGGTTACCACCAAGCAAAACACTTGCATGGTTCCTGTTCTTCTATAAATATAACTGCCACAAATATAGGCCCCAGGGTCATTGGTTTGCCATCATTGAGTTAAAGATTGCCAACTGAAATTGGGGTTAATTATCTTGATTAGTTTGGTCTTCTGTGGATTCTAGAGAAACCTCTACTTTTGAAAATAAAGTACTATAATACTCTCCTATAGTTTTCACTAGAACAAAGACAAAATAAATTATTTACATTATTTCTTTAAGAAATTATTTGCTCATTTAAAAAAAACTATTCTTTAAAATAGAGGAAAGGAGAGTCTTTCTTCTTGCTATTTGCCTGGATGTTCAGGCACACTTTTATGTCACACAGTGGAAAGTAGTTTTACACCACTAGAAAATGACAGAAAAACCCACCAAGAGAATAATACCATTTTTTGGTAAGTAGGCTAATAAGAAATACCAAGAGAGCTGTCATTTTGTGCTCTGAGTCTATAATAATCAAAGTATCTAGACTCTAGTACAGAAAAACTGCCTCAATTCAGATGAATTAAAGAAGGAAGAAAGGAAGGCTAATATATATTACTTTATAGAAACAAGTTATTATTATACTTAAGTCCACTTAACCCTATAAAGTGCCTTTCTCCTAAGCAGACCTCTTCTTGAGCGGGTATTGGAAATAGAACCCTACAGGGCAAACTCAGCCTTCCGCCTTGTTTTATTTGTATTGCTGTGTATTTTCATTGGTTTAAGTGGGTTCTTTTGGTTTGGTTTTAGAATAGCTGTTTAACAATTTGGAGATTTCACACAAAATTCCCAATTGCTGGATTCTCTTGACAAGTGAAACCTCCTGCTAATAAGAGAACTGAAGAGTAGCTGTCCCTACAGATGGGCTGTACACTCTCTAGGATCACTGCTCTCCTTCACACTCCTACACACTCATCTTTACTCATTACCACCACCTACTGGTGATCCTTGGAATTGAGGAAATTTGTGTGAAACTAAAACCATTTGCATTTGAACAATTAGTATTTAAATAAAGTTCATAAAAGAGTTTGCACTTTAAACCCTAGCCAGTTTGGCTCAGTGGATAGAGCATCAGCTTGTGGAAAGGGTCCTGGGTTTGATTCCAGTCCCTGGTCATAAAGGGGGCAGCTAATCAATGCATTTCTCTCATATCGATATTTCTCCTGGTCTCTCCCTCTCCCATTCTCTCTAAAAATCAGTGGAAAAATATCCTTGGGTGGAGTTTAACAAAATAAATAAATAAAATAAAATTGTTTGAATGCTCTTCGTACAATCTTTTATTTTTATTTATTTTTTTAAACTCTCACCCAAGGATATGTTTTTATTGACTTTAGAGAGAGGAAGGAAGAGGGAGAGAGAGAAAAATCAATTGGTTGCATCCCAACATCCCCAACTAGGAATTGAATTCACCACCTGGGTATGTGCCCTGACTGGGAATCAAAACCACGACCCTGTGGTGCATGGGATGATGCTCTAACCTAGCCACACTGGCCAGGGCTCTTATATATATATATATTTTAAATAACATGTTGATTTGTTCAAATGAACCTTCTCAATAAACTAAGTGTAAACTTTCATTTTCCTCAAATTGAATGATCATAAATTCTGAATTGAAGAAAAGCCTGACTTTATAAGGATTTACAACATTGGTGATTATGAAGCACTTTGCAATGGAAACTGCTAAGAGAGACACATAACAGTAATATCTGAAACTAGAGGCCTGCTGCATGAAATTCATGCAGTGGGGGTGGGGAGGGGCAGGCATCCCTCAGCCCGGCTTGTGCCCTCTTACAGACCGGGAACCCTCAGGCGATGTCTGATGGACAGCTTAGGCCTGCTCCACCTGGCAATAAGACATCCTTAGCACTGCTATGGAGGTGGGAGAGGCTCCCACCACTGCTGCTGTGCTCACCAGCCATGAGCTTAGATTCTGGCTGAGCGACACTTCCCCTGTGTTGAGCATTTGCCCCCTGGTGGTCAGTGCTCATCATAGCGACCCATCATTTCACCATTCGGTTGATTTGCGTATTAGCCTTTTATTATATAGGATTTTTAGACTATGGGACATCTCTCCTTCATTACCTGAGGATGTATGGGATCAGAGAAACTCCAGAAAAGTATCAGTGATGGCTGCAGCAATAATTTACCAGAAAAGTAAACTCTTTCTTCAAAGGAGAGCCGCACGGCCACCGACACAGCTATCAGTCCTGATTGAAACACAATTACAATGAAGGTCTGCAACAGCTGTACCTGGTGAAGTGTTTGTAGGTTTTGCTTGTCTACATAGGCACTGTGCATTTCCCTTTGGATGAAACTTGAGTAAAAATGTTCTATAGGAGCCCAAGCATTTTCTTAAGAGTCCCACTGTTTAACATGGTTACCGGCAACCACATGTCACTCAGCCCTTGAAATGTGCCCAGTCCAAATTGAGATGACTGGTAGTATAAAATAAACATTGGACTTTGAAGATTTAGTAAGAAAAAAAAAATGTCTGTGTGTGTGTGTGAGGAAAGGACCCATGTGGGGGAGGGCAGAGGAGGAGGAGGAATGGGGACAAGGGCTTCTCTCTCTGAAGCATGGCCACCTTCACACCTTCCTATCCCCGTTGGCTGCTGAGAGCTCTCAAGGGGGTGCAGCTGCCATCCTGTCCTGTCATTAGAGAGACGGTGTGTGGGGGGAATGAAATTAACTTGGGGCCATCTAACCCGCCAGAGTCAGGTCCAGATTCGGCATTGCCCCGCCGGGTGACCTGAGCCAGCCTCTCCCCTGAGTTGAGCTTTGTCCTCTCTGTGTAAAGTGGAGGTCACAGTCGGGATCCCAGAGTGGCTAGAAGGATGCATGGCTGAGGAACGGTAGGGAGAGATAGGGAGAGAGAGCGCTTAGCAGGTGCCTGGCCCTCAGCAAACGGAAGTTCTCTGATTGAAGTGGAGCTAATTTTCAATTTTACACATAAAAGCACCAAACTATTTTGAGGTCACCACAAAGAGAATCCCAGGCTTTCCCATCTCACCATAGATATTCGGATGCCATGAGACGCAGGTGACCATTTTCTCCATCAGGTTATGAAGGTCGGTAAAGGACTGGTACTCCTTCAGGTGGGTATCGGTCTTGTCCCCAAAGGTGCCTTCTTCCTCTGCTAGGCTTTTCCAATCATCAACAAATGTGTTCATGATTTCATTTTGTTGCAGGGCTATTTCAACACTATTTTGTAAAAAAGAAAATAAAAGGAACAAAGACACTGGATTTTACCAGGTATTCAATAATATGCTTTCAGTAGCTCTTCCTGCTTCATTTATACTGAAAGAAAAAGATATTCTCGTGCAAACTCGATCACTAACTCTACATGATGTTGCAGAAGTGAAGGGAACCAGGTTTGCTAAAGTAATTGTGGTGATAGAAATATATTAGCCTCAGAAGCTACTGAGGTGGTTCATTCTATCCTAGTACAGTTAACTACCAGTTACTGCTAATGATTCTAAATGTTGTACTAATGTGTTTATTTGATTTTTGGCACTGTGTGGTAATAGGACACTATCACAAGTTGGGGGTTGGGAAAATTAGCCTAAAATAGTAAGTGTATGTATTGGAAATCTTATTACAAATAAAACACAGCTCTTTCCTCTTTAGCTGTATTTTTAAGAATAACATTTTCTTCTCTTTTTTGTTTTATAGACAGAAAAAGAGAAAAAAAATTTTTTTAAAGAAAAAGATATTCTCAATTATATTTGGGAACGAAAGGATGAACCCCAGGTAAAATAAATGAGGTAAGGACTTGGAAAGAAAATCCATGACTGGATGCTACCCAGGTCTTAGAACTTGCTGTTCAGCTTCCAGGATTTGGTTAGCCAATAGCCCCCAGCACCTTCACCATCGGCCTTGGTTCCCAGGCCAATGGGCTGGGCAGCTGTGAGGACACCAGGGCTGTTTTTTTAGAAGGAAGAAGGAAGGGTGCAGCCAGTTCTGCCTCCAGCAGGACTCCTCCAATAGGCCCCTTTCACTCTGCAGCTCCCAGCTGGGCTGCCTGAGACCGCTGGCTGGAGCTCTCCCTACGCCCTCCTCCTTCCCCGTCCTTTATTTTTCACAGTGGACCCTCAGTAAACCTCCACTTTGAACTTGATCTTATTGGCCTCCTGAAAATCCCAAATTGACAGAAAAGGCAATTTTTTTAGCTATATTCAGTACCGAATGATCACGTGTACTAATTATTATACTATTACATAATTAGGAGTGTGTGTGTGTGTGTGTGTGTGTGTGTGTGTGTGTATGTGTGTGTGTGTGTGGTGGTTTTAGTTGCTACAATGCCTGGGAGGGCCTAATGTATTTATTTCTGTTTAGTAACATGAGACAGTCCCTAAAGTGGAGAATTACCCTCCTAAAACGGCTACTATTGCTCTTTTTTTTAAAAAAACAATCGGAGTGATAGGCTCATCTCTTTTTTTTTTATTTTTTATTGATTTTTTACAGAGAGGAAGGGAGAGGGATAGAGAGTTAGAAACATCGATGAGAGACATCAATCAGCCACCTCCTGTACGGCCCCTGGGGATGTGGCCGCAACCAGGATACATGCCCTTGACTGGAATCGAACCTGGGACCTTCCAGTCCACAGGCCAACGCTCTATCCACTGAGCCAAACTGGTTTTGGCTAGGCTCATCTCTTAATGGTCTAAGGCCCCTGGTCTGACATGCTCCGCCTTAAAAGTTACTTAAGTTACTCTAATATTTATTGTCCCTTCATAGGCTAAGGTTGGAAGCCTGGCTCATTCCCAAGGCCGCTAGGAGCTTTCCCACAAGTGGAATGCCAGGCAAGGTTTTACCCTGATGACTGAAAGTCTGATGAGCTAGAAGTTTTAATAAGTGAGGTAAGCTAATAGAGTGGTTTTGAATTCTGAACTTCCTAAAATAAGACTCTCCCTCCCCCCCGCCACTATATTTAGATACTCATATAGAAACATTATCATAATATATGTGCCTCAAAAATGTAATTACGCCAGGGCACCATCTTAATACCTTTGTTCTACGCTGCCATTCACTGCTTCACCGAGTGCTCTTTAGGCTAAATTCTTATACTTCATCTTTTAAACTGGAAGCATTTCCTAAGTCCCGCAGGATCAGCATGGCCTGGACCTGTCGGAAATGCATTGCCACAGGCTTGCCCCCAGACCTACTGAGTCAAAACCTGGTTTTTAACAAGCTGCGAAGGTGGTTCGGATGCCTGTGAAAATTTGAATAACCCTGTGTAGGGTAGGTAAGCATCCTCACATACTCGACTGGATTCATCTTCCAAGTTTGTATCTCCCTGGTGCTTCTAGGTTTGAACCAAGTTCCAAGAGGAAGCATTTGTGAACATATTCAAAGCCTTATTTCTTTATGTTTCAGCCAGCATGAGAAAGGAATTCCCAAGAGAGAAGTTAAAGACAGGGCCCTTGCTCTGACTTCCTGATTCTTCCCGCTGAATGGGGGAAGTAATTCACAAGGGGGAAATGAAGACAGCTGGTTTCTCTGGTTTCCTGTGCCTTGTTTTCCCTGCACTCGACCACGTGGTCCCTAAGAGTGATGAACTGGAGGCTGGCAAACCTGTTATCTAAGTAAAAGCCCATGAGGATTGTTGGTGGTTTGTTTGTCTGTCTGTTTTACCCAGTAAATGGAAGTTTCTTTGCTTTGAGAATCCCTTGGAAGTTCCTCTCTCTCTTCTAAGATAATTTCCTTCTTTGGCAAATCATGCTTCCCTTAGGTTCATTCTGGGTAAAGTTCTATGAAAAAGAACTCATTTCTTTTTTTTAAATTTAATAAACCTTTATTGTTCAGATTATTACAATTGTTCTTCTTTCCCCCCCACCCCCAAAAGCTCCCCTCCACCTGGCTCCCTCCCCACCCTCTGCCCTTACCTCCCCCAACATTGTCCTCATCCATAGGTGTATGATTTTTGTCCAGTCTCTTTCTGCACCCCCTTCACCCCTTTCCCCCTGAGAATTGTCGTCCACTCACTTTCTATGCCCCTGATTCTATTATATTCATCAGTTTATTCTGTTCATCAGATTTTTAATTCACTTGATTTTTAGATTCACTTGTTGATAGATATGTATTTCTTGTTCAAAATTTTTATCTTTACCTTTTTCTTCTTCTTCCTCTTCTTAAAGAGTACCTTTCAGCATTTCATATAATACTGGTTTGGTGTTGATGAACCCCTTTAGTTTTTTCTTATCTGTGAAGATGTTTACTTAACCTTCAATTCTGAATGATAGCTTTGCTGGGTAGGGTAATCTTGGTTTTAAGTTCTTGCTATTCATCACTTCAAATATTTTTGCCATTCCCATCTGGCCTGCATAGTTTTTGTTGAGAAATCAGCTGACAGTTGTATGTGTGCTTCCTTGTAGGTAATTAACTGTTTTTCTCTTGCTGCTTTTAATATTCTCTCTTTGTCTTTTGTTCTTGGTATTTTAACTATGATGTGTCTTGGTGTGGTCCTTTTTGGATTCCTTTTGTTTGAAGTTCTGTGTGCTTCCTGGACTTGTAAGTCTATTTCTTTCACCAGATGTGGGAAGTTTTCAGTCATTATTTCTTCAAATAGGTTTTCAGTATCTTGCTCTCTCTGTTCTTTTGGCACCCCCATAATTCTGATGTTGGTACTCTTGAAGTTGTCCCAAAGGCTTCTTACACTATCTTCACATTTTTGGATTATTTTTTATTTATGCCTTTCCAGTGGAGTGTTTTCTGCTTCTTTGTATTTCAAATCTTTGACTTGATTCTTGTGTTCCTCTAGTCTGCTGTTAGGTCTCTGTATAATATTTTTTATTTCAGTCAGTGTATGTTTAATTTCTAGTTGGTCCTTTTTCATATCCTCAAGGGTCTTGCTAAATTTATCGACCTTTTCTAGGAAATTCTTGAAAAACCTTATAACCATGGTTTTGAACTTTATATGCAATTACTTGTTTTCCTTCATTTCTTTTGTTTGTGATCTGTTTCTTTGTCTTTGCATTTTCGCTGCTTCACTGATTTGGTACAGTAGCTTTGTGTGCTAGGTGTCCTATATGACCCTGTAGCTCTGCCTCCCCAGTTACCTGAGGTGGACACTCTTGGTGCACCCCTTTGTGGACTGTGTGCACAGCCTTGTTGTAGTTAAGTCTTGATTGTTGTTGGTATCACTGGGGGAAATGACCTCCAAGCTAATTGGCTGTGAGGATCAACTGTGTCTATACCAGGAGAACTTCTGTGCTGGAGACAGTCTTATGAGACAAGACTTGCAAAATTGCAAAAGCTTCTGTGCTCAGCTTGGATGGGGTGGAATCTTATGGCTGAGCAGACAGCCGTGCCTTTCTGTCAGCTCTGCCCTATGAGGCCCCTAGGTCTCAGTGTCCCTCGATAATTGCTGCAGTCCTCTCTGTGTGCACTTATGCGCCCGCCTCCAGACCTCTGCCTTTCTTGGTCCTCTGAGTTTCCATGTGCTCCAGGGACCCATATAATTCTGGGTCCCCAGGGTCTCACCTGAAACTGGAGTTCAGTGTAGTCAGGAGGTTCCATCTTCTTCCCACTAGAGAAAGCCAGAGGCACACTCAGCAGACAGTCCTCTGCGCACTCTCGCACATGCGCCTCCAGATCTCTGCCTTTTGTGGCTCACCTGAGTTTCCATGCACTCCTCCCTTTTCCCGATAGTCCAGACTCCCCCTGTATGAGTCTCCTTTGGAACTGGGGTTCAGTGCAGTCAGAACTGGGGTTCAGTGCAATCAGGAGTTTCTGTCTCCCTCCTGCTAGAGGAAGCCAACCAGGCATTCTGCCGCCCATCCTCTCCATGCACATGTCTCCATAACTCAGCTTTTTGTAGCTCCTCTGGGTCTCTGTGAGCCTCTCTCTTTCCTTCTAGTTGTAGAATTTCCACTCAGCCAGCTTTCCTGTGGTTCTGGATGAAGTCTGTTCTATCTTTTTAGTTGTAGTTTTGAAATTGTTGTGTGAGGCAGCAGTTTAGGTGTTCACCTATGCCTCCATTTTGATTTCTTTCTAAGAACTCATTTCTAGAAGAGCTCTCTTCCAGAACAAAACTAAGCTTATATTAATTTTTTAAAAATTTAAATAAGCCTTAAATAGTTTGCATGGGAAGAATAGTAGTGATCAAACTACAGTTTGAAAGCAGGAGAGGGTTGGCAGGGGGCTGGGGAAGATGGATGGGTGGGGAGTAAGATATCAACCAAAGGACTTGAATGCATGCACATAAGCATAACCAATGGACACAGACAATAGGGGGGTGAGGACATGTGCCAGGTGGGTGGAGAGAGCAGGAGGAGGTCAATAGGGGGAAAAGGAGACATAAATGTTCTACTATTTGTAATACTTTAAGTAATAATAATAATAATAATAATAATAATAATAATAATAATAAAAAGAATGGCAGTGAAATAAACACAGGTTTCTTGTTTGTTCTTGGCCAGTGATATTTTAACCCCTTTCTCTTTCTTCCTATAGTTCGAGCTTCTCATTTCCATGTCTCAGGAAAGGCTCAATACTGTTCTCTTTATGAGCATGGCAATTGAAAGGGAAGGACAAAACTCCAGGACTAAAGATACTACACAACATGAACAATTGAGAATTGACTACAGGCCATGTATTCCCTTAAAATGAATTACATAGAGACAGACTTCTCATTTTTAATGTTTTTATCAAGAAAAATTTAAATACTTAATTTTAACAAGGGAGAAAAGAAACCTTAGGTTTTCTTAATTCTTCCTCTTTCTCTTTGTCCACATAGGAAAAAAACAATAGCATGCTTCCTGTAACAGCAAGTAATTCATGCATGCTCTGAATCCCTGATGACTTTTTGAACCAGATTCTCCCAAGTATAGGTAATTTTCCGGACTTCCAGGCCGAAAGAACTAATGATTTTTTTTTGTGTGTGTGTGTGTACGTGTGTGTGTTTAAAAAAGCTTAACTTGGGCTATCTGTGAATCAGACCATCAATTTTTTTAATCTTGGAAATAAATGGAAACAACCTAAGGGCAGACGTTTCCATCATTGGTTCCACTTCTCTGAACTCTGGTATCAATGTGAGAACTTACCAAGCTCTTCCTCTGGTTCAGAAGCCCGAAGGGTCTGCCCAGGGCCCTGGCACCACTGTAAAGGCATTTTGAAGACACCTCTCTTTCAAGACCTGTGCTAAGATTGGCAGCAACAAGGAATTGGGGATAAGGATTACATATCCAAATACCACCTCTGAATTAAATTCAGGATCTTATTTACAAAGATGTTTTTCTAAGTTCCTGTCATCATCATTGCAATGATCATCCTCAGAACCCACAGCATCCTCATCTTGTAATACTACAAAAGTCAGTAAAGCTAAGGAGGGGAGTGAGGAACGGAGACAAAGACTTAAAGAAACCCTGGTCAGTAAATGTTAATTTGCTGTTAGGGAAACATCCTCACATACTCAACTGTATACATCTTCCAGGTTTACGCTGTTTGGTATGGAGAAAGAATTACTGTGAATCTTAGAAACTGTCATATGTTCACGCATACCTGATAACTGTCTTCATACTTTTATCTAGATACTATGTATGGAGCTGATTTTTAAGATCTATTGTTATAACTAAACATACATATTTTATGTTCTATTATTAAAATTTAACACATATATATTTTTTTACCTTGTGGACATGTTGTTAAGAAAATCAGCTAATGGCTTTGATTGTCCAAGTATTTCTTTTTCCTCTTCTAAAAATTCTCTTGGATAATATTGTGTAGTAGCGTTTCTGGGATATGTCCTAATATATTAAAAGAAAATTGAATAACAAAAATAAGATCAAAGAGAAGCAAATATAGTTATGACAGCTCAAAAGTTTATCTCTGTGACAGTATTATTATTTTATACATTGAATTTCTTCTTTATCCTAGAAAATCAATGTTGACTGCCATTCAAAGTATTTGTGTATTTCTCTCAAACATAATCAATAAACTCTTATTTAAAAGAAATCATTTAGATATCATTTTAAACGTACAGGGGAGTTGTAAGAAGAGTATAAGAAACTCCCATACTTCTTTCACCCCAATTCACCAATTATTAACATGTTGCCTCATTTGTTTGTCATTTTCTCTCTTGCCATTTCATCAAATCAGTGTTTCTTAATCAGTTCTACCCCCACAGCCTGGAACACTTGGCTATATCTGGAAACATTTTTGTTTTTCACAGCTGGGAAGTGTTATGGACACCTCATGGTTAGAGCCCAGGGATGCTGTTGAACACCCTACAATACACAAGACAGCCCCAGGCACCCCATCCCCGACAGATAACGACCCAGCCCCAAACCTCAGCAGTGTGAGGTTGAGAAACTCTGCTCTGAATGTACAAAACCAGGAATAGTGGACATTTAGGCAGTAAGGGCAGCCTAGTCTCTCTGGAGGAAAGCTTATCTAACCAGACTGTTAATTTGCTGTTAGGGAAACATCTTCACATAATGTGAGGTGCTCACCTTCACCTTGAACACATCACATTGCATTGTACCTCTGGGCCTTGCCAGGCTCACCCATTACATGGGGTGAACTCCTTGGTCTTAGCTGTGGGGCCACAAAGAGGTCACTTGACACAGTCCCTACGAGTGTGCACTCTGCGCAGGTTGCCTCGCTTTGAAGCTTGAGTCTGTCACTTACTCACCATGTGACCCTGAGCTCATTATTTGACCTTTCTGTGCCTGTTTTCTCATTTAAATAAAATTCTTAAAGTACATAGTTCATACAGTTATTGTAAGAATCGAATGTGTTAATACAGGCAAAGCTTTTAAAACAGTGCTAGCATGGTTTAAGTGTTCAATAAGCTATTAGGTTGTATTTAATTTGTATTTGTTGAGCAAATGTCAGTAAAATGTCTCCGTGAGAGTAATCAAAAAGAGGGGTAAAGAGGATTTTGCTAATATTGAATAGAATAATTCATGCCTCCCAAGCGCCTGCTCCCCCCCTCACCCCTCCCACATACACCAGTATCCATAGCAGAGGCAGAGTGATGGAAAAAAATGTTGGTATGTGGGTTCAAATCTTAGCTTCACCTTTTTTTAAAAAAATATATTTTATTGATTTTTTACAGAGAGGAAGGGAGAAGGACAGAGAAGCTAGAAACATCAATGAGAGAGAGACATCGATCAGCTGCCTCCTGCACACCCCCCACTGGAGATGTGCCCGCAACCAAGGCACATGCCTTTGACCGGAATAGAACCCGGGACCCTTCAGTCCACAGGCTGATGCTTTATTCTCTGAGCCAAACCGGTCTCGGCTCACTTTTTAATTTCTATCCCAAAGGCAGGATTAAGAAGTTACATGGCACCTGGTGATTTCCTCAAGGGAGCAACAGGAAGGACTAAGGGTCACTCTGATTTTTTATTTTTTATTTTTCTAAATATATTTTATTTTATTTTTTTTTTTACATAGAGGAAGGGTGAGGGATAGAGAGTTAGAAACATCGATGAGAGAAACATTGATCAGCCGCCTCCTGCACACCCTCTATTGGGGATGTGCTCGAAACCAAGGTACATGCCCTTGACCGAAGTCGAACCTGGGAACCTTTCAGTCTGCAGGTTGACACTCTATCCACTGAGCCAAATCGGTTTAGGGCAACTCTGAATTTTTAAAATGTGATTAGTTTTGCTGTTTTCCAGCAAATCTATTCATCATTAGTTCAAATTTAAATATGTTCTAAATATTGAGCTTTCATTTTTACCCTGTCTGCCTCAGTTTCTTTATTTTTAAAATGGAAATAGTGCCTACCTCCAAGGGCAGTTGTGAAGATTAATTGAGTTGAGGTGTGCAAAGTACTTAGAAGAATGCCTGGCTTGTGGTAAGAGCACTGTAAACATTTGCTTTCCTTGCAGTTACTCTCTAAACCTCATCTTTGATTTTTTTCCTTTTTAGTTCTTTCATCACAACCACATATCCCATCTTCTCCTCCTCCGACCAGCTAATTCCTGATCTCAGTAAGTGTGGCACTGCATTCTCTGTCACCTAGATTAGAACCATTTGAGTTCTTTTGATGTGTTTTTTGTTTTTTTCCCTTTGTGGGTCAAGACCTGCCCTTATTTCTCATCTGTTTACTCTAGCTGCTAGATAGAAACAACTGTCCATTATTACCAGTCAACATCATCCATTGAGAACCTACGAAGGTCCCTGTTGCCAGAAGTTCACTGTCCCTTTCTGAGTCGACCTCCTGTGTCTACCCTAGCTGATTCATTTTTGCCACTTTTCTGTACCCTGGCAGGAACCCAGATGAAGCCTTTGTTGGCTTACCTAAGAATTTTCTCTAAAATCTAAGGGTTTTTTTGTTTGTTTGTTTGTTTGGTACTAATGTAGCATCTCTCTCCTTTGAGTCTCACCTTCACTTCCTGCTGATTATGAATGTCTGCTGAGACTTGATCACCGATCCTTGTCTTTCCAATTATTTGGTTTTGGTCTGTACATTCATCTGCCTCCCTGGTTTCTGACCCATTTCTGGTCCTGATCCCTGGATTCAGTGTATGTGTGCCTTGACTTTCACATTGCCCTCCCAGGCTTTCTGACTCATTGCTTCACACCGAGCTGAAAAGCATGTTTTGTATTACACTCCACACTGCTGACAGAGATTCTCTTGTCACAGTCTCACTGCATATTTTATGGCTCTAGTCTTAACATTGAACTGAAGTCTGTCATCCCTTCTGACATTCTCCCTTAACTTGGTTCCTCTCCTCATTTCCTCCCTCATTCCTTTATTCCCTTCATTTAGTAAATCTGTGCCAGGAATTGTCCTAGAAATTGGGGACATAGAAGTAAACAAAATAGAAGAAGTGCCTGTCTCAGGAGCTTAAATTCTAAGTGGTAGGTGGGAAGAAGGTGAGAAAAGAGAGACAATGACAAATATATTTCAAGCAATAATAGTGCCATGGAAGGGGGTGGGGCGGCGGGGAACAGAGTAAGGGGGTGGATAGAATGGAGTTGCTGTTTTTTTTTTTATAAAAGAGTGTTGGGAAACCCTTTTTATGAAGATGGCGCTGAAAGCTAAGAAGGAAGCCCCTGCCCCTCCCAAAGCGGAAGCCAAAGCAAAGGCTTTGAAGGCAAAGAAAGCAGTGTGGAAAGGCATCCACAGCTACAAAAAAAGATCCTCACATCGCCCAACTTCTGGCGGCCAAAGACACTAAGGCTCCAGAGACAGCCTAAATATCCTCGGAAGAGCACACCCAGGAGAAACAAGCTTGGCCACTATGCCATCAAGTTCCCCCTGACTACTGAGTCAGCCATGAAGAAGTTAGAAGACAATAATTCACTTGTGTTCATTGTGGATGTCAAGGCCAACAAGCACCAGATCAAACAGGCTGTGAAGAAGTTCTATGACATTGATCAGGCCTGATGGAGAGAAGAAGGTATATATTCGACTGGCTCCTGACTATGATGCTTTGGATGTTGCCAACAAAATTGGAATCATCTAAACTGAGTCCAGCTGCCTAATTCTAAATATAAAAATTTTACACTGGAAAAAAAAAAGAGTGTTGGGGAATGCCTCATTCAAAGCAAGATCTGAATGAAGGGGGAAATGAATCCTAAGGATGGGGGGAGAGCAGCATATACAAAGGAACTGTGAGTATAAACATATCAGGTATGAGTAGGCTTGGTGAATTCAGGGAACAAGGAAGCCACTGTGGCTGGAATGGATGAGCCAGGAAATTATGGGGAATGAGGGAAGAGGGGCAAATGGGATCCCAATCAGTCTGGCTCTTCTATGGAAACAGAATGCAGGAGGGCAAGGATGGGTAGAAGAAGCCAAGTCAGGCGGCACTGCAATAATCCAGGTGTGAAAGAGATGAAGATGGCTTGGTCCAAGATGACAACACTGAATATAAGCTGTCCCAAAAAAATGTGCACACACACTTTAACAGCTGATAATCACTTAATTTTGAAAATTAACTGTATGTTAATAAACACTGACCTCATAATCATTCAAAGTGTATATACATTTTTTGGAGGGGACACTGTATATTTTGAAGGTAGACCCAACAGAATCCAAAGTTTGGGGTCTAAGTAATTAGGAGAATATCATTGCCATTGGCTGAGATAAGGAAGATTTAGGGAGTTTCAGATTTGGAGGTAGGAATTTTTAAAAAAATGTTTGTGGGTATGTTAAATTTGAGGCTCTTATTATACATCCAAGTAAAATGAATATAAGCATGTGGAATTCAGGGGAGAGATTAAGGTTGAAGGCATAGATTTGGGAGTCATCAGCAAACAGATAATGGAAACACCAAACGACTAGATAAATTCACCCACCAAAGGACTTTTTTTTGTTTTTAATATATTTTATTGATTTTTTACAGAGAGGAAGGGAGAGGGATAGAGAGAAACATCAATGAGAGAGAAACTTTGATCAGCTGCCTCCTGCATGACCCCCACTGGGGATCTGCCCGCAACCAAGGTACATGCCCTTGATTTAAATCAAACCTGGGACCCTTCAGTCCACAGTCTGATTCTCTATCCACTGAGCCAAACCGGTTTCTGCAGGACTGTTGGGTTTTGATTGCTTGTTTGCGTGATGGAGGTTATAGCATTTTGTACTTTAATGTTACCTTTCCACCTTTCCTCTCAGTTGACTGCCACCACCTGATTTTAGACACTGGTCACATTTTTACCTGGTTTAGTGACAGCAGACTCCTACTTGGCCAATCTCTTTAACTCCAGACTTCCTCCCCTCTGCTTTCCAATACATACTGTCCAGCCATCTTATTTTAACACCTTACCATCCTGCTTCTCTCTTTTGCTTCAGAATTTGTCAAATTTCCCCATTGTCTGCCACAGAGAAACCACTACTCTGCCTACCTCTGCTCCTCCCTTTCATGTACCTGAGCTGGTCTCCTCGTGGTCCCAGGCAAACTCAGTTCTTCCCATCCCCTTGAATTATTCACATCATTTTTTTTTTAAATTAGGCTGTTTTCCCTGTCTCCATTTCTCCAAATTACATGCAACCTGTGTGGCTTATCTTCTATATATCTAAAATTATTTTAAAATAATTATTTTTTACTTCTAAAAAAATGCATAGCTTAGCTAACTATGTCTCCAAATTTATACAACATTCAAAGCCTAGCCAAGAGGCACGGAGAATCCAAGATGGCGGCATAGGTAAACACCTACACTGCTGCCTCGCACAGCAATTTCAAAGCTACAACTAAAAAACAGAACAAACATCATCCAGAACCACAGGAAAGCTGGCTGAGTGGAAGTCCTACAGTTAGAAGGAAAGAGAGGGGCTCACAGAAACCCAGAGGAGCTGCAAAAAGCTGAGATACGGAGACGCGCGCTGAGAGAGCAGGTGCCAGGGTACCTGGCTGGCTTTCTCTGGTGGGAGGGAAACGGAGACTCCCAACAGCATTGAACCCCTTATCTTACAACACTAAACCCCAGATCCAGCTGAAACTCATACAGGGGGAGTTTGGACTGTGAAAAGGGAGAGGTGCACGGAAATTTAGGGGAGTTGCAAAAAATCAGGTCTGGTGGCAGGCACGGCACTGCTTGGAGGACATACTGCTGATTGTGCCGCTGGTTTTCACGACTAGGCGGGAGACAGACCCTCCCAAATGCGCCACTTCTGACTCCACTAAGCCCCTGTTTCAGGCGAAACCCTGGAGACCTAGACTCATGTGGTCCTGTGCGCAGGGGAGCTGGAAAGGCAGCGGTCTAGAGGCACTGCGGGTGTGTGCGCACAAGGACCGCTCCAGCGATTACCCAGTCACGTGAGATTCAGAGGCCGTGGAGGGTATGGCCGACTGGAAGGCAAGGCGGTCCCTTAAGCCCTGAGACTCCACTCATCCCAAGATCAACAGAGGCTTCTTTGGTTTTGCAAGTCTGGTATCATAAGGCTGAATTCAAGGCAGAAGTTTCCCCGGCATAGTGAAAATGCCGAGACAAGGGAAGGGATCACAACAAAAGAAATGGAGGAAAAAAAATGACTAGATATAGAGTTCAAAACCATGCTTATAAGGTTTTTCAAGAATATGCTAGAAAAGTTGGATAAACTTAGCGAGAGCCAAGAGGACATGAAAAGGGACCAACTAGAGATGCAAAAGATCCAACTAGAGATGGAAAAGGTCCAACTAAAGATGATAAAGGACCAACTAGAAATTAAACATACACTGACTGAAATAAAAAATATTATACAGAGTCCTAACAGCAGACTAGAGAAAGGCAAGAATCAAGTCAAAAATTTGAAATATAAATAAGCAGAAAACACTCAACTGGAAAAACAAGAAGAGAAAAGAATCCAAAAATGTGAACATAATGTAAGGAGACTCTGGGACAGCTTCAAGCATACCAACATCAGAATTGTGGGGTGCCAGAAGAAAAGAGCGAGTAAGATACTGAAAACCTATTTGAAGAAATAATGACTGAAAACTTCCCACATCTGGTAAAAGAAATAGACTTACACATCCAGGAAGCACACAGAACCCTGTATAAAAGGAATCCAAAGAGGACCACACCAAGACACATCATAATTAAAATACCAAGAGCAAAAGACAAAGAGAGAATCTTAAAAGCAGCAAGAGAAAAATAGTTCATTACCTACAAGGGAGCACCCATACGACTGTCAGCTGATTTCTCAATAGAAACAATGCAGGCCAGACGGGAGTGGCAAGAAATATTCAACGTGATGAATAGCAAGAACCTACAACCAAGAATACTCTATCCAGCAAAGCTATCATTCAGAATTGAAGGGCAGATAAAGAGCTTCACAGAGAAGAAAAAGCTAAAGGAGTTCATCAACTCCAAACCAGTATTATATGAAATGCTGAAAGGTACTCTTTTAGAAGAGGAAGAAGAAAAAGGTAAAAGCCAAAAAATTATGAATAACAAATACATATCTATCAACAAGTGAATTTAAAATTAAGTGAATTAAAAATTTGATGAACAGAATAAACTGGTGAATATAATAGAATCAGTAGCACAGAAAGGGAGTGGACTGATAATTCTCGGGGGGAAAGGGGTAAGGGGTGTACAGGGAGAGACTGGAAAAAAATCATACACCTATGGATGAGATCAATGGGAGGGAGGTAAGGGCAGAGGGAAGGGTGGGAGCTGGGAGGAGGGGTGCTATGGAGGGGAAAAAAGAGAAACAAATGTAATAATCTGAATAATAAAGATTTAATTAAAAAAAAAAGCCTAGCCAAGTCCCCAAAATATTTCCGTGACAATCCATTTCACATCAATTCATTCACTGAATAAATTTTAATAAGAGCTGATGTGTGATACCGAAGGCAATTGATCATTGTTTCCAAAATTGATGTTTCCCTCTCTTTTTTTTTCTGACTAAGCATGTCTTCAGGTGAGGATTAAAAAAAGCATCCTTTAAAATATAATAATAATAAAATAAAGTTATTGAAACAAAACATTGCTAGATTTTATTGTAATTGCCTTTGAAAATACATATACACATTGTATACTTACCATCTTGTCTGAGTACTTATGTCCTTGATTTGAGGGACTACTTGCATGCCAACATCTTTCTCAAGTTGCTTAATAATAAAATTTTTATCTGGGTAGGCTGTGCATTCAATATAGGCATCTTTTATACTGGACGCATTATGGTCACTGAACTTAATCGGTGCACCAAAATCACCTCGTTTTCGAGAAATCATGTATGTAATCTGTAGCAGAGGTAAGCAGTAAAGGTAACACAATTAAGTCCCTGGAGAAAAATGGATGCGGGGCAGACCACGTGGGTGCTCCGCCTAGATCTCTCAGATCCCTTCGTATACTTTCTGTGCCCTCCAGCTCCGTGTACTGTTTGTTCCTAGGCCACCGCCTGCTGCTCTTTGGGAAGCACCATCTTGCCCGCAGGTGCAAGAACAGGAAGTGACTGGCTGTTGACATCTCAACCCGTGATGGACTGGTAGGAGACATATGGGAGCTCATCTCTTCTGCTTCTCTTTGGCACAATTCCGGGGTGTAATTTAGCCTCCAGAGTCCCCCTAGGGGTTCAGGCTGAAGCCTTCTCTCTGCTGAAATTTTCCCTGAGAGCCTTGCCCCTCTGCTGCAGCTTTCCCTATACTCTCAAAATAAGCCACTCATTTAAGTCCTCCCCTAGCAGCTGCTCTGGCAATACCAGTGTGTCAGGTTCCTGGGGCTGCCATACCCAGGCATCACAGATTGGGTGGCTTAAAACAACAGGAATTTATTCTCTCCAGTTGTGGAGCCTAGAAGTCTGAGGTCAAGATGTTGGAGTATATTGTGGTTTTTTTGGTGTGTGGTTGTGTGTGTGTGTGTGTGTGTGTGTGTATTTTCCTGTGGTCTGTGAGGGAGAATCTATTGCTTGTCTCTCTTTAGCTTCTGGTGATGCCAGCAAACCTTGGTGTTCCGTGGCTTGTAGTTACAGCACTCCAATCTCAGGCTCCTTCTTTCTCCTTGTGTCTTTATGTCTTCATATATGGCCTTCTCTTTATAAGGAAGTGGCCATGTTGGAATAGCAACCTCCCATTTCCTAGGAGGTCATATTCTCAGGTACTGAGGGTTAGGACTTCATATCTTTTGTGGGGAATACCATTCAACCCATAATACACACTTGAGACAATGACCACTTTTTTTATCCAGAGAAAAACCACATGCCCATAGCAAACACCGAAGCCTTATAAACCTTTCAGGAATAAGCATTATTCAGCTATAGGGAGGTAAAGACTAGAGATAAAAATTCAGGCCTCTGACCTGCTCTGTAGATCTCGTAACAGATTCTTCCTCAATTTCTTTTTCACTGCCCAAAGAAACCCATGGTTTAGAGACAGGTGGCTTATAAATATATAGTTCTTCAGAAATATAGTCTTTAAGTTCATCCTGATCTTCTTGAATTTCTGAGAGCTAGAGTAAAACAAATAACATTATAAAATACATGACCAAATTTAGGTTATAGCCACATCTGTATATTTTGCAACAAACTTACTGTTATATAAATTACTTCCTTATTATTTTTCTTCTTTGTTGGTTCCTGCTTTCCAATTATGAGAAGGAAACCAAGCAAAAAAAAAGGAACAATAACAAATCAAAACTACAGACAGAAAACGACAGAAGAACAAAATAGGAGAGTAAAAAAAGAAAAGTTATGTGATAAGAAAAAAACATTTACTGCACATCTTTATGACTATGGAATACTAAAACTTAATGTTAACTATAAAACTAGTTTTCTGTGAGTTAATAACTTTCTTTGATAAGAGGATTATAAGGCTGAATAAACATGATATATATGAAATAATGAGTGAATGTTTTAAAATCAAGATATCCACAAGAAGTATACAGACATATATTAATATCTAAATCTGTATCTTTATAGCTAGCTAGCTATAAAATGAATAAGTATCAGTAGGTGAGTAAACTGATACATTGTTATCATCATAAAATAAAATTCCATAAAGCAGTTACAATGAAAAAACTTGATCTACATATATATGATATCTAAATGTATAAACATGGATGAGGCCTAGAATTATGTAATTTAGTGAAAAACAAAAATTGCAAAATAATTTGTAGAATTTTATGTGACTCTTAAATAAAACAACAAAATACATTATTTGTGGAGCATATATATATATATATATACATATATATATATATACACACACACATATATATGGTAAAAATATAAAACTATGGACAAGAAGGGTCTCTAACAACTCATATAGAGAGACATAGAATTACAGAGGATATAAGAGTGAGTGAAGCATTATTTATTATATTTTAATACTTTAAAAAAATAAGTAAATATGATAAGATATTAATATTTGTTAATTCTGGGTAGTGATTGTGTGGATATTTGTTATGTTATTATCTAAACTTTTCTAAATGCTTGAAAATATTTCGCTATACAGTTTTGGTCAACAATGATAGTTCCATAAGATTAAAATGGAACTAAAAAATTCCTATTACCTAGTAATGTTGTAGCCAATGATAATAACACAATGCATTTTTTCTTAAAAAAAAAAAGTTCGTATTGATTTTTAGAGAGAGAGAGAGGAAGGGAGAGGAATAAAGAGATAGAAACATTGATGAGAGAAAAACTTCATCAATCGGCTGCTTCCTGCACACCCCCTACTGGGTTGAGTCTGCAACCCAAGGCATGTGCCCTGACTGAGAATTGAACCAGTGACCCTTTAGTTTATGGGTTGATGCTCAACCACAGAGCACACCAGCCAGGCTGCATTTCTTATATGTTGGTGGTGATCCTGGTGCATACAAAACTGTTGCGATATCAGAAATATAAAGTATAGCACATACAATTATGCATAGTACATAATACTTGTTAATACTTATAAACAACTATGTATTCACTATACGACACTTTTTACATTATTGTAGAGTATACTCTTTTTACTTATTAAAGAAAGTACTTTGCTATAAAACACATTATGCTGCAAGTGATTGATATTTCTCTCTCTCTCCTTTTCCTCTTTCAAAAATCAATAAAAAAAAAGAGGCTCTTAGATTTAAAACAAAAAACAACACAACATGCCATGTTATGCCAACAGAAGCCTCAAACATCTCATGCATGATTGATCATTTTGTCTTGTGCTTGAGTTAGTCTCGTGTTGATTATACAGTAATGGTAGCCTAGGATCAACGGGCTAGACCAGTGGTTGGCAAACTCATTAGTCAGCAGAGTCAAATATCCACAGTACAACAATTGAGATTTCTTTTGAGAGCCAAATTTTTAAAACTTAAACTTCCTTTAACGCCACTTCTTCAAAATAGACTCGCCCAGGCTGTGCTATTTTGTGGAAGACCCACACTCACGGGGCCAAAAAGAGCCACATGTGGCTTGTGAGCGACAGTTTGCCGACCACGAGGCTAGACCATCTAGGATTGTGTAAATACACTCTACAGTGATCCCACAATAAGAAAATCACCCTTTGGGGGTCGAATGACCCTGTCACAGGGGTCGCCTAATACCAGCAGAAAACACCATTTCCCATGGTCTTAGGAACCAACAGACCGCTCCTCGGTGTAGCAAAGTGTAGCAATGTAGTTTACTGTTGTCATATGAAGACTGTTACCCATGCTACACCACGATTCAAGACAAAATTTCATTTATTTGTAATTAGAAATAAATATTTCACAATATATAATTACATATTGTTTTTGTGATTAATCACTATGCTTTAATTATGTTCAATTTATAACAATGAAAATACATCCTGCATATCAGATATTTACATTACAGTTCATCACAGTAGCAAAATTACAGTTATGAAGTAGCAACAGAAATCATTTTATGGTTGGGGGTCACCACCACATGAGGAGCTGTATTAAAGGGTCGAGGCATTAGGAAGGTTGAGAACCACTGATCTAGAGGCACATTTCTCAGGTATGTCCCCATTGTTAAAAGGCACAAAACTATAATAAAAACATTGAAAGCACAGACAAAAGCAACCATAAAAATAAAATTGAAAATGTTAAGGTTAAGTAAATTATCATTTTTAGTTTAGAAAGTATAGATATTTTAAAATTCTATGCTTTCCTTTATTTTTCTTGTTTGTTCAACAACTCAAACTCCTCGGTCTACCTCAGTTTGACCAAACTCCTCTCCCTCCCCCGTAAGGAAGCCAGATCAGAAGGCAAGTCTCAGAAATTCATTACCTGCCATGGCCACTTGGAACAAAACACTTTGAAGGTTAACTAATTTTTTTTTTCTTTGAAAGCTACAATTTTTAAAATTTCTACTTCCCACCCCACCAACAGCCCAATGACCAAGTCATTCTTTTGAAATCTTACTTTTCAATAACCACAACAAACACTATAATAAGGGCTTTACCTTGTGTGAACTCATTTAATTTTTACAGCTGCCCTGGAATGGGCAGTACTGGAGCCACCATGTTGCAGACGAGAGTTTCAGTAACTTACCCAAGCTCTGGAAATGGCAAGAGGAGAACCAGGAATATGGGCCGAGGAGTGGCTGAGGGTGGTGGTACTCCAGATTTGCTGTTTCTGCTCTCATTGGGCCAATAAAGGCAAATAAGTAGGGTATCTGCTATCCTGAGATGTTTGATCTAGCTCATCCCACATTTACTGCTGGCCTACTCCAGGTGCCAGAACTCGATCCAGGCCCCAGGAAAAGGGGTTGAGCAAGAAGAATCACAACCATGCATAGGTATCTCCCAGAGGTACCGCTCCCTTCTGAGACTCCACAAAACTCAAAGGCTTGAAAAAAAAAAAAAAAACCTCAAAGGCTTGGGTGTGCTTACATTCAAATAGTTTTCCTTGCCCTCTTCTGTTCCAATAACATAAAAGTTAAGTCCAAATGTGAACTCTTTGTCATAAACAACCAGAATCTCATCTCCAGGATACTCCTACAGGAATATAATCAAAGGAGAAGGTTATAGAATATTCCATCCAAAAGCAACCGAATATACAGGGTGGGCAAAAGTAGGCTTACCACTGTTTACATGGGAAATGATACAATAACTATGCAATAATAATACAAGAATACACATTCTGTTTCACACACTTTCAACTGTAAACATCCTTTTATCAAGCCTTGCACGTCCTTTTCAAGTGCACGTGAAACATTTAAAATGATTAATCATATGTTAGGCCACAAGTCTTAATAAATGTAAGAGGAATGAAATCATATCAATCATATTTTCTGACCACCGTGGTATAAAACTAGAAATTAATTACACTAAGAAAACTGGAAAATTCACAAATATGTGGAGATTAAGCAACAAGTTACTGAAAAGGAATGAAGGTTAATGAAGGGTAATGATGCCCAGTGGTCATTCAATTTATTCTGACATCAACATAAAATTGATATTTCTCTAATTAATCAATAAATTGTAAAAAGATCACCATACAACTAATCTATGCCAGTAAGCCCAAATTGCAAAATTGTCGGATTAACTCTAAAAAGCTTTTAAGATACAATAGGTCCAGGGAAATTTACCATGCAATTTTATTAGTATTGTGCTCTGTTGCATGCTTGGAGACAAATCAGGAATAAAATTATGAATTAAACATTTAAGAAAGTATGGAAAAAATAAGGGTAGATTCTTATTCTAGTTACAATTGGGCAAGGATCAGCATTTCTGGGTGTGGAATAAGACAGTCACTAAGTGTCAATGAGTGTTTGCTTTTCACAGAGGATCACCAAGCAGGATTCCCAAGGCATGGGCAAGCTAGTATGTGCCCAAGCACATGGCAAATGCCAGATTTGAATGCAGCAACCACTCCAACTTTCATTGTTATATACCAGGAACCCCCTGAAGCAAGACTGAAAAATGAAGAGAGGATGTTGTACTTACCTGGATAACTTTTTTGACTGGATAGAAATCAGATACTGCAGCTCTGTTTTGAAAGTCTGCCAAAATGTCTTGTTTTTTGATAAGTTTATAAGGTTGCTCATCTGTCAGATCTTCATCTATTCGGCAACCGAATATTTCTTGAGTCCTAGTAGTTAACACCAGAGGATAAATTTCTGGATGACCTGGGGAAGACAAAGACAAAGTGGAATTTTTATATTAAATGTAATCATGTAAAACATTAGCAATGGAAAACATGCAAATGTTTGATTTAAATACTTGTCTTGGTTAGAATTTTTAAGTCTTTAAAATCATGGCTCTTATTTTTAAAATATATTTTTATTGATTTCAGAAAGGAAGGGAGAGAGAGAGAGAGAGAGAGAGAGAGAGAGAGAGAGAGAAACATCAATGATGAGAGAAAATAATTGATCAGCTGCCTCCTGCACTCCTACTACTGGGGATGGAGCCTGTAACCTGGGCATGTGCCCTGACTGGGAATCAAACTGTGACCTCCTGGTTAAGTCAAAGCTCAACCACTGAGCAACACTAGCTAGGGCTCATTATTCTTACTTTTACAGTAAATCTATCCATTATAAAAACAAATGTAAAAAAAAAAAAAGGAAAAACAATTACCCATATTACTATATCTCAAGAGAGAACCTCTATTAATAGTTCATTCTAGCCCAAACCGGTTTGGCTCAGTGGATAGAGCATCGGCCTGCGGACTAAAGGGTCTCAGGTTTGATTCCGGTCAGGAGCATGTGCCTTAGTTGCGGCACATCCCCAGCGAGGGTGTGCAAGGGGGGCAGTTGATCGATGTTTCTCATCAATGTTTCTAACTCTCTATCCCTCTCCCTTCTTCTCTGTAAAAAATCAATAAAATATATTTAAAAAAATAGTTAATTCTACTTCCTTCTAGCCACTCCATGTGCAGTATCTTATATAAAATTTTAAATATTACCGTTAATATTAATGTATGTAACAAGTATTTTATTATGACATTCTTTCCTTTATCTGGAAGTTAGTAAAATGAGTAGACTGTTTCTAGTTGCAATTGGCAGTCACTCATAACTTCATGCAAAATCCCCACAGTCTACTCCTTTCAAGCTCTCCCTGAACAATGGCCAAACTTAACAGAGCAAGGCCTGATGCTTCTGGCCTCCCCCAAGGGTCTCTGGCAAACTTCAATAAAAGGATACTGCTATTTAGGCATTGAGGCCTACACTGAAGACAGCACCCCAGGCATACAACAATGAGGCTGTGATGATTAGCAATGAGATAAGCTCCAGGCTCAGTTACACCTCCAGCAGCGTGGGATGTTGGTTGCTCCAGAAAGGTGAGAAAGTTGTTGTAGTAGAGGAAAAGGCCTGCAAGGCTTTCTGAACCTTACAGAGTCAGAAGCAAGACCTGCTGAATAGGGTGCCAGGGTAGGGTGATGAGTGAATAACAACGTGGGTGCCTAATAGCCAGGTTAATGATAGTAACTTCTGTGGAGCACCTACTGCATGCAAGGTGCTGCTCTAAGCACTTCACATGTATCATTAATTAACTTAATCTTTATAACAACAGTCTAAGTGGTTACTATAAGTGCATCCTTTTTTTTTTTTTTTTTTTGAAGCTGAGAAAAGGGAGTCCTATAGAATTCAAATACTGTATCCAAGGTCAGGATCTAGAAGTTGGAAATAGGGGATCTGGAATTCAAACCAAAGTCCCTGCACTCTAACTACCCTCTTATACTTTCTCTCCAATGTGTGAACCCAGCAGAGCCCAGGAGAAGGGCCTGCTCCTTCACACACAGTCAGAGAGGTGACAGGGGTGACATTCCACAGGATGCAGTGAATGGCGGTTATTTACCTAGCAGACCAATAGAGCAGGAGCCAAAAACAGACCCAAACTCTATACACTCACTCCTGGAAATCTTACTGTGTCATCAAGGAAGAGGCCTATGAAGTATAAATCATGTCCTGCATGTTGAAACAGAAATAAAGAACTCCCATGCATTTCATCTGAATCTGCTTTTTAAACATTTTGTTTGCTATTTACTTTAAAAAACAACAACAGTTATTATTGAGATTTAATTGACAAATAATAAACTGTATTTAAAGTGTGCCATTTGCTTAATATATGCACATATTTATGAAATAGTCAGTGGCTATTATTCACCCACATTGTTATTCACATTGGGTATGATATCTAGGAATCTTCACTAATCCAAGTTCCCAAGATTTTCTCCTATGTTGTCTTCTAGAAGTTTTATAATATTTGGTTTTACATTTAGGTTTATGATCCATTTTGAATTAATTTTTGTGTGTAGTGTGGGGTATAGACTGAAGTTCACCTTTCTATATATAGATATGCAATTGATCCAGCATAGTTTGTTGAACAGATCATCCTTCTCCCCTGAATTACCTTTACATTTTTGTTGAAAATAAATTGACTACATATATGGATCTATTTTTGGAGCCTCCATTATTATTTATTGATTGTAAAAGGAAATGAACTCCCCTCCATCTTGTCCTATAGGGCTGGGACCCCTGCCTAAACCCCCTCCCTTTTCTGGGAGTGGCCACAGGTGTGCCAGCAATCTCTTAACTTCCCCGATCCCCACCCAAATGGACCAATCAAGCTCCAGGAACACAGCGAGGGTCCTAATAAGGCTAAACCACAGAAAGACCCTAATTCAAGTGACCAATCTCTGTAACCCTTGTCACTTTCCTAAGCCCTCCCAATTATCCTACCCCATAAAACTCATTGTTCCCGCCCGGCTCGCTCTCTCGCCTCGCTGCTGCGCCAGAAAGAGGCTGAGAGCCAAACCTGGGTTTGAATAAAGACTCTTTGCTTTTGCATCGGAAAAGGCTCCTTAGTGGTGGATTATTGGGGACCCCGAACTCTGGGCATAACAATTGAGTTCATTATTTTTATGGCCTCTTTTTAAAAAACTTATTTTTCAGTTATATTGGCATATAATAATAGTATATTAGCTTCAGGTGTACAACATAGTGATTAGACATTTATATATCTTAACAAGTTATTGGCCCAATATATGGTATCTCTTAGTAACAACAGTGAAGGTGAACTTTGGGACAGCCTGCTGGAGGCTAAAGCCGACAGCTGTTAGTATATTAATGCAAAAAGAAAGCATTGGAAGACCAATGGACTTTGATATTCAGCAGGGATGAAAATCAGCATAATACTGCCCTGCTGTGGGCTCAATGCAATTCCCTAACATGATAATCCTTACACTGTTTACCAGTTTTTACCTTTGATCTGCCTATATGCATTGCTAAAGGGCAAATGTGTATTCAAATAAATAAAACGTGGACCAGGCAAGAAGTCAGCGTGTCTCTTGAGAAAGAGGCTCCACATGGCTCCCTCCCAATGCCTTCTGAATTCATATTTCTTGTGTAGTATTTTCATTTGTGCTTCAGCCCCTCTTTCAGATCTCGAGCCCCGCTGTGAAGGTCGTGGCAACAGCCTATGTAAGAAGACGTGCGGGTATTACCTTATCTAACTTCTGCAGAGAGTCTCAGGAGGTTGGTGTCACCACCTCATTCTTGGGATGAAGTAGAGACTCCCAGAGGGAAAGTCATTTGTGGCCACATAGTCATAAGTGGCAGCAGTATGATTTGAACCAGGTCTCTCTAATTTAAAAACCTGTGCTATTCTTAATCACTTGTGATGAACAGAATAATGTTCCACAAAAGATGTCCAGGGCCTAATTTCTGACACCAGTCAATTGATTGATTACGTTAATGATCCAGAGATGGGCAGGTTATCGGGCCCTGAGATGGGCTGGATGTAATCACAAGGGTCCATAGAAGGCAGGAGGGTCAATGTCAAGGAAGGAAACATGACAGGGAGGCAAAGGTCAAAGAGAGAGAACATTTAGAAGATGCTATGCTGCAGGCTTTGAAGACAGAGGAAGGGGCCAAGAGTCAATGAATACAAAGCATCTTTAGCTAAAAAAGGGAAGAAAACTTTTTCCTTTCAGAGAGCCTGCTAATACCTAGTCTTTATCCCAGTAAAAGTAATTTAAGCCTATTATTTCCAAAACTGTAAGGTAATAAATTTGTGGTAATTTGTTATGGCAACAAGACAGAACTAATACGGCATGATACCCTAACTTTAATAATTATTAAAGTATGATTTGTAATTATAATTTGGGTAAATTATTTAACTTTTGGGAGTCACAGCACCTCCATCTTGTCATGGCTATAATAATCCTATATAATAAAAGCTTAATATGCAAATTGTTCCCTCAGGCTGTCGTTCGACTGGGAGTTTGACCGTTTGCTATGACCTGTGCTGACTATCACGGGGTGGCGTGGAATATGGTGGGCATTGGTCACACGGCGCTGGCAGTGGGTGGCAGAGGAGGCGGTGCCTGCCCTGAGGGGCCCTGATGAGAAAGGGACTGCTGTGGGATGGTGGAGCAGGTGAGTGGGCAGTGCCAGGCCAAGGCGAGTGTAAGTAGTGGCCTGATCACCCTACAGACGGCAACCAGCAGCAGCAGGGGACAGGGCTGCTGCCCAGCTCTCAGATGCTGAGGGAGCCCTGATCGATTTCCCTGCAGGCAGGATGGTGAAGCAGGGGACACAGTGCCAGGCCAAGGTGGGGTGCCAAACAGGGCTGCGGGGCTGCGAGGCTGGGGGTGTGAGATGGGGCCCGATCCCTGCAAGGCACCTAGGGAACCCCACCTGTGCACAAATTCATGCACCTCCTAGGCCTCTAGTACATATTATATTATAGAGCTAAAGGATACTATTCTCTAGAAACCTCTCGGGTTGCCCTTAGGTCCTCAGGAGACAGTTGGTTAGCTGGTCTGCAGGTCCCTTGGTCCCTTGATAAGAAAGGGAGTCCTTGCTCCCTGAAGCAGACAGCCACGAGGCCCAAGTGATGTTAATAATGTCAGGATCCCATAGCAAAGACGTCAAAGCGATCCTGATGTGACCCTGAGAGGAGTCCTGGAGTAGAGGAAAGAGGTTCTAGTAAGTAGGATGCTAAGTCAAAATCTATTTTCAAGTCTCACTACCTCCTGCCCCATGGTTCCGTGGCTTTGCCCGGAAGGAAGTCTGGTCTAATTAGCATATTACGCTTTTATTATTATAGATTCTGAAGTTTGTTTGCTTGTTTTATTCTCCAATAAACAAACAAACTCACTTCTCTCTTTCAGTCTTTTTCCTTCAGCTGAAACATCTCTACTGTGTCCCTTCTCCAGTTCATGGAAGTGTTTGTTTTGTTTTTTACCAATTATTTAGTCAAGGAATAGTTGTTGAGCACCTATAAGATGAAAAGCATGATGCTAGTTCCCAGGTATACAGTCTAGAGGGGGGGCACAAAAAACAGACAAATACACTCAGATATACGTGAAAAGTGCTAATTAGGAGAGAACAGGGTAAGAGATAGAACTAAGGAAGGTAGGAGTGGTGGTGGGTTTACGTAGACAGGGAGAACAGAGAAAGCAATTCATTCATTCCTTCACTCATGCATGCAATCAATCCATCAACAAATATTTATTCACTATGTATTATGTATCAAGATCTGTTCTAAGCATTGGAGTACAAGAGTGTTTTCTGTTCCGCGAACGCGCATGTGTGTGTATGTGAGAGAGAGAAAGTGTGTGTGAAACTAGATTAACAAATAAATAGTTGATTCTCATTATTTACTAATTTTGTACTTGCAAATCCACTTGCTAAACTTTATTTTTAATCCTAAAATCAATAGTTGTGGCATTTTCATAGTCATTAGTGGATGTGCTCAGAGTGATAAAATAATTTGAGTTGTCCAATGAGCACATTGCAAGCTGAGGTTCAACAAGCTCATGCTCTGCATCTTGTTTCAGCTCAGACAGGAAACAAGTGTCCTTTCCACTGTTTATTTAGTACCATATTTTCCACATTTTTGTGCTTTTTATTTGTTATTTAAACTGATCCTCAAGTGTGGTGCTGAAGTGCTGTACAGTGTTCCTAAGCTCAAGAAGGCTGTGATACCTTTCGTGGAGGAAATCCATATATTAGATAAGTATAGTTAAGGCATGAGTTACAGTGCTGTCTTCTGTGAGTACTTGTTAATGAATCTATAATAATAAAAGTGTAATATGATAATTAGACCGGATGACCTTCCAGACGAAGTCACTGAGGTGGGGGCCGAGGCAGAGGTGGCAGAGGGCCAAGCCCCTTGTGCTAATTGTGTGCATTGGGCCCCTACTCCTATATAATAAAGAGCTAATAAGAAAATGATCATCACACCCTTATGCCATCACACCTTAATGGCTCAGACACTCAACACTGGGGAATGGGGACCAGCAAGGCAAAAATGAGCTCCCAAAAGAGGATTGGGGACCAGCCAGGCTGCAGCCCAGGAGAGGAACAAGCTGCATGTCCTGCGGTCCCATTGGCTGGGGCTGCTGTCCAGGAGAGGGACAAGCTGCCCACAGTCCTGAGTACCAGCACCTGTGCCCGCAGCCCAGGAGAGGGACAAGCTACCCGCCTTACGGTCCCGGGTGCTTGGGAGAGGGACAACCTGCCTACCCTGTGGTCCCAGGCGCCTGCGGCTGCAGCCCGGGCAAAGCCGCCCACCCACAGTCCTCTGTGGCTGTGGCTGGCCCGGGTGAAACTAGCCTGGGTCCTGGGTGCTTGCGGCCAGCCAGAGGGAGGGAATCCTGGGTTCTGGGTGCAGGTTGAGGAAGAGGCAGTTAGGGGTGATCAGGCTAGCAAGGGAGCAATTAGGGGCTATCAGGCAGGCAGGCAGGCAGGCAGAGGGGTTAGGGATGATCAGGCAGTCAGGCAAGCGAGTGGTTAGGAACCAGCCATTCCAAATTGCAAGAGGCAGTTGGACATCCCCTAAGAGGTCCTAGATTGGAGGGGTTGCAGGCCAGGCTGAGGGACCACGAATTCCCATGCACGAATTTCATGCACCGGGCCTCTAGTATATATATATATGAATGAATATATATTAACAACATATATAACAATATATATATATTAACAAAAAATTATATATTGATTGGTTAATAGAAATGTTATGATCAGAGGCTCATAGGAATCTAATCCTGTATTTCCCCTAAAAGCAATGGCTCAGTATTTGCTACATCAGTGTTTACAGCAACTGTATATAACATCCATAAAATGTGAGAATCAACTGTACTTTAACTTCAGAGTTATGGTAAGTGCTATGAAGACAAGGGTACTAGATGAAAAAGAGGCATTCAGGAAATGCCTCTTCCAGAGATGGGGCTGGAGTCTAGACCTGAATGATGAGGAGATAGTTGCGTAGAGATTTGGGGAAAGAGCTATTGAGGCACATGGAACAGAATAAAGGCCCCGAGGCAGAAACAAATGTGGTAGGTTCTGTGATAGGCAAGACTGGTAAACCATAGATGGGGCAGAGGATGAAGAGTAAAGATCAGAGAGGAAGGCCAAGCCAGACCCACTATAAAAAGAATAGCCTTGGGAAAGTTTAAGCAAGAAATAGACATGGCAGGTTGCCGGGTGCACAAGGGATTGAAGGAGGCTGAGTGGAAACCAGGTAGGAGCTTAGGAGCTCATCTAAGTGAGGAATGTGGATGCTTGGACTAAGGCAGTAGATATGTGAGATGAATGAGTTTGAGATATGTGAGATGAACAAGTTTGAGACCGAAACCTGTTTGGCTCAGTGGATAGAGCATCAGTCTGTGGACTGAAGGGTACCAGGTTCGATTCCAGTCAAGGGCATGTATCCTGGTTGCGGGCACATCCCCAGTAGGGGGCGTGCAGGAGGTGGCTGATCGATGTCTCTCTCTCATCAATGTTTCTAACTCTCTATCCCTCTCCCTTTCTCTCTGTAAAAAATCAATAAAATATATTTTTTAAAAAAGAGACATATTTTAGAGGTGAAATTAACAGGAGTTGGAATGCTTTAAAGGGGAGTAGGGGAGTGGGAAGAGAAAAGGGTCAAAAATGGCTCCAGCATTTAAGGGTGATACATTCATTAATTCAATACATACTTGTTGGGCAGCATATCTGCTCCAATGCCATTTACTGTTAGCTGACGTCCTCCTACCATCTCCACCTCCTCTGCCACCCTGGCCCAAGCCACTGCCTTCTCCTTCCTGGATTGTTGCAAGATCCCTAAGCACCCTCTGTACCTGTCCTCACCCCTGCAGTTCTCAACAGGGTAGCCAGGTGGAGACATAAGTCAGATCATGCCCCTCACTGCTCTGCTTAAATACTGCCAACAGTTGCTTATCCTGTAAGATTAACAGCCAAAATCTTCACAATAGCCTACAGGCTCTTAGATCTTTCTCTTTCCACCCTTACTGTTTTCTGTTTCCAAACATGAAGTATATCATCTAAGTCAACTCTGAGAGAAAGTTTCAGCAACAACAAAAACAAAGGCTTGCTAGTTATTTAGCCTCTGAAAGTAAGAACAACATTAGTTTGGCTGTCTTAAGTTCTAGCTTCTTTGCATACCAATCAACCCAGTGGAATCGTACTGGGAAGTACAGATAAATATTGTTTATGAGCCAGGGTTTTAAAAAATATCATTTTAATACAAGTAATAACTTGCACACTTACCATAGTTTATAATTACAGAAGGTTTCTCAATCATCCTTCAATTTGGATTTTGAAGGGATGGGCTGGCCTGAGTCTATTTCTCAGTTTAAAATTCTCTCTTTCACTCTTATTTTTATTTTCCTTAACATTTTTCATTTTATATTTGAAATGACATGAAGTGATTTTAGTCCATATACATGTTGATCAGTTACTTCAATTTGTATGATTTTCACTTGTTCTTGTGTATTTAAATATTGTGTCTGAGGACGGTTTCTAAATTGTTTCCACTTACCCATGCTCTCCATATTTACAGGTTCTGCTTCATCACTACCTGGAATACAATAAAGTAATGTCAAATTTACATTTTTGAATCCAATATATATCTTAGTTTATTATTTAGTTTATTTTTAACCAGGTCTCAAAATACAAAAAATTTGCAAATATATGATGAAGCCTTAAACTATTTTATAGCTAAATAAACAGAATCTGAATAACTGTCTTTCTCACAGAATTATCTCTTCATGATATGTTTCCTATGGTGTTGAACGGTAATGAAATACATACAAAATGAGAATAAATGCCATGTTTTGAATTCCACTTGTGTTTAGCTTTATGACAGCCAAAATATTTGTTTATTTGATATGTTAAAACCATGATCTTTTTTGGCTGCTAACTGTACAAATACCGAACTCATAAAAACCCCATTAATGAAAAGTCAATCCTACCAAGTGTTGCGTCCTTTTCACCATGTTTCCCCCTTTTTCTTTTGCCTCTCGGACTCTTTCCTGGTTGTGGTTTTGGAGCCATGGCTCTGACTCAGGCTGCACAAAGAGAGAATGCCATTAGATGTCTGGTTCACAGGTTCAAACAGCAAGCATTAGCAGACATGAGTATGCTTTCTAAGTTGGGCCAACATGTATCTTTATTTTTTTAAAAATAGGTTTTTATTGATTGCAGAGAGGAAGAGAGAGGGAGAGATAGATAGAAACATCAATGATGAGAGAGAATCATTGATTGTCTGCCTCCTGTATGACCCCTACTGGAAATCAGTCCCATAAGCTGGTCATGTGCCCTTGACCAGAATCGAACCCAGGACCTATACTCTATCCACTGAGCCAAAGCAGCTAGGGCAACATGTATCTTTATAGAGTGGATGTACTGGGGGCAGAGATTTATTAGCAACAACAATCTTAGACCTTGCCATTCCGGTGGAGCCGTTCAGCTGAAACACAGGACAGTGACCTGCCAACTCCTCCAGGTTTCAGCCTCAGTCTCTGCCATGAAAGCATCAAAGAGGACGCCTCTGGCTGTGGTTCTGCACCCAGAGAGCTGCTCTGTGCCGTCCTGTGCCTGGCTCCCTGGCAGGTGCCCCAGCTACAAAGACAGATTTAAAGTCCCTGGGCAGACACAGGCCCACGATGTGCACATATGCAAATAATTATACAACTAACATAATGTAAATAGTACTTTTGTCCTATTTACATTATTATGTTAGTTGTATAATTAACATAAAATTGGAAAAATTGGAGCTTGCCCGCATGTAACCACTGTGCCTGTATTTATACTGTCAGAAAGGGCCTCCAAAAGTTTCTGGGGGATTGCTCATCAATTTTGATAGGACATAGCTCTGGCCAAGGGCCTCGCCATAACATCGAACCCTTCTCATCTCCTCAATGCTCACCTTTGCCCCATCTTGTTCAGTGGTTAGGAGTGTGATTTCAGGAGTCTATCCAGAGGGTTTAAAAACAGGCTCTACCTTTTATCAGCTGAGTGACCCTGGACGAACTGTTGACCCTAAGAGTCTCAGCTGATTCATCAGTTTAATGGAGATAATAAAACCTAATGCACAAGGTGATTGTGAAGATATAATGAAATAAAGTCGCATCATCATCAACTCAGTCATCTTACACTGTTCACTGTTTGTCTCATTTTAATAAACCAACACAGATTGAATATTATTTCCTAGTGTGGGGGAGGAGGAAATGTTCCTTACCCTCAGTTGATCTAATAATCAAATAGATTTTAGACAGATTAACCAGAGAAAATAACCCTAATTTAACACTCTGTATATGGATGGAAATCCTGCATACTTTTATATAAGAGTCAGAGACTCCACATGCACTGAGGTTCAGAGGCAGAAAGGGAAACTGAGGTATGACTTTGTGGGCTAGGGAGGAGGTAATGCACCTTCGGCCTTCAAAGGGTCATTTCAGGAGAGCACGTGTTCAGTAATGATTAGTGTGCCCTGCCATACAGATAGGTAAGGAAAATATCATTTCTGGGATTAATTCGGATCATGGGCCAGACTCCTAATTTAAATTCTTCTAGATAGAGCAGGGAGCAGGAGTTTCTCTAGAGCCTGCAGGGTTCTAGTTGCCTCTAGCTCAAAACAATCCACATATCACAAAGACTGACACAGGGGTACCTTGTCTGTACCCCAGCAATTGCCCATAGTGAAAACATCATGAGTTATATTTTATGCCCAATACCTTGATGACTAAATCTTGACTAAAGTGTGGGTATGTGTCTAAATGGGCATACACATTTTTTTCTTCAAATTTTTCACACATATTTTTTCAAATGATAATAATGACAGCTCATGTTTGTTGAGTGATATGTGCCAGGCATGATTCAAAGTAATTTACATATACTATTTATAATTATTTTAACCAACTTTTTAGGTAGGCATTTTATTTTATTTATTGATTGATTTAGAGAAGGGAAGGAGAGGGGGGGGGGGGGCGGGATTTGTTGTTCTCCTTATTTACGCATTTATTTTGATACCTGACCGAGTATTGAACCCAACACCTTGGTGTGTCTAACCACTGACTGAGTTACCCCACCAGGGCCTATGTAGGCATTTTACTAATGCTATTATCTTCATCTCCATGTTATGATATGAAAACAGAGGCCACAAGAGGTCAGGTAACTTGCCTGAAGGGACAGATGAGCCATGAGCCATGGAGGCAGAATGTGAGCCCCAGCGGTCTGGCTTCAAGTTCTGCACTCTTAGCCTTTGTACAAACTATGTCAGAGATAACTACTGTGTTTCATTACAAATCAAGCTATTTAAAATAGTCTTTACCTAGAAAGTTGTGATTTAATGTTTTCATTAGCATTTTATGTTTCTGACAATTTAGGAATTTCTACATTTTTAAATGTTATTTTATATGATTTTTACATCCAATAAACATGAATACTTCAAGAAAAATGATTTTAAGTATAACTAATGTTACATGCAATAAACATTAATATTCCAGAAATTTTGATTTTTTTTTTAATATTCTGCAATGGGTCACTCTGACCCAACTCTTCAGCTTGTCAAATGTACATACCACTTTCCAGCTTTAGCATAATTTCAAATCTTGGACCTAGTCATTTTTTTTTCAAAATATTCTCTGTATATGTACTCCTCTCCATATTCTATTTCAGTTGTATTTGAATTAAAATATTCAAGAGTACCACCTGGACCCATCTCCCCTACTCCCCCCCACATATACATGCATAAACACACCATCACCACCACCACTATCACCACTATTCATTCTAGAAATATTTATTGAGCAACTATGATATAACAGATGCAGGTATTAGGAATACAGCAGTGAACGAAAGATGCAAACCATTGCCCCGACAGAACTCACATTCTAGGAGGGAGACAGGGAGCAAGCAAATAAAGGAACAAAATAATTAATACTTCACATGGTGATAACTATTAAAGAGAAAAATCAAGTAGGAAGGGGAAAAGGATTATAGGAGTGCAGATGTTGTAATTTTGTATTAGACAACCAGGAAAGGCCTCATTAATAGACACTGGAGCAAAGACCAAAGAAAAGGAGGAAGCAAAAAATGTAGATAACTGGGGAAATAAGGGTGTTTCCAAGCAGAGGGAACAATAAGTGTAAAGGTTTTTGGGCAGAAGTATGCTTGGCACATTTAAGGAAACAGCAAGAAGGTCACCATGGCTTGAGCAGAGTGAGTGAGGAGAAGACTAGGAGATGAAGTTGGTCAGAGAGACGTAGGGATATATATTAGTCAGCTTTGCTGCAGTAACAAATGTTCCCCAAGTCTCAGTAACATGCACCAATAAACATTTATTTCTTTTCATGTTCTGTCTTGTGGCTGAGAGTGAGTTACTACTTCAAGTCTTATTCTGGGACTCAGGCTGAAGGAGCAGCCTTTATTTGATACATGCTACTTTCATGGCAAAAGAAAAAGCAAGAGAGTTTATAAAACCACACGATGCCTTCTAAATCTTCTCCTTGGCCCTGGCATGCTGTTCTTTCTGCTCACATTCCACTGACCCAAGTCAATCACACAGCCAATCCTGATAATGGGGAAGGAATATATGCTTGCATGGCAATGCATGGGAATATATGATCCTCTTACAGAGAAAGGAGGTAATAGTTGGGTACAATTATAGAACACTAGAGGCCCAGTGCACTTGGGGGGGTGGGGAGGGGTCCCTCAGCCCCGCCTGCACTCTTTCACAGAGTGAGAGTCCTTGGGGGTTGTCCCATGGGGAGTGGGCCTAAGCCAGTAGTCAGACATCCTTAGTGTTTTTGTGAAGGCAGGAGAGGCTCCTGCCACTGCTGCTGCACTCACCAGCCATATGGGAGCACACTGACCACCAATGGGCAGCTCCTGCATTGAGCATCTGCCTCCTGGTGGTCAGTGTGTGTCATAGCAACCGTTCGTTCTCTGTTTGGTCAATTTGCATATTATTCTTTTATTAAATAGGATACAAGGGTCTAGGCCATGTATAAGAACAGGGGTTTTTACACTGAATGAAGTGAAGAGCTATTGGATAATTTTGAGTTGAGGAGTTATTTTATTTGATTGGACTCATATTTTAAGAATTGAGCAAACACTGTTGCTGCTGTACTACAAAGACTGAAGTGAGGAAAGGGCTGAAGCAGAGTTCAATTGAGAGACATTTAGCCTGGTACACATGGCTCAGTGGCTGAGCATTGACCTATGAACTGGACTTCATGCTTGATCCCCACTTGGGATGTTCAGGGGGCAGCTGGTCAATGATTATCTTTCATCATTGATGTTTCTCTCTCTCTCTCTCTCTCTCTCCCTCTCCCTTTCTCTCAGAGAGAGAAGATGGCAGCTTAGTTCAGGGAAGTGCAATGGAATAGACAAAGTGATTGGGCTTTGGGTATCTATATGTATAAAAGGCTAAGTGACCAACTCTCCATCCGTTTGACCATCCAACTAGCTGGTACATATGATATGCACTGGCAATTTAAAAATAAACATTGACTCATACATGTGCGCTATTTGTCTCTGTCTGACACTGGCCTCCCATTTAAATTAATTTGAAGACAGTTTCCCATGATGCCAGCATTTGTGATGACTATTAATAAATCACAAGGACAAACTCTAGACAGAGTATTAATATTCCTACCTGAACCCGTTTTCAGACATGGTCAGTTATATGTTGCTTTCTCTCAGGTTAAAGTTATAAATACTTCATCACAAAGGAAATTAGTCAAGCACTCTGAGAGTGTTTTTACTCTTAATGTGGTATACAGGGAGATATTAGAATAAGTTTAGTCAATTTATCAGTCATTGTTTTTTTGTTTGTTTGTTTGTTTTAAATATATTTTATTGATTTTTTTACAGAGAGGGAGAGAGATAGAAAGTCAGAAACATCGATGAGAGAGAGACATCGATCAGCCGCCTCTTGCACGCCTCACTGTGGAGATGTGCCTGCAAAGAAGGTACATGCCCCCAACCGGAATCGAACCTGGGCCCTTTCAGTCAGCAAGCCGAACCGGTCTCGGCAGTCTTTGCTTTTAACAATGTTGTTTTTATATCATGTTTTTGTTTTTATATCATGTTTTTGTTATTATATTATATTGCTATTGCTTATTTATTAATCAATTTATATTATTTTGACATACATTTTTACTAATTTTTCTTTCATCTCTGACATTTCTGTTATAGAGAAAGGATGAATAGCAATATTAAAATATTTCCTCTAGTTAATTTCCTTTCAATGCATACAAATCTGTGCACCAGGCCACTAGTATTTTCTAAGTAGAGTCAATAGGATTTGCTGATGACTTGGATGTAGGGTCTGAGAGAAAGAAAGGGATCATGATGTCTTTAATGAATTTTGCCTAAGAAATTGAAAGCATGGGGTTGCTATTTGTTGAGATGGGAATCCCATGGGAAGAGAAGATTTGAAAGAGAAGGTCAAGAATCCAATTTGAGGCATGTCAAGTTGGACTGTGAACTAGATTGTAAACTCTGGGAGGATGTGAGCTCTATAAGTGGCACAGTTATACATGCCCCCGGCCCCCCCAAAAAGCTTGAATGAGTAATTTCTTCTTCTACTCCTCCCCTTCTGCCATTCTTAACTTATGAATTTCCAGTCTGGAAAAAAGGCTTTTGCCTCATGGCCTGTGTAATAATAATCTGTGTGCGTACTGGGTTAGTTTTCTCTTGCTGCTGTAACAAACTACCACAAACTTAGTACGTATATTAAAATAATACACATTTATTATCTTATAGTTCTATGGTTTAGAAGTCTGACACCCTCTCACTAGGCTAAAATCAAGGTATCAGTGGGGGTTCATTCTTTCTAGAGGCTCTATGGGAGCATCTGTTTCCTTGTTGTTTCCAGTTTTTAGACGCCACCAGCATCTCTTGGCTTGTGGTCTCTCTTTTTCCATCTTCAACACCAGCAACGACAAGTTAAGTCCTGCTCACATAGCATACTCTGTCTGACCTTGTCTTCTTCCTCCCTCTTCCACTTGACAAGACCCGGAGATTACATTGTGCCCATCTAGAAAATATGGAATAATAGTCTATCCATTTAAGATTAGCTGATTAGCAAGTTTAATTCCATCTTCAGCCTTAATTCCCTTTGGCCACGGATGGTAACATTCAGTTTTCCAGGATTAGGAGGTGCTGCATTGGCATTAAGCTTGAATATGCAGGTATCAGTTTAATAAAATCATCCCAAGAAATAGTCAAAGTAATCACATGTGTCCAGTTCTTTTCAAAATGCTGCCATGAAATAATCTGTAGATAATTTGGTTCAATTTCCAATTTTCAGGGAAAACAAATTTTCCATCAGTACCTTAGGTGACAAAATTGAGTAATTAAATGTATGCTACTTTACCAAAACAGCTCACTTACTACTTCCATAAATATTAACTCTTGTGTCTAAAGTATTGACTAGTAACTAACAAAAAAGGAAGACCAGCTAGTTCTACAGGCTTTCAGAGGTCCTAATTCTTCTCAATTAAAAACATAGTATCTAAGTGGCTAGGCATCCTACTTTAAAATTCATTAGCTGAGTTTGGCCTGGTGAATATAGTCTACACTGAAAAGAAAGGGCTTACTTTGGAAGTAGCTACCTGTATTTGTGTTTCAGGTCAAATTGTATAGTTTATTTTAGTAATTGCAAACAATAAAAACTCTACCAATATTGTGTTTAGAAAATAAACCACTTTTAATCGGCAGTACCTAAATGAAATGAATTAGTCTGCCTGATTTCAAAAATCACACTTATTCAGATTTATTTTTATGCAGATTTCCTTTAAAAAAATAAATCCCAAATAAAATATATTCTTTTAAATCACAACAGGGCTTACTAAATTTTTTTCATAAAATTACTTGCATAGTTCATGCAGTGAATGTGCTGTATTACATTTTCCAAAAAAATTCCTATTAAATTGACTAGTAAAAGGTCATAAAAGATTTTTAATACAAATATGATTTTACTAAGCTGCATTATTCTGAAATATTCACCTCATTTTTCTTGTTCCCAACTAAAGGAAATTTACTATTAAAAGTAGCAGAGGAGATAATTCACTTATTCCTAAAATAAAGGTTATACTTACCTCAGTAGTTTGTATTACAATTGGTTTGCAAAGCCACTATAGCTGAGGTTGGACTGGTGATTATAGTCTCTGTGTAGCAGTTCAGAACCTGTGACGGCACCCCAGTGAATATGAGGAGCATTGCATTCTGAGCTGGCCACAACCCTGTTCCAAACTAACTTTCGACTTGTCTGTGACTATCATTTTATGAAGCTTTTGTTATTAGGAGGATAACTACTGCATATGAAGGAATAAGTGACAAATTATGATTGATATAATAAAGTTATTTAAACAGTTATTGGTGCCCTGTTTTCACTTGGTTTGGCTACAGTGCACACACCTGCTTACATGTTCCCATTTGTTACCTATATGTATGCATGAGTGTCTTACTCCCAGTCACGAGACCTTTAATTCTGAGAAGACCTGTAGCTCTGGCACCTTCTCCCAAGCATCTTCCCTAGAAAGTGTTATGTCCCGAGTTGCCTTCAATTAGCCGACCTTGTCTAGATGGTCACCATCTTCTTTCTCTTCCCAAAGTATTTGTAAGCGCATCATGCTTGCCTCCCACCTTTTCTTCTTTTAAACAGAAGTTTAGAATATGAGCTAAAACTAACATCCTGCGAGTCTGGTGATGAGTCTCCCAAGACCTGCTGCTGCTTGTTCAGTTTCCACCAAGACCCTGATGAAGCTTCAAGGCTCTCCCTGTCTCTTCAGCATTCTTCTGACAAGTTTCCAATTAGCCTGTTACACTTGTTTCTTCCCCTCCAACCTACCTCCACCTCCTTCCAAGACAGAATACTCATTTAAGCAGATGCTGCTTTTCACCCTTTGAAATGTCTCCTGAATTCGAAGCTCTCCTTCCCATAGCCTCCATGTGTTCAGGCATTTAACATGCCCTCCTGTACCAGAAGTTCCTATTTTGTGCCATGAACTCTTTGGCAGCCTGATGAAGCCCCATAGATCAAGTTAAAACATGTGATTGATTACAAGGGAGATTTTTTAAAAATACAGTTATAAAAATATTTTTAAAATTATGATATAATAACTTATGTGCCTCTTTATTAATGTAAAACAAGACCTAGCAGTGATTCTAATTACCACCTTAATTTTGAAGATGTGATGAACATAAATTATATATTTATAACATCCATAATTTACAAATATAAAAAGCCGCGACTGGAACATCATAACGACCAGTTGCTATGATGCCCATTGCAGCCAGCGAACCTGCCCAATTGGGGGAGGGGCCGGCCAACATCCTGCCGCTGTCTCCTCCTCCCCACAGGCCCTGCTCCAATCCGCCCCAATTGGGACTGGGTGGCCGGATCCCACCCATGCACAAATTTGTGCCCTTGGCCTCTAGTATAATAAGAAAAGAACTGTAATTCCTCTTAGAGACAAAGTCACAGGCCTTATAATACTACGGTGGCTTGTTACCAAATGCATGCATTTCAATTAGCTGTTAGTAAAAATAAACATGTGATTTTATTTCTCTATCCACACCCCACCCTCCAATCAGATCGTGGACATTTAACTGGCCTCCCTGACTCTGTTCCAACCAGCATAGTCACCCACAGGACAGGCCTTCAGAGCCCTCTTTGTGAAACGCAGATCTTAACAAGTCACTTCCTTGTACACTGGTGCATTTAATGGGGATCCCTATTGTCTACAGTGGCATTCCCCTCCACTAGGGGAGAAATGGAGTTCATCTGAAATGCAAACTTCCTGGAGCCACTGTGATTCTGCAGGTCTGGGTGAGTCTGCCATCTAAAAATCACTATGAGGCAGTCTTGCACAGGTCTGCAGATCGGAGTCCAATCGTGTAAGTGCCACTTTTAACCCTTCACAGTCTGCCGAATCATATCCACTCCTGAGTTCTACTCCAGCCTCACAGGGTTACTGTCCAATCTCTAAACAGTCCCAGTATCTCCAAACAGTCTTTCTACCCGCATCTCGGGGGAATCCCCTTCCCTCCAGCCACTCCTGCTCCATACCATGCACACATTTCTCTGCTTGCTTAAATCTTACTCATCCCTCATCCTGCAAAGCTCAACCCCAGAAGGACCTTCTCACTGAAGCTTCCCCAACTTTCTCACTCAGGCCTAAACAGTTTTGTTCTCCCTGACACTTCCTAATCACACTGTAGTGAGTTAATGATGCCAGGCTTTCACAAATGCAGAGGGCCTCAAACCTAGAGGTGCCTGGAAATGGCCGTGAATTCACGCAGCATCCAGTATACACTGGGCAGAAGGAGAGAACGTTTTGAGCAACAATTAGGTACTGGAGGTCACTAGATGAGGAAGACGAAGTCCTTATTTTCAAAGGGTTAAAGTCCCCCTTCCCTTCATTTTCTGCACTCCTTATCTACTCCAGCCCTTTCTTAACAGTCCTGAAGTCATCGCTAACTACTTCAGTCCACATTTATCTTTTCTTCTTTGATCTCCAATACGGATGACTAGAATCCTGCTATTTTCCTTCCCATCTATCCATCATTCATCCAGTATTTATTGGTCTCCCACTGTGTGCCAGGCAATGTGATAGACACTGGGGATATACGATCTATGAACAAGACACTGTACCTGCCCTCAAAGTTCTTAAGAATGTCCTTAACTGCTCTCTAGTTGCTATTTTTGTCTCCTGGCTAAGCTGGAAGTTCTTTTTAAGCAGGAAAAGTTTTGTACTTTTTTTGTAGTCTCCACTGTGTCCAGTACATAGTGTTCCAACGCCCTTGAAAGAGTATTTGTTTTCCAAACCTCCTTTCCCATTCTGAGCTTTCCTTACCTGATACTTGCTAATCAGAAGAGAAAAGAAGCCTCTTGGCAGTACCCTAGCGAAAAACTGCTTCTGGGGCTGAAGATGGAAGTTTTACTCTCCTCTCAGAAAAACAAGTCCTGAGAGCACGAAACGCAGCTCCTTTGCAAGCGGTTGCTGTGACGCATCCGCATCCGTTGCTAAGAGAAAAGAGGCGGTGACTCAGCAGAGATTGACAAAGCACCCAAACCAATACAGTCTCCGTTTTCTAAGTTTCTTTCAACTGTGATTGGTTGCTCTAATATTAACGTCACGTAACAGGAAACAGGGCGAGGTCCGGCAGTTACCCACTTGCAAGGAAGGAGTTGTACATTACAATTTCATTGAGAACAGCGGCCCAACCTGGCCCCAGGTCTGACAGGCTACAGGCTAGGTCCAGCGCAACCGAACCTGCAGAAGAAGCCTGCTAGGGTGTGGTCTCTAGCAGCAGGGAGGGAGGGGTGATGTGAAGATTGCGGGGTAGCATCCTTAGGGCAGCTGCCTTGCCTTCCAAGGGCCAGCTGGGTCCTCCCAGAAACCTGCCCTAGATTCCCATATGAAGGAGAGATGATCCGGTTCTATTATCTTCTAAAGTTTGACCTTTTCCCCTTGCCAACGTAACTTTTGTATAAATTTTAATTCAAGTCTTAAGTATGAGTCGCATACTTAAACCCCTAAGGAACTCCAAGGTTCATTTTTTCGGTGGTTATGGGGTCCTAGCGGGTTTGGTTCAGTGGATAGAGCGCTGGCCTGTGGACTGAAGGGTCCCACGTTCAAAGAGCACATGCTCGGTTGCTGGCGTTCTACCTCTCTCACCTTCTCCCTTTCTCTTTGAAATAAATAAAAATATATTTAAAAAAATCCGTGTTGAGTAATTTTGCTAAGTGAAAGTACAAATACAAGATTCAACCAAAAGATGATGTTCCCATCTCTGAGTTCAGCCAGTTTTAATATATAAATTTTAAACAGTTCAATGTGTTCCAAATAGGTTGTTTAGTTTGAAAAACTATGTTCAATAAGTCATTTCAAATGTAAAGAACGAAAATACATTTTGTTAACAGAAATCAGTTTTTTCCTATTTCTGCTAGATGGAACGATTAAATTTTTAAAGAATATTAGTATGAAGGGATGCCAAATTAGTAGCCTATCCAGATTGCTCACAGACCTTAATCTGTCCCTTCTCGATAGCACTGTCCTAAAAAGGCCAGCTTAGTGTCGCAAATGCAGTACACATTTTAATGAATGCTTATTGAATCAGATTTCATCTTAAATCATGTTCAAAGTAAATTTATACTAGTAGACATTGCCTCTGCCCTTTGGTGACAATTAAAAGTAGATTTGGCCCTAACCCGTTTGGCTTAGTGGATAGAGTGTTGGCCTGCGTGCGTACTTAAAGGTCCCAGGTTAGATTCCAGTCAAGGACACGTACCTTGGTTGCAGGCACATCCCCAATAGGAGGTGTGCAGGAGGCAGCAGATCAATGTTTCTCTCTCATTGGTGTTTCTACCTCTCTATTCCTCTCCCTTCCTCTCTGTAAAAAAAAACACAATAAAATATATATACAAAAAATTTTAAAAATAAAAGTAGATTTGATATTCAACTAGCTAGTAGATATTTCCACTTGGATGTCAGAGCCAGCCAGGAGATACACATTACTAGTCCAATAGTCCATGAAATATTTGTTACTTATCTGCAACAAAAGAAGTTCAGAAATTGAAATACTTTAAAACTTCATAGTAGGCCTTGTCCAGGTAGTTTAGTTGGTTAGAGCATCATTCCAATAGCTAAAGTTGCAGGTTTGATCCCAGTCAGGGCACATGCAAGAATCAACCAATGAATACATAAATAAGTGCAACAACAAATAGGCCGAAGTGGTTGTGATTCAAATTAATCAAAGTTCCTGATTTAGTAAAGGAGTACACTCAGGTTTGGTTTAAAAATGTCATAAAGAAAAAAAATTATGGCTTGAGATCTACTCTTTCTTAAAAAAAAAAAAAAAATATATATATATATATATATATATATATATATATATATTGATTTCAGAGAGGAAGGGACAGGGGAGAGAGAAATAGAAACATCAATGATGAGAGAGAATCATTGATTGGCTGCCTCCTGCATGCCCTTTACTGGGGATCAAGCTGGCAACCCCTGCATGGAATCCAACCTTGACCTCCTGGTTCACAGGTCTACACTCAACCACTGAGCCACCACACAGCAGGGCTGGAGGTCCACTCTTAAAGAAGAAAAATATTCAACAGCACTTGTTTAAAATAGAAGGGAGACTTTACTCTGGCCTATGGAGATAATTGTAGGGACCACTGCAATGGGATTTCACAGTGGGGGAGAGAGGTGGGGCTCAAGTCCATATCAGTATGGTGAAGTGGGTGAAAAATTACTAGGAGAAGACCACAGGGGTGAGGGAAGTTCTGGCTAAACCAACCCAACTGAAAGCAGGCCAGGGTGATCAGACATAGCCTGAGGGATGATGGAAGATGAGGAACCCCATCAGATATGGAGGATAATCAAATACTGCACGGGTGTGTGTGTGTGTGGGGGTGTATTTTGGGGGAACAGGTTCTGGTAAACTGATTTGGCAGTATTCTTGCTAAAACCTGATTTTACAAGGAAGTGCTCAGAGGCACCTAGGAGAAAGTTTAGGAGCCTGACTAAAGTGTGACCAAGCAAAGAATCCTGGTCACTACCTCAAGTATTTCTAGAGCCATGTCTGCTGTGAGCTGTCCAGGGCGCTTTCGGTCCCAACAACCAGTCTAGAGGATCTAGACAACAGTTCCTTAACGTCACAGCGATTTTGCAAAACTGGAAGGGCCTGGAGAGGGTACACGTCTCAGCTTGAGAAGCCTTACACTTAATGACTCGCCCCATTGCGAACATCAGAACTGACACGGGTTAGATGCTGAAACCGGTATGGCTCAGTGGAAAGAGCGTCGGACTGCGGACTGAAAGGTCCCGGATTCGATTCTGGTCAAGGGCATGTACCTTGGTTGTGGGCACGTCCCCAATAGGGGGTGTGCAAGAGGCAACTGATAGATGTTTCTTTCTCATAGATGTTTCTAACTCTCTATTCCTCTCCTTCTCCCTTCCTCTCTGTAAAAAAAATCAATAAAATATATTAGAAAGAAAGAAAGGCCCGCGCCCCACGGCCCCGCAGGCTCTTGGCCCCCGCTTCGCGCCCCGCCCCGCCTCCCCTACCCCCACTAAGGGAGCTTAAGAGCCCAGAGCCCCAGGACTCCCACCTCACCTCCGGCAGCTCCTGCTCCATCCCAGAGAGCACCTGGAGGGTTGTGCGAGCTGTTGACTGGGACCCGGACCGGGCAGGGGTGGGGTGCCCGAGAATGCTGGGCTCTTTGGGACAGCCGCCCCGCCCCGCCTGCCCCCCTTGAAAGACGGCCCCAGAAAGGGCGTGGAAGGGAACCGGAGCAGCGGGGCGGAGGGGCCCGAGGTCAGGCGGCGGGAGGAGGGAGGATGCCACAGGCAGCGGCTCCCGGCGGCCGCGCTGAGCGGAGCCTCGGAGGTTCCCTGAGTGACGCCCGCACACCCCGCGTCCCCCGGCCTCTCAGAAGACCCACCGCCGCCCTGCCGGCGCGCTAACGCTGCCCCGGGTCCCCGCCACTCCCGCCCCCGCGCCCCCTCGGTGCGCTGCCGGCCTCCGGTGAGTGTAGCCCCGCGCCGCCCAGAGGCATCAGGTGTCGTGGGATCGGCGCCCGCGATGTGTGTGGGAGCCGTCGGGGACTTAAAGCGGGAGGCGCGGCCCCGGGGCGGCGGCTCGATGGAGGAGACGCAGGTGGCCGGGGGGCACCCGCTGCAGGTGCTCGGCGCAGCGCCCGCCTGGCCGCCCCGCCGAGGTCAGTGGGGGCTCGCGCGGCCGGGGTCGGTGGGGGGGGGCCCGCGAGTCGGGTCGGCGCGCCCCCCGTCGGGGTACTCCGGCCCCGGCTGCAGGCGCTGGAGGCTCTGCCCGGTCGAGAAGCGGGAGGCGGAGATGCCGGAGCCCGCGGCCACCTGAAGAGGTCGGGCTGCAGAAGGCCTGGGGGGTGGGGGGCGGTCTGCGTGCGCAGCTCAGTCACGGTCCGCACGGCGCCCAGCCCGGCTCTTTTCCCTAGCATATCCCTTTATTGGAGGCGTGGGGGCGGGCGGAAATGGGGGGCGGGGAGCCAAGCCGGGGTCCCTGCGCTGGACCAGAGCAGCGTCCAGCCGGGCTGGGGTGGCCTGAGGGCTCCGGGCGCGTGGCCCGGCAGGAAGGCGCTGCTGCTGCTGCTGCGGGCTCAGCTCTCGGACGGTCGCTGTGGCCTTCGTGCCCTCCCAGGAACGAAGTACCAGCCGGATCAAGTTAGCCCGGGCGCTGGTCGAGAAAAGATAAAAAGACGAAGAACGAAAAAGAGCCGGAAAGAGACCGAAGTTTTGTGTCTGATGAAGCGACAACGCGCTTCTGAAGAAGTGAGGCTGCGTTACTCGGTCGCCACGTGCAGGCTTTGGCTATTGGCACATATTCCACTAGTTCTCTCTCATGTTCTGGAGCTCAATCCAGCCAAGTCTTTCATCGCCCTAAATAAATAGCCTCTGTGTGTTAGTTGGTGGATTCCAGGAATACCTCGAGAAAACCACCCTGGGGACCCGTAGCTCCGCCCACCCCGCCTGCCGCTGGCGCTCTGGGGCCCGCGGGGATGAGGAGGTTGTGGCTGGCCCTTCTTGGGGCTCGGGGTCTGGACAGGTCGCAGTTGTCACAGTGCGCGCTGCTCCGAAACGCATACGGCAGAGCAACCACCGTTTGCAGCAAGTTTAGCGGTCAGTCCTTGTACATGAAATATCTGGTTCCCCGGACAACGAGGTGCGATGTGCTGAATAAATTAACTGGGGTTGGCTCATTTTCTCTTTAGTTCCTGTGGGTTACTGTTACTTGGCCTGTGGCTAGTTTGTTTAAAGTTTAATTTTCCCTATAGCAAAATAGAAAGGGCTTAGTGTGACCTCAAATCTGTAATTCACCAACATGGTTTATTATTAAGAGCTTCATTATGTTCATATGAGTTTTGAGCAACATAAAATCATCTTCATTTTAAGCCCCATAATACGTAAAGTCTTTTAAAGTGCTGACTAAAAGTATCATACCTACGTGTTCTGAAGTGAAAATCCTAGGGGCTTAATCACAAGGAACAACAACAGCCTGTAATTATTGGAATCCAGAGGTATTGGTAAACTTTTTCTCCCCTTTATATCTTTACCTAAGAGCTATTGTACTCATACTTTGAAAGGCATTTTAACACACACACAAGCCACACTTCAATGAATCCTATCATAATTATTTCATTTTGAAGGGGTTTGTATGTTATTATAAATTTTATGTGATTGATTCAGCAATATCCTTATTATATATGTTCTTAAGAGTTTAAAAATGTATCCCATGCCTGGCTTTTATAACCAATATCTATTGTTTGAAGTTGCTGTGTTTGCTACAAATGTCTGAATCAGAACAAAAAATGGGATTCTAGGCTTGAAAAACAGTGTCGTACCTAAATAGTGACCTGTCACATATTGTATTAATATGTATAGTTTGAACTCCCCTTTGATTTCTGAGTACAAGCTATTGGGAAAACATCAAACAGAGCCATTCTTTTATATGGAAGGACTCTCTGTGATGGTTTGGGGTATTTTATTTTGAACAGGTTTCCAGAATATCCATATTAGTCTGAGGGAAAAGTCCAAGATAGGTTCCAGCTTCTGGAGTGATTTCTTGGTCACTTTGGAAAAGCTGACTATAAAGACAGTAAAACCAGCCCTATCCTTTTCAAAGGTACAAACGAAATAATAGCTATGAAGTGCTCTGAAAAGTAAAATGTGCTACAGAAATATCAAGTCTCCAATAAAAAGCAAATGCAAGTGACATGGCTGACTGGGATTTGGACTAAAATTGAGCTTCTGTGTTCCCCATTGTAGGACAGTCAAGTCCCCTGAGGCTCCCAGGGCCCCTAAGAACCTTGCGGGCAGTTTTAGGAAACTGCTGGGTCTGTGCGGAGAGTGGGGCTGCTTGTTCAGTGTGAGGCCCTATGCAAGGGCTTTGGTGGCATTCTTATTTGTACAATCAGATGATAGCACCTCCTGTTCTCATTTTGCAGAAGGGAAAACTGAGGCTCAGAGAGGCTCATGTCCCCAAAGTGTCAAGTTGTAGAACCAGGATTAAAAACCAAACAGAACTCAGTGGTTTGAAACTATTTCGGTAATCTGATAACTCTTTAAGTCTCTCCAGAAGAAAAGTGGCCCTATCCACATATATAAAAAACGTTTGCATATAATTTCAAGATCCGTCTACCCTCTGAAGCCCTGACCTGGGCTTTCAGCTCAGAATCCATGTTCTATATCTGCCACTGAATGAGACAGAAAGCCTATACATACCATATATGTGATAAGTACATAATAACGTTTTTCTAAATGTAGTCCCTGAGTTTTGTAAATTTAACTGAGTAAAAAAAATCCTTTAACAAAAAGGAAAAATGACTTGTAACATTCGAATTGAGTCTGTAAACATCTACAATGCAGTTTACAACAATGGAGCTTATTTGAAACCAGATCTTCTGTTGAGACTCCTTCAACTATCCCGCAATAGCAAAGAACATAAACTTGTGTCTTTACTTACAGTTTTGTTTGTTTGTTTTTCCTTCTAGAGATGGCAAATCCTGAAGTTGTTACAAATAGCTGTAGCTCTCAGCAGGAGGAAAATGGCTGCACATTTAACCAGAATACATCTCCTTCCGAGGAGCTTCTATTAGAAGACCAAATGAGGAGAAAACTCAAATTTTTTTTCATGAATCCTTGTGAGAAATTCTGGGCTCGAGGCAGAAAACCATGGAAACTTGTCATACAAATTATAAAACTTGCAATGGTGACTATCCAGGTGAGCACCTCAAATCAGAGGTTTGTTAAAAAGCCTCTTTTAATAATGAAGAGGCCCATGGCTAGTGTTTTTTTTTAATTTTTAAATATATTTTTATTGATTTTAGAGAGGAAAGGAGAAACATCCATGATAAGAATCATTGATCAGCTACCTCATACATGCCCCACCCCACCGCACCCATAATGGGGATTGAGCCCACAACCCAGACATACACTCTTGACAGGAATTGAACCCAGGACCCCTCAGTCTGCAGGCCAACACTCTATCCACTGAAGCAAATCAGCCAGTGGTTTTTATAACTTTGAACTGCATGCTTAATGGGGAACAATAAATAAGAAAACATGAAATCTTAAACCCTTCTCTCTTAAATATTTGTGAAAGAAGACTTTGGGGTTTTTTTCTTACCTTTTTCTTTTTCATCTTTTCTAAAGTTATCATTTTAGTCACATAATCCGATTAGTTTTCAGAAAAAGAAAATTTTAATATTTGGCTTCCACTGGAGAGGTTTCTGAACCCACCTTGGAGCTAGCTATTGTCCAGTCAGAAGAGTCTTTTCCTTCCTGGTTAGTTTCCTGGGAACTTCTCTTCAGACACTTCAAGGGTTTCTGTAAGCAAGTACTTGGATTCTTTGTAATCATGGGAGTTCTTGAAGTTAACTAAAAAGAAGTAGCATAGGTGGTGAGTGAAATATGACACTGCATTTAAGGAATCTTATTCCCTTGGTCTTTCTTAACATTTTTTTTTTTGAAAAACAAAATTTTGTGATTCTTTATTTATACTTGTGATTTACTCTTGTGTAGAAATGTTTTTCTGCTGCAATTACCTTTCATTAAAAGCAAATAGGCAAAAATAAAAGTAGGTTTTAATAGGGGAAAGAGATGTTTTGTTAGTACGTTCTCTTTTTGGTGAAAAAACAACAACAATAATAAACCCAACAACCTGTAACTAAATAAACAACTCATATTCAAGGAGAAAAATATTTTAAACCCTGAAGTCACTAATTTTAACTGGTTATTGAGAACAAACGCTTAAGATTGTTAGAAGCTAAGGAGATTTCTACAATCATAAGAAATTGGTAGAATTCTTGCGAGTAACGATTTCTCTTTAAAAGTAAATGGTTGAACATAAATACTTCCTACTTGAAAAGTGCTGTGGTTTGGGCTAACCATTGTATAGGCATCATCATGTTCAGTTCTTAAAACAAATCAGAGAGAGTGGTATTCCCATTTCACAGACTAGAACACTGAGGCTTAGTAAGGTAAAATAGCCTATCATAGACAGGAAACAAAGAGCAGAACTGAAACTCAAACTCAGATTTATCCCCTTTAAGATTTATGATCTTAATTATTCCTTAATCTTTTAGAAAGCTTATCTAACCTTTCTGTATTTCCTAGAGAAGTCAAGAGAAAAATTGACCAATGGTTTAAAATGTTAGGCTTATTAGTAATAAATTTGTGAAAGGTGTTTAGGTAAGCTTTTGAAAGGAACTGAGGTTTCTCAATTGAGATGTTTCTTTAATTTATATTTGAGCAATCAAGCAAATATTACATAAGGATAACTTTGTAATTGACCAATAAGAGTGACTTGATAACACATTCCCTCTTCAGGGAGAAGAAGGTGGTATTTCTGTTAAGTTGGAGATGTTGTGTCTTGGTAACAAAAGAAAGATGTGTACAATGAAAGGTACCTTACTAAAGGTTTTCTCTTCCCCACTTCCTGGCCCAGTCTCTGAATTATAGCAGTTCTGTCTCAGCCTCCTGTCTGCCTCTAGGCCAGTAAGGACAAGGACTGTTGCCTCCTCATTGTATCCTCAGTACCTAGCTCAGTACTGGCACGTGGAAGGTCCTTATGTATTTGAATGAATTGGTAAGAATGTATTTACAAATTCTCTGGAGGCTTTTTGGTCATCAGCTTCAAAAGATGTGAAATCCCTGGAATATCAAACTGTCATCTTATTGGGATTTAAGTAGGACTTGGAGCTGAAAGAGGCTCTTCAGTGATGCGGTTGAGTTAAGTGGAGAGAGATGACAGGTGTAGGGTATAGGGCATACATTTACAAAGGGAGAAGGGAGAGGAAAAGGTTGGTCTACTCTATTTTTGCTGATCAGAACTTGGGTTATGCAACTTTAGTCTTTAGGTTTAGTTAGATGGCTCCAATTTTGACTATATACTTTGGGGTAATAGGACTTGGAAAAATTATTTAGCTTCTCTGAGCTAAATAATGAGTATGTACTCATCTTGTAAAATAGGTATATTAGGAACTCTACTGTAACATTAGAGTGAGGAAAGTTGTTGGGATAGAGCAATGGCACATGGGTGATCAGTGTTCCTCCCTTTTCCTCATTCTGGGATCTAAGTCAGAATATATGTTCTAAACTACTTGGACATACTTTAGAAAGTTTAATTAAAAAATAAGTAAGGCTTTTATGACGTGTGCATGCGTGTGTGTGTGTGTGTGTGTGTGTGTATGTGTATGGTGTATAAAATATAGATTGAGGTGGTTTTGGAGGGAATAGAAGGTGAAAGAGACTTGGAGTAAAGTAAGGTTTTGGATATAATTGACAGACTTTATGTTACCATGACATCAGTTCAGGAAAACAACCTTTTTTTTTTGCGTGTGAACACCTGGTTTCATGTGGGTCAATCCTGGATGAACATTAAGGATATGTTATATTAATATACTTTAATTTAGAGATAAGTTAAAAGAATATTTTTATATTGGGTCTTATTGTCACCATTTTGGTAATTAGACCTAGAAATATAGTTTGATTATAGAACTTAGACTTACTTAAGGTATTTCTTACATTAAATGATATACCTCTTCAAGACCTTCTTGATGTCCTACAGAATTCAGTATCACACTCTTCTACTTGCTGTTCAGGCTCCTGCACCATTTCTTTTGCTAATATTTTTTCTCATTGTTCCTCTACTTGAATTATGTCCTTCCAAAGTGCTAAATTCTGGCTACCTGCTTAGCTCCTCTAATGTCTTTTGCCCAAGTTCTGCACATATTCCAGGGTTTCTATCATTCTTTCTTTAAGTGAATCTCCCTATTTTTGTAGCCAAAAAGTGACCTTGCTGCTCTGAACAGCTGAAGAACTCCTGAAGGAATTACTTGAACTCCTGAAGCTTTTGATGGGATCAATGCCATAAATGAGATAAGACATTGAAAATAATGTTGAAAAGATGCAAAATCACTGCCTTTTACCTTAGAACCAGAAACATACCATATCTTTAAGGACAAACTAATTCATAGCTACCAAAGATTAATGTCCATGGAACCTATTCAGGATTAATTAGACACTGAATCTTGAATAGATAAATTGATCATTATATGTAGACCTTTATTTTGATGCTTTTTTACCCTCTAACTTTTTCCTTTCCCCCCCCTTAAGCTGGTCTATTTTGGGCTAAGTAACCAGATGGTGGTAGCTTTCAAGGAAGATAACACGATAGCATTCAAACACCTATTCCTAAAAGGATACGTGGACCAAGCAGATGACACGTATGCAGTTTACACACAGAGAGACGTGTACAATCAGATCATCTTTGCCGTTAATCAGGTAAATCAAGCATGGCTTTTTTTAAAAAAAATAAATAGATAATTTAATGGAATTTACTTGGTTTTCCCCTCGCAGGGGTGCATGTGCATTCTTAACTTGAGAGAAAGAACAGACTGAAAAACAGTTACTAATGTATGTAATAGAAACTGATATTCTGATGGAGAAAAGTGAATATTTCCGTAATGTATAAATGACATGTATAAAATCATTTTTAAAATGTTTTTAAAATATTGCCAAAAACTTTTATAAAACTGTAAATTGAGAATAGTTTTTGGTCAGTAACACAGAGACAGAAACTTGAAAGACTTAATTAAAAGAATCAGAACTCGGGCTTGTTCTGCGAGCCTCAAAGGTTTAAAATTATTAACCACGACGCCGGTTGTAAGTAGTCATTAAGTCCTCAGAGCGTATAACTTCAGAGGCTCTTAATACTTAATGAGAATATTCACTTTGCAGGGTGTACATAACCACCAGTACCTGAAAGTTCCCATAAAATATAAGTAAGGCCTTTATGTCATGCATGACAATGATCTTATTGTGACATGGATTAACTGCCAAAAAAGTAAGCTTGTTTTTCATCTAGATGAGTCAAATTCCTATTCTGCATTTGTAATCAATTTGTTTTTGCTATAAATAGATCTTTCTTAAGATCCTAAATCTCTTATTTGTTAGTACTGTATCATTGACAGTGTTCTTTAAAAAAAAAAAAAAAATCCTTCCCTGAGGATATTTTTCCATTGATTTTTAGAGAGAGAGAATGAAGGATTGATGTGAGAGAAACACATGGATTGGTTTCCTCTTTCATGAGCCCCCACCAGGGTGTCATCAGGTACTTGTCCTTGATCAGAATCGAACCCGGGACTCTTTGGTCTGTAGGCTGATGCTCTACCCACTGAGCAAAATGGGCTAAGGCTGAAAGTGTTCTTGAAGTCAGTATTTCCTACCTGGATTAGTTTCAAAATTATTACAACTCTCTTTCAAACAATAGTTATAATTCAATCATGGCTCCTCCTTATCTAGAGACAACCTTTGCACACTGAAATGATAAATTGCTCAGATGAGATATGTAATTATGACACCAAAACTTTCTGTTAGCATTTCAATTGCAAGAATTGGCCCAAAACCTACAGTAATAGAAGTACAGTAAGCTGTATAAGTTTTTAAACAGAATTATGTCCTACAATTTGTAAGAAAAAAAATATATAATGCTGGAAATATTCAGTTTTGAGATTTTTGTTTTAAGCTTATTAAGTTTCTCTAAAGCTACTTGGAACCAAATTGGTAGTTGTTTTGTTTTGTGTGTTTTTTTGGGTAGGGGGTATAGAGGGAAAAAGTAAAGAGTTCATTAAAAATCCTCCTAAAATGTATTTACCTTAATTAAGGACACAGCCAATCAATGATTCCCTTTCATGATTGATGTTTCTATCTCTCCCTCTTCCTTCCTCTCTGAAATCAATAAAAATACATTTATAAAAATACAGTACTATTTGGCATTTAGGCCATTCTATTTATCAGATTTCTACATTCTTTATAGAACTGCATGTAGGTTCCTTACTCTAATATGTAAGTAGAAAATAATAATTAGGGTGGGTTACGTAGGGCAAATGATTGCTTTCCATCTCCCAAGCAATTACCAGGCATTTTTAGCTAAACATAAAAATATCTTGATCATAATTTCCATGAATAACTAGAGTTTTGTGGTTAATGAGGTCAGTCATTCTACATGGCTCCAGACAACTGAAAAGGGACAGTATGGACTGGTGTTAAAGAGGAAGCTTTGTTTGTTGTAAGGAGATATCCTGATAGTTGAGATGATAGTCCCTGAGGGGATCTGACAGATGGGATGGTGGCTTCTTGGATCTTAAAGGTATTTTCATGACAAATTAGTTATGCCGAAGGCATTAGCCCCCAGATATTCTCTAAGTAGACCATTTCTAGGCTCATTCTGATCCAATGCTGGTTATAACATTACTTTTGTTTATCCTATATGCTTATATATTTGAATGTCAGAAAACCAGTTATTTTGTTTTAAATGATATCTTTGCTTTCCTCAACCACTTGTGGGTCATCTTTACTGGGTTCCTTTCTTTCATCTGCCCTTTACATTTGGGCAATCCCCAGAGTAATGAGTGACGTCCACAATGTCCTGTTCTCAACAGCCCTGCTCAGCTCCTGCAGACTCAAGCTTATGGCTTCTTTTATGGAATTAGTCTATCTCTATTTGTTCTTCCTCTTTTCCAGCTGCCTTCTGCTTTCCTAGCATTATTATCTTTTCCAAAGAACCCTGCCCTCTCATGATGTGCCTGAAATAGATTACCACCCTCAATATCTTTTACCTCCCCTTTCATGTTAAAGGACTTTTTATCTCTTATGCCCTCCCTGCTCTCCTATCCTCTTTATAAAACTATCAATTTGGCTCAGAGTGGCTTTAGAAAGACTTAATTAACACACCACTTCCTTGAATAGAAAACAAAAATCTCAAAATGGAATATCTCCAGCATTACACTATTTCCCCTTATATTTATGACAAAATACTATTTAATAATTTATGCTACTTCCATTATCATAGGTTTCTCATTTTCCCAATCTCAATGCCCTAATTACATATATTATCCTAATGGTTTACTGTGCATAGATTAGCTCTAAGAAGTGAAGAGACACTGCAGCATTATAATAATATTTTACCTCACCATTAGTTTGACACTTATCCTGGGCCTGATACTGTTCTAAGTACTGGGGTTAGAGCTGTGGACTTGATAAATTCCTAGCCCTGTGGAATTTACATTCTAATGGAAAAGATGGTTTTTAAACAAGTTTAACCGAATTATCTGATTTCATATAGTGATGAGTGCTATGAAGTAAAATAAAGTAGCACAAGCCATTAATAGTACAGGGTCATCAGAAAAGGCCTCTCTGAGGACTTAAAGTGTGAGGAAGGGTATTTCAGGCTGAACGCATAGCAACAGCCAAGGCCCTGCAGGCCAGAAAGCACTGAGTAAGTGTCAGGAAAACACAAAGGAGGCGAGTGTGACTGGGCCAGGAAAGGAGCCATGAAGTTTACTCTGAGAGAGACAGGAAGCCTTGGAAGGAGGGAGAGACTCTGAATACACCAGCAAAGGCTAACATTTTATTCCCTCAAAACTGTAGCCTCTGTTATGTATCAGATACTGTTTTTGGTTCATAAATACAGTAGTGAACACATAGACAACGTCAAGGAGGTCATATTCTGATAGGAAGAGATCAGCAATAAATACGTAAATAATAAGTAAATCATCAGTCAGCTGGTTATTCGTTTAAGGTAAAGCAAACAAAAGAAGCAGGCAGAGTGAAAGGGTGGAGGTGGTCAGGGAAAGCTTTTCTGAGAAGGTGATACAGGTGAGGAGAGAGTAGACGAAAGAGTGAGTGGTGAGACAGCCATGATGATCTTAAGGAAGAAAATTGCAGGGAGAAGGAGCAGAGTCTCAGAAAGGTTCATTTCTTAGGTGTTACGTGTCTTAAATCACTTACTCTTTGTGACTGTAGTAAGGAAATATTTGTAACAGTCCTATGATTGCTTTACGAAGATGAGACTGATAACAGTCTCATTTCCTGTGTGAGTCCGGATTGGATGCAGGAAAGTCAGGTTTCCAGGCGGGACATGATGGAGGAGTCCAGGGTGATAGCTGTGAAGGTAATGAGAAGAGGTCAGGTTTGGGATATACGTACTCGAAAAGTAATGCATGATTTTCTGATGGATTAGAAATGAAGTGTGAGAGAAGAAGACTAAAGGATTACTTCCAAGTCTTTCGTGGAAAGTGATTGCTTATGGAGTTGTTTATGGAGAAGAAAAGTATTGTAGAAAAAGACAATTTTAGCTGTTGGTCCATCTATGTTTAAGATTTCTCTTAAACACCATAGGTAGATTGCTAGCCACTTGTATATGGAATTTAGTGGAGAGGGCAGGTCTGGAGATATAAATTTGGATGTCATCAGCATATAGATGGTATATAAAGCATGGGACTGGCTGAGATAACCCCATGGAGAGAATATGGTTAAAGAGGTTGAAGACTGAATGCAAGGTACCTTGAGATGCAGAGGCTGGGAAGAGGAGATTCAGCTAAGGAGACTGAGAAGGAGCAGCCTAGGTCCCAGAAGACCAGTGAAGAAAGTATCCCATGAAGGGGAAAGCACTCACCTACATCAAGCACCACAGAGAAGTTAGGTGAGGACTGACAGACAACCAGGCAGGAAGCACTGAGAACTGGGAACTAAGTATCGAATTTTGGTAGCATGCTCCTCCACAAGGCCAGGCCAGAATCAATTCCTTGGGCCCGTATTATCAATGATTTCCTTCAAAGATCACAGCATGTTTCACATGCATCCTTTAGTAGAATTATTTACCTGTGTCTATCCCACTAAATGATTAACTCCAAGGGACAGATACCATATCTTTATCTTTGTATCACTAATTGTGCCATGTGACATTGTTCAAAATAAGCTCTGAAACCCTTCGTTTTGCGTTTTTCATCCACAGAAACCCACTAAGAGGTTATTCCAAGATAACATGTGATTCTCATTTGTAAAAATCACATTTTGTTTTAGAGGACAGGGGAATATTGCTATGAAAATGACTAAGCTATATTCTTACAAAAATAGATATTAAAAATATAATTTTTACATACAAAGTTTTGCTGATTAGCCTGGAACAATTATATCCCCCTTCTGTATTGCAGTAGTGAAGTAAAACTCTGACCATACAAGATGTAGGTCTAAGGTAAAATAAATTTGTATCCACACTCAAATTAAAAGCCAGTTCCCCAAACATAGTTCTTTAAAAGGAGAAAAGAAGATTACGCAGTTCAAGCCTTTAATTTTGCAGATAAGGAACCAGAAGCTCAGTAAAGTTTGTGATTTACCAGAAGTCGTGGATTTGACACCTGACCTCAGAACTCAAGTTCTCAAGTGCCCTTAGGCCCTTTGCTGCCTGGGGGCACAGTCCATGCCACTAACTCTGCCTGTCAGTGGGAGGGTCTCCACAGGGAGCAGAGGTGGGACCTGCCAGTTTCAAAGGCAGGGAGGGAGGGGAATCATGGCTTCACTTGTGCCCTGGCTGGCACTTCCACTTTCTGTTTCTCTTTTTGGTTGAAGTACTTGCAGCTACGCAACATCTCCATCGGGAATCATGCTTATGAGGATAAGGAGCAGCAGTCTGGTATGGCGATCTGTCAGTACTTCTACAAGCAAGGAAACATCTGTCCAGGAAATGATACCTTTGACATTGATCCCAAAATTGAAACTGGTAATGCTCTTCTGTAAGCTGGAACTTCCACTTTTCATTCCCTGATTTATATTTTATTTTATTTTAATTTTTTTAAAAATATATATTTTATTGATTTTTTTTTTACAAAGAGGAAGGGAGAGGGATAGAGAATTAGAAACATTGATGAGAGACATCGATCAGCTGCCTCCTTCATGCCCCCCACCGGGGATGTGCCCACAACCAAGATACATGCCCTTGACCGGAACTGAACCCGGGACCCCTCAGTCCTCAGGCCGATGCTCTATCCACTGAGCCAAACCGGTTTCGGCTCCCTGATTTATATTTTAAATCAGTAATTTCATCTCTGAAAATGTTGATTTGGTTTGTGCTAATAGGTCATCTGTTAACTCATATGAAAGTTGTGTGTCAGTTAGATACTATCCCAAGGTTTATTATTATTACCATTTTATGGAAGACTACAGTATGGCACAGAGAGTTAAGTAATCTGCTCAAGGTGGAGCTAATAAGAGGCAGAGCTGAAATCTGACCCAGGCTGTCTGGGTTCTTAAGCACTATATTCCACTGCCTCTCATGCTGGTTAAGCTAATTAAATAGGCATATACTTTCCTTACAAGAAATTATGCTTGCAAAGTCTTTGATGTGTGTCCAGCTCCCTCCCTTTACTAGCATCTCACTATTCAGTATCTACGGGAGTGAAGAGGAGGAAGGCTAGGGTAGGAATGAGAATCAGAATTTAGAAGAGCACAGCTTATTCTTAGTAGCAAAGTGTTATTTGTAAATTGTACCTAAAACCTTAGCTCAGGAATAAATGTTAAAAAATAGGTATTAATCTTATTCATCAATGTCACCTCTGTCATTTAATAAAAAGAATAAAATATTTAAATGCTTTCATCAATAGTGATTGGGACTTTTTTTTTTTTAGAGGAATAGTAAAATATTATAGCACTGACTAGTGAAAACTTTCTAAGATGTTATTTTCCTTTAAAAATGCTTATAACACATAATATTAAAAAAGTAGATCCTTTATGCTTAGAAAATTTTTTCTTTGACACTGCAAGTGCTTCAAACCTGTTTAGATACAATAAGAAAAAGGAAAAAAAAGAAAAGAAAAGAAAAAGAAAGGTCTCCAAGTCTAGGTTTAAAGGCCAGGAGGGAAGATAGCATTCTCTAGGAGACTAATGAGATCATGTTCAGAAGGTTTTCCATTCCCACCCACTGCAGAAATGTAGCCACTGATGTCTTAAGAACAAATGAGTCATTGTAACCAAGAGGCTGGTATAGATGTCTAGCCTTTAAAATCTTAATTCAGAAAAGTACTAGAATCTGAATATTTAGTTTTGAATATATATATTATCTTTCCAATATTTTAGTTTTATTTATTTTGGCCATCATATTATGTTCTGTCCCTGTCTGTGGCAGAATGTTTCTCTGTGGAGCCAGATGAAACTTTCTACATTGGAACACCAGAAGAAAATAAACTCAACTTAACACTGGACTTTCACAGGTGAGGGAGGCAGGCGGGAAGCATGACTTATGTTTGTGAGTGTGTTTTCACTGCGCTGAAGTCTCTTCTGTTTTCTAGACTCCTCACAGTGGAGCTGACGTTTAAACTGAAGGCCATTAATCTGCAGACTATTCGTCATCACGAGCTCCCTGATTGTTACGACTTCACTCTGACTGTAAGAATGGGCTGGGCTGATTTGGTTCCAATCTGGAGAAAAGTGTTTTATCTAGTTCTATGTTTCATCTACTTGCATTAAGGCATGATCAAATATATAGGGTGTTCGGCTTGAATGTGCCTAGGGGGAGCATTGAAACAGCTAGCTCTATTTTGTTACAATAACTTGTTTACTTGTTAATTAGCTTTCTTTTGTACTTCAACCTAAATTCTATGAGGGCAGGGACCTTGTCTTGTTTACTGTTGTGTCTTCAGTACCAAGGCAAGTGTCTGGCACAGGGTAGGTGTTCAAATACAAAAGGAGAAGGTTTTGTAGGTTCAGCGTCTAGCAGTCCGTGGCTGTGTGCTTAAGTCCCTGTCAAGGGTTCTTGCTAACCGAGTTTCCTCGGCGTGAATGAATGTTTGTAACCTTTGGGTTATTGCTCACAGTACCTTCCTTGTGCTGCCTCTGAATGCTCTGGTGAGTTTCTCCCCCTTCCGCCCACCCACCCTGTCACTTCCCTGTTCTCCCCACTCAGTTGTAAATGGAGCTATTAATGCTCTCTAGAGAGCACAAGACACCTCTCATGTGAGTCTATCACCTCACGAGGATCAGAGTCAAGAACTCGATGCTGGCTGGTCATATGCAGGAAAGTGTTTTATACAACTTGCCTTCATCTGATACAGATTTCTGTTACTTCAGCAGTAGTCTGTATCACAGGCTATTTCCTCATTACTCAGTAATTGGCTGTTTGAAATAAAGTTCTCATAGCATGGAGGGACCTAGAGAGTATCATGCTAAGTGAAATACGTCAGAAAAAGATAAGTATCACATGATCACACTCAAATGTAGAATCTAAGTAACAAAATAAACTGATGTACGGAGTGGATCCAGAGATATGGATGCATGGGACAGAGTGTGGAATCCCACAGGGAAGGCGGGGGAGGGTGGGTGGGTGGGAGATCGTCAATCAAAGACCTTGTATGCACATATGCATGGCCCATGGACACAGACAATAGGGTGCTGAAGACCTGGGGTTGAGGGTAGGGACGGGCTGAAGGGGGTCTAATGGGAATAAAGAGACATATGTAACAACTTTCAACAATAAAGAATTATTTAAAAAAAAAAGGAAATCAAGTTCTCAAAGAATGAGGTTAAAAAATGTTCAGAACATAGTCTAATGTAGTAATTCTATACAATAAAAGGCTAATATGCAAATCGACTGAACAACAGAATGACTGGTCCCTATGACATACATTGACCACCAGGGGGCAGATGCTCAAAGCAGGAGCTGCTCTTTGGTGGTCAGTGCACTCCCACAGAAGAAGCACTGCTCAGCAAGAAGTCAGACTCACTGCTGGCGAGTGCAGTGGCGGTGGTGGGAGCCTCTCCTGCCTCTGTGGCAGCACTAAGGATGTCCGACTGACAGTTTAGGCCTGCTCCCCCCAGGGACTCTAAGCCATCCATCAATCAGACATCCCCCGAGGGCTCCCAGACTGTGAGAAGGCATAGGCCTGGCTGAGGGACTCCCCTTCTCCCCACTTCAAGTGCATGAATTTGGTACACCAGGTCTCTAGTCTATCTATAATAATAAAAGCATAATATGCTAATTAGACTGAACATCCTTCTGGATGTCCTACCTTCCAAATAAAGCCACAGCAGGCAGGGACCATAGCAGAGGCAGCAGAGGCCCTAGGCCATGGCAGCAGCAGACAGGCTCTGGGACCAAGGCCCTTGCATGAATTTCGTGCATTGGGCCTCTATTCTAATAAAAGGGTAATATGCTAATTAGATCAGATAGACTGGATGTCTTTCAGACATCCTTTTGGACAAAGTCACAGTGATGGGGGCCATGACAGAGGCAGTTAGGGGTGATCAGGCAGGCAGGCAGAGTGGTTAGGAGTGATCAGGCAGGCAGGGGATAGCAGTTAGGGGCAATCAGGTAGGCATGCAGAGTAGTTTGAGTTGAACAGGCTGGCAGGGGAGAGCAGTTAGGAGCAATCAGGCCACAGGGGAGAGTGGTTAAGAGTGATCAGGCAGGCAGACAGGTGAGCCGTTAGGAGCCAGTGGTCCCAGATTGCAAGAGGGATGTCTGGATTGGGACTCCCCCCACCTTGTACATGAGTTTTGTGCACTGGGCCTCTAGTATATATAAAAGGCTAAGTGACCATCTGACTGACTGTGCAATGGGCCGGTAGGTATGATGTGAACTGACCACCAGGAGACAGACACTCAGCACAGGAGCTGCCGAATGCCAGCAACTTTGCAGAATGCCCTCTCACACTCCGGGACCCCTTGGGGGATGTCGGAGAGCCAGTTTCAGTCTGGTACCCACAGGCCAGGCTGATGGACCCCCACCTGCCAAATGGGACCCTGCTCACTCTGCAGATGCCCTTCAACCTGTGGCGCCATCCCAGGTGTGGCCAGCCAGTGAAGGACTGTGGGAGGTTGGTTCCAGAGTATGTCCTGCCCATCTCACCCAGGCCCATCTAGTCCCACTCCTCCCCTCCCCATCTGCCACCTTCTAATTAATTTCCTTTCAATGTGCATGAATCTGTGCACTGGGCTACTTGTTATTTATAACATTTGATAAGAAAAAGCAGTAATACTATAAGACTATTTTGAATTAACCTACAAGTTTTTATCCTAATATTAACCTAGTTATGAATTTTCAATATTTATTTTTCAAAAATTGAGTTATTCACTGTCTTTCTTCTCTTTCTTTCTCATTGAGAAATGAAACTTTCAGAATTTTTATGTCTTCAAGGCTTAGCTCAAGTGACACCTTCTTCATGGACCTTTTTGTGATTCTTCAGTTAGAAACACATTCTGGCCTGGCTGGTGTGGTTCAGTGGTTGACTGTCAACCTATGAAACAGAAAGTCACAGTTCCTGGTCAGAGTATATGCCCAAGGTTGTGGGCTTGATTCCTGGGAGGGGGCATGCAGGAGGCAGCCCATCAATGATTCTCTCTCATCATTGATATTTCTGTTTCTCTTCTTCTCCCTTCCTCTCTGAATTCAATAAAAATATATATTTTTTTATTAGAAATACATTCTGTTCTTTGAACTCCCAGATTTTTATTTTGCTTTTGTGTTTCTACGGTCTCACCACGTTCTTCTTTGTTTATGGTCTTACCACCTTTTTCTTTGTTTTAGGGTTTTCTAGGTGTCTGTCATCAACTCTGCTAGATTGAAAGCTCCTTAAAGGCAGGAATCATTTTATTAAACTTTCCATTTCTCAAAGAACATAGTAGGTATCTCAAATATTTATTGAATGAATAAATGAAACATTTATAAAAGGCAGTCCTTTTCAATGACTCAATATTGTGGTAAAAGTATTTTGACCTATTAACCACATGCAGATGTTATATTTTCACCATTATTGTAGAATCACCACAAGTTATACCTATGCATTATGGATTTAACAGTGCATCTCATAGAACTGCGGTAGAATTTACATCTTACATGGTAGTTTAATAATAAAAACCATGAGGGCAACTTTATTGTCATAGTTAAACATGAACTGAGGCAGCATGCACCTGATGTAAAATGCAGGGACTTTGCAGTCAGACAAGTTAGATTTTAATTCCAGGTCACCAGTAATTATGCAACTTTACAGAAAATACTAAATTGCTTTGAACTTCAGTTTTCTCATTTGTTAAACAAAATTAATGCCTACCTACTGGACAAAGTTGTCAAGATAGCAGATAACATACCTAAAGGATCTACCTAAGAATCAGGTATATATATATTCATTCAACAACTATTTATTAAACCTTTTTCTGTGTGTGCCCCGATGGATTTATAATGTAAAGGGAGTACATTAGGATTCATTCATACATTCTTGCATCATGTATTTTGAAGCTCTTTTTAAAAAATTTATCTTGATTGTTGAAAGTATTACAGCTATCTCCCATTTTCCCCCATTGAGCCCCTCCACTCTGCTCCTGCCCACTCCCATACTTTCACTGCACTCTTTATTATCTGTGTCCAAAGGTTATGCTTATATATATACACAGTGGTACCTCGAAATACGAGTGCCCTAACATACAAGATTTTTGAGATACAAGCTATCGAACGAGCGACTTTTGCTTTGAAATACGAGCAACATTTGAGATAGGAGTAGTCACGCGGATCGGCCGGCTGCACAGGACCCACCAGTTTACTGCTACTCGAGCGTCTCATAGTTTCCCACGCCTCAAGGTTATGGAATGAATTAAACTCGTATCTCGAGGTACCACTGTATATAAATTCTTTGGCTAATCTCTTCCCCACCTCTCCCCACTCTTTCTGAAATATGTCTGTTGCATGCTTCAATGTCTCTGGGTCTATTTTGTTTGTCACTTTATTTTGTTCATTAGATTCCACATATAAATGAGATCATGTGATAATTGTCTTTCTCAGTTGTAGCTCTTTATTAGGTGTGTAAATATCTAGGATTCTTTCATTCAATTGAACCGACTTTTAATCATTATGAAATATATAATTTGCTAGCTTATTAGCTATAAACTCCATTGTATTATTTTAGAGTGTATATTGCATATAATTTTTCTTATTACACTCTACATTCAAATGATATACCACTACATGAATAGTATAAAAATCTAATCACGGCCTGGCCATCACTGTTCAGTGGTTGAGAATCAACCCATGAACCATGAGGTTATGGTTGGATTCTAGGTCTGGGCATATGCCTGGAATCAGGTTGTAGCCTGATCCTCAGGAGGTGGTGTGCAGGAGGCAACCAATAGATGTTTTCTCTCATTGAGGTTTCTAGCTCTCACCCCCTCTGTCTTCCTCTCTCTAAAGTCAATAAGAATATATTTAAAAAAAATAGAACCTAATAACAATATACAGAGGTGGGCAAAAGTAGATTATAATAATCCTAATATATATAAAAAGCCAGGGCCCTCACAACCAGATGGGACGACCAAAGAGTAACAGCAACAACCATACAGCAGCTGCACGGGGCGACCAGGCCGGCAGGGGCATTAGTGAGGGACAACCAAAAGGATTGATCAGCAGGCTGTGTGGGACAACCAGGTGGGTGAGGGGGGCAGCTAGGCCAGTGGGGGGTGGGGTCAGTTGGGGGCAATCAGGCCAGCAGGCAGTGGTGGTTAGGGGTGATGAGGCTGGTGAGGGGGGCGCTTAGGGGAGATTAGGTAGGCAGGCAGGCGAGAAGGTAGGAGCCAGTGGTCCCGGATTGTGAGAGGGATGTCCAAGAGGTCCTGAATTGGAGAAGGTGCAGGCTGGATTGAGGGGATACCCCTCTCCCCATGCACAAATTTTGTGCACTGGGTCTCTAGTAATAAATAATATAATAATAATAATACAAACATAAACTCTATGTTTTGTGTACTTACATCTATAAGCCTACTTTTGCCCATCCCTGTATTTCCATTTCTCTAATCTGGGCCTTTATGTTATTGTTCTTTCCAGAGGTGTTATCACATACTTGATATATTATTATCATTTTTGCTTTAAATAGTCAATTATCTTTTGAAGCCAATTAAATAATAAGAAAACAGTATTTACATTTGCCCACGTAGTTACCATTTCCAGTGTGCTTCATTCCTTTGTGTAACTCCAGGTTTCCATCTGGCATCATTTTCCTTCTGCCTGAAGGTCCCCTTTTAACATTTCTTATACTGCAGGCCTGCTGGTGGTGAATTCTCTCAGCTTTTCTAGGTCTGAAAAAGTATTCTATCTTTATTTTTATTTATTTTTAACTATTAATTTTTTTAAAATTAAATCTTTATTATTCAGATTATTACATTTGTTTTTCTTTTTTCCCCTCCATAGCACCCCTCCACCCAGCTCCCACCCTTCCCTCCCTCCCATTGACCTCATCCATAGGTGTATGATTTTTGTCCAGTCTCTCCCTGTATACCCCTCACCCCTTTCCCCCTGAGAATTATCAGTCCACTTCCTTTCAATGCTCCTGATTCTAGTATATTCACCAGTTTATTCTGTTGATCAAATTTTTAATTCACTTAATTTTTAGATTCACTTGTTGATAGATACGTATTTGTTGTTCATAATTTTTTGACTTTAATCTTTTTCTTCTTCCTCTTCTTAAAGAGTACCTTTCAGCATTTCATATAATACTGGTTTGGAGTTGATGAACTCCTTTAGCTTTTTCTTCTGTGAAGCTCTTTATCTGCCCTTCAATTCTGAATGATAGCTTTGCTGGATAGATTATTCTTGGTTGTAGGTTCTTGCTATTCATCATGTTGAATATTTCTTGCCACTCCCGTCTGGCCTGCATCGTTTCTGTTGAGAAATCAGCTGACAGTTGTATAGGTGCTCCCTTGTAGGTAATGAACTGTTTTTCTCTTGCTGCTTTTAATATTCTCTCTTTGTCTTTTGCTCTTGGTATTTTAATTATGATGTGTCTTGGTGTGGTCCTCTTTGGATTCCTTTTATATGGGTTTCTGCGTGCTTCCTGGACGTGTAAGTCTATTTCTTTCACCAGATGTGGGAAGTTTTCAGTCATTATTTCTTCAAATAGGTTTTCAGTATCTTGCTCTCTCTCTTCTGGCACTCCCACAATTCTGATGTTGGTACGTTTGAAGCTGTCCCAGAGTCTCCTTACATTATCTTCACATTTTTGGATTCTTTTCTCTTCTTGCTTTTCCAGTTGAGTGTTTTCTGCTTCTTTATATTTCAAATTTTTGACTTGATTCTTGCCTTTCTCTAGGCTGCTGTTAGGACTCTGTATAATATTTTTTATTTCAGTCAGTGAATGTTTAATTTTTAGTTGGTCCTTTTTCATCTTTAGTTGGACCTTTACTATCTCTAGTTGGCTCTTTTGCATCTCTAGTATGTCCTTTTTCATCTCCTCTTGGGACTTGATAAGTTTATCCATCTTTTCTAGCATATTCTTGAAAAACCTTATAAGCGTGGTTTTGAACTCTATATCCAGTTGTTTTTTTTCCTCCATTTCTTTTGTTTGTACTTCCCTTGTCTCAGCATTTTCCCTATGTTGGGGAAACTTCTGTGTTGAATTCAGCCTTATGAAACCAGGCGTGCAAAGCCACAGAAGCCTCTGTTGAGCTTGGGAGGGGTGGAGTCTCAGGGCTTAAGGAACCGCCTTGCCTTCCAGTCGGCCCGCCTTCCACGGCCCCTGAGTCTCACGTGACTGGGTAATGGCTGGAGCGGTCCTTGTGCGCGCGCGCCCACAGTGCCTCTAACCGCTGCCTTTCCAGCTCCCCTGCGCACCAGGACCACACGAGTCTAGGTCCCCAGGGTTTCACCCAAAACTGGGGCTTAGTAGAGTCAGAAGTGGCACAGTTGGGAGGGTCTGTCTCCCGCCCACTCCAGAAAGCCAGTGGCACAATCAGCAATCTGTCCTGCGCAGTGCCGTTCGCGCCGCCACCAGCCCTCTGATCTTGTGCGACTCCCCTAAGTTTCCGTGCACTTCTCCCTTTTCACAGTCCAAACTCCCCCCATATGAGTTTTGGCTGGATCTGGGGTTTAGTGTCGTAAGAGAAGGGGTTCAATGACGTTGGGAGTCTCCGTTTCCCTCCCGCCAGAGAAAGCCAGCCAGGCACTCCGGCACCCGCTCTCTCCGCGTGCGCGTCTCCGTACCTCGGCTTTTTACAGCTCCTCTGGGTCTCCGTGAGCCCCTCTCTTTCCTTCTAGCTGTAGAACTTCCACTCAGCCAGCTTTCCTGTGGTTCTGGATGATGTCCGTTCTGTCTTTTAGTTGTAGTTTTGAAATTGTTGTGCGAGGCAGCAGTGTAGGTGTTTACCTATGCCGCCATCTTGGATTCTCCCTTAACTATTAATTTTTAAATGTATTTATTGATTGATGATTTTTAGAGAGAGGAAGAGAGAGAGAGAGAAAGAGACTTGTTGTTCCACTTATTTATGCATTCATTGGTTGATTCTTGTATGTGCCCTGACTGGGGCTTGAACCTGTAACCTTGACATATTGGGATAATGCTCTAAGCAATTGAGTTAACCAGCCAGGGCTTCACCCTCATTCTTAAAAGGAAGTTTCAGTAGATATAGAAGTCTAGGTTGTTTTACCCCCTCTGTACGTTAAAGAGGTTGCTCTTCTAGCTGGCATTGTTTCTGATGAGAAACCTGCTGTTATCTGCATCTTTGTTCTTCCTTATGGGGTGTGTCTGCCCCTCCTTCCCCTGCCCCCCATTTCTAAATTTTTATCTTTATATCAGGTTTTAACAATTTGATAGTGGCACTCCTTGGTGTGTTGTTTTCTTTATATTTCTTGTATATGGCATTATTAAAAATTTTGGTTATGTGGGTTTATAATTTTCATTATATTTGACATTTACTCAGCATTAGTTCTTCAAATATTTTTCTGTCTCTCCCCCCACTCAGTGTTCAGAGATTCTAATTACATGTGTATTTTGGCACTTGAAATTGTCCCATGGCTCATTAATGCTCTTTTTTGTTTGTTTCACTTTTTAGTCTTTTTTCTTCTGTTTCATTAATTTCTATTGCTATGTCTTCAAATCCACTATATTTTCTCCTTGTACTATCTAATACGTTGTGAATCCCATCTAGTAATTTTTCCTTTTTGTTTAAATAATTCAGATTCTTCTAAACCTTACTGAGATGTGATTGACATGAAACCAAAATGTATTTGCTAAACAGATATTTAGTGAGCACCTACTGTTGCTAAGATCCTGAGGCTCTTTTGTAGGAAAACATGGTTTCCTTTCTGCAAAGGGAACTCATTCAAGTAATACTGAGCATCTTCCTTATGTGAAGTTGTGGGCTGGGTCCCCCAGCAGCCATGGAGATGGACAGACACTGACAATGGTCCGAGCTGCCTGTCAAGGAAAGAAGCTTACAATCCAACGTGAGGAGACAAAGTGACCAGATTTTGTCAAATATGTTTCTTTGATATCTTATATTTGAAGTGATATCTGATTAGGTGCAATTAAACTCATTTAAATGGCCCGGCTGGCGTGGCTCAGTGCTTGAGCGGCAACCTCTAAACCAGGAGGTCACAGTTCAATTCCTGTTCAGGGTACATGTCCAGGTTGCTGTCTGGATCCCCAGGAAGGGGCATGTAGGAGGAAGCCAATCAATGATTCTCTCATCATTGATTTTTCTATCCCTTTCCATTCTTCTCTGAGATCAATAAAAATATTTAAAAGATCATTTAAATGACAGATTTTTAAAAGAACTTAAGCGAGAAGGAACTTAAAAACAACAGGAACAAAAAGACTGATGGTTTCTTCACGGGGAAAGTAGAGGAAGCCAGAGGGGAAACAGAGAAGGGATATGGAAGGTGTCCTGGCGTGGCTTTGTCTGGTTCTGTTCCTGTGTCCTGAATAGTAATCCTTGAGGCAAGAAGTGGCCGTTGATTCCCTGGGGCTGCATTCTTGGCAGTACATATGGTTCTAGAATGACTAAGAAATCTAGATCCAGAAAGAAAATTAAAAAAGTTTCACTTAAAATGTTTCAAGACAGAAAAATGACCTTTTGTATTAGGAAGAATTGTAACAGTGCTAAAAATCTATTCCTAGCTGAGGAACTACTGCAAGGGTGGGGAAAAGCATAATTTTATGAGCTTCTAAAAAATTATTAAAGTGTAGTTGGCACATAATATTAGCTTTAGATGTGCAAAACAGTGACTCAACATTTATGTACCCTAAGAGGTGATCACCACACTAAGCCTATTACCATCTGTCACCATACAAAGTTATTGCAATATTATTAACTATATTTCCTGTGCTGTCCACTACATCTCCATGGCCTATTTATCTTATAACTGGAAGCTTTGTACCAGCCCGTGCTCATATCAAGAGGGCATCTAGAGGTACTTAGAATGAGAAAGTGGGGAAGTTCTCTTGTTTTAGAAGTTTCCGTGGTTGGAATACTGTCCTAGCAGCATAGGATTTTAGAGACTGAAAGTTCTCTGTAGAAGATATAGTTCCAACTTTTCATTTTACAGAGAAATAAAGTGAACTTGCCAAGGTTGAACAGAGTTAGCAATAAGGCAGAACGAGACACTGGGTCTCCTCTCGCATCAAAAGAATTGTTTCGTAATTAAAGCATGGAGATACCTTGCCTTCAAAAACTATAGGTATGTTTTTGATCTTTCTTCTTTTTCTTTGCAGATAACATTTGACAATAAAGCCCATAGCGGAAGAATTAAGATAAGTTTAGATAATGACATTTCCATCAGAGAATGTAAAGACTGGCATGTTTCTGGATCAGGTAACTGATACATTTTACTAGTTTTCAAAATGGTTATTAAATTACTGGTATCAAGGATATGTGGAGCATCAAATGGAAGAATTGTACTACTTCCGAGTCTCTAATTCTCTGCAAGTGATCAATTCATTGTAGTTATCTGATGTTCCAGGTAATACATAAATAATAATAATTGAAATGACTTTTCCTGCCTTCTCCATCTGCCTTCATTGGTCCACTCCTTAGTAAAAAAAATACTTACAATCCCCCCAAGTACAAGAATTGTTTCCAGTAAGGAAGAACAGATTACAATCTAAGTGTCCTTTATCATGTTTTACATTTATACTGTGGTGTGTAACACAGTAGTTAAAATAAGGGAGGCTAAAAATGAAAAGTAAAAAAAAAAAAAAGTATTTGTCACTGTATTAATGTCCCACTGCATAAACAGGTAATCCTTTCCCTTCTAGTTCAGAGAAACACTCATTACATGATGATCTTTGATGGCTTTGTTATCCTGATGTGCCTGACTTCATTAATCTTGTGCGTTCGATCTGTGATTAAAGGAATTCAGCTTCAACAGGTAGGAGTTGTTGCTTTCTAAGAATATTACAGCCATTTTGATCAACAGAGAAACTCACTGTGCCTCCCTTTTTTCCCCTAAAGGAATTTGTCAATTTTTTCCTCCTCCATTATAAGAAGGAGGTTTCTGTTTCTGATCGAATGGAATTTGTCAATGGATGGTACATTATGATTATTAGTAGTGACTTATTGACAATCATTGGATCGATTCTGAAAATGGAAATCCAAGCCAAGGTAAACTTTTTCCCTATGTATGTCATTGTTAGTATCAGCTTTGTATAAGTCATCTGAATAGACATTTAACTTTGGGGGGGTGGAAGGGAGGAATGGGAGAAGATTTGCAGTAAATCTTCATTTATACTCATCTCAACTATCCTTAACCTCAATGAGCTCTTAATGGTACCCAGCAACCTTTCCACATTTTTCTAGACCATTCACTACCCCCATCTCATAAATGATAATTTCATGTTTTCTTCTCTTCCAAAACCTCTAACTCTCCTGCCTCAACCCCACTCTCAGCTCGTGACCTCATTTTCTATTTCATAAGAACAATAGGAAAAAAGTAAAAATTCCACAAACTCCTACTTCATTTATCTACCAACCAGCATCAGTGTCCCCACGCCCTGCTTTTTCTGTTATGGAGGATTTATTATTTAATTTTTTTAAAAAATATATTTTATTGATTTTTTACAGAGAGGAAGGGAGAGGGATAGAGAGTTAAAAACATCAATGAGAGAGAAACATCGATCAGCTGCCTCCTGCATGCCCCGCACTGGGGATGTGCCCGCAACCAAGGTACATGCCCTTGACCGGAATCGAACCTGGGACCTTTCAGTTCGCAGGCCAATGCTCTATCCACTGAGCCAAACCGGTTTCGGCGAGGATTTATTATTTAGGCTATTATCTAAGTTCTGCTCCTCCATATGCCCTCCACATGCTGCCCCACTTGCTTACTTACAGGCACAGCTCACACCATGCTTCTCCCTTTCCTTGTACATCATTAACTTTCCAGTCTCTATGCTGTCATTCTCATCAGTATGTTTTTCCCTCTTTTCTGAAAAGATAAAATATCAACCCATCCCTGCTTCCCCAGTTACTTCTTCATTTTCTGCTTCTCTTTATATAGTAATATCTTGTTTCTGATTCTGCTTCTCCCATTCTCTCTTATATTTGTTCCAACCTGGCTGCCTGCCACTCCACAGAAAGTGTTCTTTCCAAGGACCTCCCATGTTGATAAGTCCAATAATCAATTATTTCAAGTATTTATCCTTCAGTTTTTAACACTTTTAACATTATCTCTTTGTTGATGCACTTTTTTTTCTTCTTCTGAGTATAATTTTCCTGGTGTTCCTCCTAAATCAGTGGTGGGCAAACTGTGGCTCATGAGCCGCTGCAGTTTGCTGCTCTGTTGACTAATGAGTTTGCCAACCACTGTCCTAGATCTTGGGCTTGTCTTCTGACTTTCCTTTGCTAGTTTCCTCTCATCTCTCCAACCTATTAAATTGACTACTTCAAAGTGTAGCACTGGGACATTTTTTATTTTCTGCCACTTCTTAGTGACCTCAATCTGTTCCATGCCAGTAATTTCCACATTTGTGTTTCCAGCTTGGAATTCTTCCCTCAGCTCATCTCAAATTTCCAACTGTCTATTCCACATCTTCACTCAAGTGTCTATTTGGCCTCTCAAATGTAACATATCTACAACAGAATTCCTAAGATCCCCCATCTCCATGGTCCAAACTTGCTTCTCCTTTCTAAGTTCACTTGAATACCAACTATTTTCATTTGCTCAAGAGAAGAGTCATCAATTCATCCTCAGCTCTATTCTTTTACTAATCCCCTCTCACTCTCATCTAATCCAAGTGGAAATCCTATGGATCTACCTTCAAAAATTACCTCATCCTCTCCACCACTAAGTCACCATCAGCTCTCACTTACATTATTGCAACAGCTTTCTCACTCCTCTAACAATCTGTGCTCAACCATAGCAGCCAGTATTCTGTCATATCACTTCTGTTCCGAGATCTCAAACCCCATTCCCCAGAATAAACTTGTAAAATTACCCATGAGACCCTAACTACCTGCCTCCTTACCTCTGACTTCATACTATCCCCTTCGCTCATTTCAGCCAGATTCACTATCTTGCCAGGTGCCCTCTTGCTTCGGGACCTTGGCACTTGCTGGTTCCTGTGCCTGGAAAGCTCTTCCCCTTGATTTTGTTGGTTTGCTCCTCACTCCCTTCAGGTCTTTGCTCAAGTGCTGCCTTTTCGGTGAAACCTTTCCTGATCACCTTTCTTAAAATGTAACCTCCTATGCATTTCTTATCCCCTCTCCTGAATTTTCTCCTTCGCACATCAGCTAATGTATCAAGTGTTCATGAATTTATTGCTGTTCTCTCTCTCCCCTCATTAGAAGGTAAGTTTCATGAATGGAGGAAATTTTGCCTCTCTACTGCTCTGTCCTTAGCCCCTGGAACAGTGACCAACTCATAGCCACCCAATAGACAGTTCTTGCTCATGCGAATTTCTGATTACTTTTCCCCACTGTGTTTTAGAGTCTAACAAGTTATGATGTCTGCAGCATACTTCTCGGGACCTCCACCTTGCTTGTGTGGCTGGGCGTCATCCGATACCTCAGTTTCTTCCACAAGTACAATGTAAGACATTTCAAAGCTCTCAGGCTACTGGTCTTTCTCCCTTGCACTGTGACTGCGCTGCTTTGGCTGGAGGATGAAAAGATTCTAATGGGCTCTCTTCCTTTCGCAGCTCCTTATCCTGACCCTGCAGGCAGCGCTGCCCAGTGTCATGAGGTTCTGCTGCTGTGCAGCTGTGATCTATTTTGGCTATTGCTTCTGTGGATGGATTGTGCTGGGACCTTACCATGAAAAGGTACTGATCCATAACTCGTCACTTTGTCAATTTGATTCATCAGTGTATATTAGAGTAGGCTATTTAGGTAAAGTGTCTCAAAATGGGGTTTTATTTAAAAAGTAGTATAGGGAGAAACTCGTAGGAATATTTGTTACTGGAGTTGTAGTCTTCACTGTAATGCTGTTATCTTAAGTGGTATGAAGTGTAAAACGAGAAGTATGACTGTGCATGGTTACGATCTGGGTTTCTCAGAAGTGTTTCAAGGATCTCTTTCCATGAAGGTAGAGGGGAGGATAAGGCTTCTCTCACAAAAGCCCTGGAACAAGCCCTTTCTGCCTCTAGTTCAGCCTGCTCCTATTAACAGGGCATCAAGAAGCAGCTGTTTGTCCCAGGAAAAATAGTAGGCCTGTATATGTTGTGTGTATCACCAAGCAAATGCATGTAGTTACTTCAGGTTATTGGTTTGAAAGGGTAACTTGGCATATCTGGCCATATCCTATATAATAAAAGCCTAATATGTAAATGGACCAAATGGCAGAATGACTGGCAAAACCACCAGTCGCTATGACATGTACTGACCACCAGGGGATAGATGCATGCAGAAGCTTCCCCCTGGTGGTCAGTGTGCACCCATAGGGGGAGTGCCATTCAGCCATAAGCTGGGCTCATGGTTGGCAAATGCAGTGGTAGTGGTGGGAGCTTCTCCACCTCTGTGGCAGTGGCAGCACTAAGCAGCAGCAAGCTGAGTGGTAAGGAGCAGCAAACAGGCAGGTGGTAACTAGCAAGAGGCAGAGTCTGGGCTGAGGAACCCCTCACCCCAGTTCGTGAATTTCATGCACCGGGCCTCTAGTTATCTATATAAAAGGCTAATAAGCTAACTGTCCCTCCACCTGTCTCACACTGACCACCAGGGGGCAGATGATCAATGCAGGAGCTGCCATGATGTGCACTGGCCATTTACAGAGAAATGGCAGTGTGGACCTGGCACTGACAAAGCAAAACCCAGCTTCCCTGAGACAAAGGCTCTGCCATCCCCCCGGAGCAACAGCCCACCAAATTGCAGCATATGCTGCCATGGTGTAAAATGGCGGCCCACAGCCCAGCCCAGCTCAGAAACGGTGGCTGTGGGTGCTGGGTAGTGATATCACATAGCAACACCAGGCTTCCTCTCTCTAGTGATGACTAGCCTCCTTGCAGTTTCTTCAGCCCAGGAACACAACTTACTTTATAGCCAGGTGGAAACATTTTACATTTTAACCAAATGTTTGTGAGGCATTTTCCCATGCCTTATCTCATTTGACCCTCTCAGAAGTCCTGGAGTAGGTAGATAGGAGACTTGGTGGAATCCTATTTCCTTTTCATTAGCCAGAAAATGGAGATTTAGAAAGCTTAGAAACTGGACCCAACTGAAAAGAAGAAAGAAATGGTGGACCTTGAAAATGACTTCAGGTTTTCTCACTATGCAGAATATAGTCAAACACTGCTGCAGTTAAATATTTTACCCTTTGTTCTCCCTGCGTGATCTACAGTAATAATCTGCTTTGGTATATACTGCTGTGTTACTGACAATTACCTGAAAGAGAAGTTGTAGTGCTTCACTGGGCTGGCAAAAGTTTAGCTAAATCAGAAAGCAGGTCTAATTAAGTAAGTTTATTCAGGCCTCGTGCATGAGATTCATGCACTCTGGGGGGTCCCTCAGGACTGCCTGAGCCCTCTTGCAGTCCAGGAGCCCTCGGGGATATCTGGCTGATGGCTTAGGCCCACTCCCCCACGGGTCTAAGCCATCAATCGGACATCCTTAGTGCTGCCATGGAGGTGGGAAAGGCTCCCACTACTGCCGCTGTACTCACCAGCCATGAGCCCAGCTTCTGGCTGAGCGGTGTACACTGTGGGAGTACACTGACAACCAGGGGACAGCTCCTACATTGAGAGTCTTCCCCCTGGTTGTCAGTGCATGTCATAGTGTCTGGTCATTCCACCATTTAGTCAATTTGCATATTAGCCTTTTATTATATAAGATATATAAAAGGCTAAGTTGACTCGTACATGCATGATACATATAAAGCTCTCACTGGTGCCAATCACATGTGTGTGTGTTTCTAGCTGTCATTGTTGATTGTGAATTTGGTTGACACTTCTATTATAGAGAAAGGGCAAATAGTGATATTAAAATATTTCTTTTAATTAATTTCCTTTCAGTGTGCATGAATCAGTGTACTGGGCCACTAGTTTTTAATATGATGTCATGAATGAAGTCTCCCAGGGGAAGGAGCATAAAATAAAGCGCATTTTTCTCTTTTTTTTTCAGTTCCGTTCTCTGAACTTGGTCTCCGAGTGCCTTTTTTCTCTGATAAATGGAGATGATATGTTTGCGACATTTGCAGGAATGCACCAAAAAAGTTACTTGGTCTGGCTATTTAGCAGAATTTACCTCTACACGTTCATCAGCCTCTTTGTCTATATGATTTTAAGTCTTTTCATTGCACTGATCACTGATACATATGAAACAATCAAGGTAGGCTCATCAGTAGCCATCAGTGGCAGCATTTTCCTAGAATTTGTGGAGTGACAATAAAATGTAGTACCTGTGGGTAGAGAAGAAGGACTTCAGTTTTAGATACCGAGAAACAGAAATGAAGGAGAAATAGAAGTATAGGATGTTGGAAGTTTTGTCTTCACATGATTGTGCCTTTTTTATACAAACTTCTTATTAAAATTATAAGGATTAGTAAGCATTGCATAATAGCAGATGGCACTCCAGAAAGCCGGAATTTGGAGGGGTGAACTTTTTTTTTATATCAATCCAATTGAAAATTTTAATTTCTACATAAACTAAATTTCTGAATTTTAGAAGACAAATATTAGTTGCCATTTCCTAGGTAACTTGCATAGACCTATTGTTCATAAGGAACAACATGGAAGAGATCTGGAAGTGAATAGGAAAGTTGAAAAAAGAAAAGGACATAGAAATAAATGGAAGTTTAAAGTCGAAGGTAAAATACAAAGTCATTAAAAAAAGAAAAAAAAGAGAGAGAAAGAAGAAATATATATATATATATATAAAAGAGCCTAAGCGACCATTACAATCAGAATGACTGATCGCTATAACGCACACTGATCACCATGGGGAGTAGCTGTGGCGGCAGCAGGCAGAGCTGGGCCAGGGTGAGTGACAGGCAGCCCTGGCTTGGGCTCCTCCCTGGCCGCCTGCGGCTTCAGCACTGCTACATCCCCCATGGGGTCCTGGATTGCAAGAGGGTGCAGGCCAGGCTGAGTGACTTCATTTATGCACAAATCCGTTCACCTGACCTATAGTGCAGTGGTTGACAAACTGCAGCTTGCAAGCTACATGCGGCTCTTTGGCCCCTTGAGTGTGGCTCTTCCACAAAATAACACAGCCTGGGCAAGTCTATGTTGAAGAAGTGGCGTTAGAAGTTTAAGTTTAAAAAATTTGGCTCTCAAAAGAAATTTCAATCGTTATACTGTTGATATTTGGCTTTGTTGACTAATGAGTTTGCCAACTACTGCTCTAGGGTATTAATAACAGAAAAAAAATAAAAGCACGTACCAATAGCATTAATCTCACATCACTTAGATCAGTGATCGGCAAACTCAATTAGTCAACAGAGCTAAGTATCAACAATACAACGATTGAAATTTCCTTTGAGAGCCACATTTTTTAAACTTAAACTTCTTCCAACGCCACTTCTTCAAAATAGACTCTCCTAGGTCAAGTATTTTGTGGAAGAGCCACACTCAAGAGGCCAAAGAGCCCAATGTGGCTTGAGAGTCACGGTTTGCCGACCACAGACTTAGGTCATTTTTTCCAGTTCATTCTGTGGCAGGCAGCTAGTTAGACAGTTTGCGGAGCGAGGTCAATAGGCAGGTATATTGTCTTTTACCTAGCAAAAGGCAATTGTAGGGTGGGACCTTTGCCCTCAGGGTGGCCTTTCTTTTTTTCTCCTAGCATATCATTGGTCATGCAATTTGGACCCCCTGACCTTTTCCTCCCTAGAAATAACATCTAGGCTTCAATTGTATTTCAGCTCTAGGCGCAAAGCAACAAAACCAGCCACAGCTAACCTCAGGACCAGCTGCCCTGGTGCTGCTGGGGTGGGGGACTTTTAAAATCCAATTTTATAAAGAAAAATTGACCTCTTCATTTGGAGTGTGCTGTCACTGAACTCATTACTCCTTGGCATGGTCCCTTTCCCAGTTGGAAACTTGATTTAAAAAGGTGTTATGATTTGTATTATCATTCACAAGGGACATTTTTTAAAAATCCATTTAAGCCCTTTGAGATATGGAAAGGTAGAATAAACATCCATCTAGACTTACATTTTGAATAACCTTGTATTGTTAGGTACACTACTGGCATAGGCACTTGCACTTGGGGACTTTTCTTTCTGGGTATGAGAGGCGGAATGAAATGTGATGGGCTAGGTATAAAGAGAAGGCCATCAGGAGTTGATGCATTATGAGTTGATAATTATGAAAACTTTGCTCATGAAGCCAGGGCCATGACTTCATGCTCACTCAGTCAGAGTTCAGGAACTGACTGTCCTCACTGCTTGCTTGGCAGATTTGTGCTTGGAGTCGCCAAGGTGACTGGGAAAGAATGTAGTTGTACCTGTCCAAATCCTTCCCCATAATACTCTAAAAACCTTCCCCTCTGCATGCAGAGAACTATGTTATTTAAAGGTGACATCCACTATCTCTAAGGGTAACATGATTTGACAACTTTCCATAACACAACTTGAGACCCATAGTTTAGATGTTAACTTCTTTTCGTGGGCTCAGAGCACTTCCAAATGAAAAAGCTAAGTTATTTCTGATTCCTTCTAGTCAGGGCACCTTCTAGAGTTTTAGACCCCCAAACTGATATAAATATGAGGCCCTTAAACAAGCCTTTCTGTCCAGAAGCGAGACTCCCAAAGGGTGTGCAGACTGGAAAGGTACCTCACAGCACTCAGATCTTTGTTCAGTCACCTGGACCAGCTCAGGAACATTCAGGGCTGTGCTGAAGAAGGATAGGTTTTCCCCCCACCCCTCCTCAGCTCCCAGCAACATCATTGTTAATCTGCATCGGCTGGGCCACTGGTGGCCTGAACTGGGTTCCAGCCAAGGTACCTGTTACACTCTGGCCTTCAAGTCATGGGCTGTAGGGCAAGGTTCTCAGACTGGGAGCAGGACTGGCTGGATGCTTCCTGGACAAAGGGCTCAGACCCAGATTCAACATACTCATTTGGGGTTGAACCAGACCCACAAAGTGCCCTCCTGCTGAATCCCAGACCCACTTTACTGTAGCCAAGCCCATGAGTGGCTCTAGCGACTACATCTCCCTGAAAATACTACTTGGAAGTGACTATACTAGCCCTCTAGAAAGATCTCTTCCCTTGCCAAATGAGCTATTTTAAAAATATATTTTATTGATTTTTTACAGAGAGTTAGAAACATCTATGGGAGAGAAACATCCATCAGCTGCCTCCTGCACACATCCCTACTGGGGATGTGCCCGCAACCAAGGTACATGCCCTTGACTGGAATCAAACCTGGGACCTTTCAGTCCGCAGGCTGACACTCTATCCACCGAGCCAAACCCGGTTCAAATGAGCTATTTGAAATTAGGAATAAAGCTGTTTCAAGGGGTTCATTAATGAGAGCTATTATTTTTATTCTTCTGCACAGCATTACCAACAGGATGGCTTCCCGGAGACCAGACTTCGGACATTTATATCAGAGTGCAAAGATCTACCCAACTCTGGAAAGTACAGATTAGACGATGAACCTCCAGGATCTATATTCTGCTGTTGTACAAAGTAGCTCTCTTATCTGTGCTCTAGAGGAAAATAGGATATGTAGCTGAGTTGGGAAACTATATGGATATTTTAAGATCTGGGGAGTATGTTTGAAGACGATTATTTTGAGCAAATTGACAGCTATAATTCATTAAGAACTCATTAGGTTTATAATTTTAAAAGCAATAATTATTGTCTTTTTAGGTTTATGTTGAGTTTATTTAAAAACAACAACACTACCTTTGATTAGTGAAGCTTTGGCTTCTTATTCGTTCTTTATTTTGCCATCGCTTTAGAAGGTGTGTTCTATGCCACTCTTTGTTGTTGTTGCTGTTGTTAATTCTCATCTGAGGGTATTTTTTCCATTGATTTTTAGACAAAATGGAAGGGAGGGGAGAGACAGAGAGAAACACCCCATCTCCCTGACAGAAACTGGGATTGAGCCTGCAACCGAGGTAGTACGTGCCCTTGAACCTGAGACCTTTCAGTCTACTGGTTGGTTGATGCTCTATCCACTGAGCCAAACTGGCCAGGGGTCCATACCACTCTTGACTCTAGCTCTTAACCTCTTGCTTACAGTGATTCGGGCTGTGCTGATTTCATCATCAGTGGAAAACTTTGCCTGGACTGATCCCGCTTGTGATTGAGAGAGGATGTTGCTAATACACCCAGTAATCATTGCTTTGTAAGACCAAGCCAGAATAGAAAACAGCCATCACTAACTAACAATCCAGTATTTGTGAAGGACAACTGTTCTATGCTTTTTATAGTTCTGGAGAGGATCTGGTGTGTTAGTATTCATGTATAAGTTTTCTCTTTCAGTGTTAAAGTAAAAAGTTGAAAGATTATCTTACACATTTATGAAAATTAAAGCACATTCAAATGCATGTTCTATCCCATGAGGATTATTTTATCAGTACTTGCATGGCCTTGTGAACATTGATGTACTGTGTGCCCTTCACATGTACATTCGGCCTCGGAAAGAAGCAGCATTTTAGGGTTGTTTTGTGGGGAGAGGTTCCATAACTCACATTTAAAATATTTTATAAAACAGCTTTCTCCCAAATTTTAAAATAAATGGGAAATGTATGCCTTTAAAAGACATAAAACCAAAGTCTCTATCCTTGCAAAATGCTGATTTGAAGTTCCAGGGATTTTCATAACATGAATCTTTGTTTTGTGTACTGTTTATTCAAATAGAAATGAACTCAATGACGTGCAATAAAGGTTTTCTCAAAGCAGACTTTTTTTTTTTTTTTTAAAGAAACTAATTTGTCACTTTATTTTGGCTTAAGGGCGAAATGAAGATAGCCTTGAGACACTAAAACCTTTATTTAATTAAGACTGTAACAATGACTCTAGGTGTTGAAATATGAGATATTATAAAAAATATAAGCTATGTTTGTAGTGCCTTTGGTTTTTTATAAATAAAAAAACCTAAACCTCTAGGTGAGTTTTTTCCTTGGTTGTAATATTTGTATTATGATCCTTTACAGAATTTATTAGAATGCAATCTAAACTTTAAGTTGTGTTTATTTTCTGGTAAATAAATTTCTTTACTCCTTGTGAGATTTTTGGACTAGCAATAATATTTCCATGGGAATATAAAACCATTGACCCAGTGCTGGGCCTGGGGTTTTGCTTGGCCCTGAAGTCTTGTACTTGCTATGGAATTAAAACCAGTGATGTGGCACCTTCATGAGTCTCCTGATTCTCCAAGCTTTCCTATGTGGCAGGAGGGGGCCCCTGATACATTTCAGGGCCTACTTTTTAGGAAGGATGACCATGAGAGAATATCTCTACTATTTCCTGAAAGAAACAGCACTGACATTTTGGAACTGTCCTCAACCCAGTAAAATGGCTTGCTCTGAGCAGGCAGATAAATTATGGGCCAATGGTTTCCTTTTACATGTATGTGCCATAAAGAATGTTAAGGTTCTTATAAGAAGGAAGGAAGAATAGAAGTCTCCCTTTCTTCTCCCAGATTTCTAGACTGGGCAACAAGGAGGAGATGGAGGCTATTAGACTTTTGTTGGTAATGTCCATTTGTCTAGAGGTCAGGTTCTCTGCTCTCTGATTTTTAGAAAGAATAGAAGAAAGGGGGAGAGACAGAGAGAAACATTGATGTGAAAGAGACATATAGTTACCTCCCACATGCACCTGACCAGGGTCAGGGATAGAGCCTATAACTGAGTTGTGTGCCCTGGAATCAAACCCAGGACCCTTCAGTCTGGGCCAATGCTCTGTCCACTGAGCCAAACTGTCTAGGGCTGGTGACGATAATTTTAGATGCAACAGCAAGCATAATCTGGGGAAGGGACTGTGGGGGAAGATAAGACTTCATTAAATTAAGATACCATGCAAAAGACACCATCAAGAGAGTGAGAAGACAAGCCACAAACTGGACAAACTATTTGCAAAGACATATTTGGTAAACACTATTATACAAAATATGCAAAAGATTCTTCAAAGTCAACAAGAAGCAAACAAATAACCTGATTTAAAACTGGGCCAAAACCCTGAATAGACACCTCACTAAAGAAAATATACAGTCTTAGCTTGTTTGGCTTAGTAGATAGAGCATTGGCCTGCAGACTGAAGGGTCCCAGGCTCAATTCTGGTCAAGGGCACATGCCTGATTGTGAGCTGGATCCCCAGGAGGGAGTGTGCAGCAGGCAGCCAGCCGATCAATTATTCTCTCTCATCATTGATGTTTCTATCCCCCTCTCCCCTTCCTCTCTGAAATCAATAAAAGTATACTTTTTTTAAAAAAAAAAGAAGATATACAGATGGCAAATAAGCATATGAAAAGGTGCTTGACATTATATGGCATTAGGGAATTGCAGATAAATCAACAGTGAAATGCTACTATAGACCTATTAGAATGACCAAATTCCAAAACACGAACAACACTACATGCTAATGAGGATGCAGAGCAACATGAACTTTTATGGAAATGCAAAAAATGGGATAGCCATTTTGGAAGAGAGTTTGGCAGTTTTTTACAAAACTATTATTCTGACCATACAATAGAGCATTTGTGCTCTTTGGTATTTATGCAAATGAGTTGAAAACTTACGTCCATGTAAAAACCTGCATATGGATATGTGTAGCAGCTTTATTCATAATTGCCAAAATTTGGAAGCAACCAATATGTCAGTCTATAGGAGGTAGTGAAACTATACTGGTAGATGAATAGAGAAGTAAACTGGTACATTCAGATGATAAAATATTGGTGCTCAGAAGAAATGAACTATCAAGTCATGAAAAGACATGGAGGAGCCTTAAATGCATACAACTCAGTGAAAGAAGCCAATCTGAAAAGGCTACCACTGGTGTAATTCTACCTATGCGACATTCTGGAAAAGGTGAAACCTCGGAGACAGTATAAAGTGGTTGTTGGGGGTTGTCAAGGAGCAGGGAAAGGAACAGGCAGAGCTCAGAGGATTGTCAGGGCAGTATCATAAATCCTTTTGGTCAGCTGTAACAAAATGACATCAACAAGGTGGCTTATCCACAACAGAAAACTGTTCTTCACAGTTCTGGAGGCAGGGAAGTCCGAGATCAAGGCGCCAGCAGATCTGGTACTTGGTGAGAGCCTGCTTTCTAGTTCATCGACAGCGGTCTAGTTGCTGTGTTCTCACATGGTGGAAGTGGGCAAGGGAACTCTTTTATCACTACACTAACCCCATTCATGAGGGCTCTCCCTAATCATCTCCCTAAAATGCCACTTCCAAATACCACCACATTGGATGTTAGCATTTAACAGATGAATTTGCGGGGGTGGAAGTTGAGGGGCAGTAGAGGGTGGGAGGGGAGACAAATATTCAGCCGATAGGAGGTAAGGAAACTATTCTGTATGAAACTGTACTGGTGGATACATGTCCTTACATACATGTCAAAACCCATAGACTGCACAACAATATGGACTTTGGGTGATGATGTGCCCATGTAGGTTCATTAGTAATGTACCGTTCTGATGTGGGATGTTGATGGTAGAGGAAGTTCTGCATGTGTGGGGGCAGGAAGTATATGGGAACTCTATATTTTTTGCTTAATTTTGCTATGAGGCTAAACCTGCACTGAAAATAAAGCCTATTAGTTAACAATTAAAATAATATTCCATGATACGTGGAACACAAGTACTCTCTTTTGTTTACACATTGTCTGTGACTTCCTTCACACTACAAAAGCAGAGTTGAGTAGTTGCAACAGAGACAGTACATCCGCAATGCCTAAAATATTTGCTGCCTGGCCCTTTAAAGAAAGGTTTGTTAACCCTTGATTCATAAGATAATTTGCTGAAAATTGACTTAGTTACATAGAAAACTTGAGCTGCCTTCCTCTATCTCTTACCACATGCAAATTTGAAGTACAGTGGACTTTGCAGAAAAAGATTTGTGACTTAGGGGTAGAGTAACCCTTCTTAAGACTGCAAAAACACAAGTCACATGGATTAATATTCTTAATTTTGGTTCCATAATATCAATTAAGAACTTCCATTTAAGGAAGAATACCATGGACAAAGTTGAGACAGGTGAATTCTGGAAGGAGATACAGTATTTATAATGTCTACAACTGGCAAGGGATTGGTATCTACAATGTACAAAAAATGTGAACAGTAAGTAAATAAAAGGCAGCAATGTTCTCCTATTTTGCTCATACTTTCTCCATATAAACTTCACAGTGAATATTATTCTTGCCAGCCTATCCCAGAAAACTAATGTATTTTTTCTATTAACCTGTCTGATATTTTCTAGAGTTAAAAAAAATTCCCCTTTAACATTGTAAATCAATTGAACTTTCATATGAAGGCAACCTGCTAGAGAAACTCCAGGTCTATACATTCAAAATTCCTTGTTATAGTAGACTATCAAGCAAAAAAAAAAATCTTGTGTTATGTGGTTACTGGTCATTACAGATTTGAGTCTGGGTGCATAGCTTTTTGTACCTTGCAGTACAGAACAGAACACAGGTATTTGAAAGAAACAAAAGCATAGCACAAAACAACGACCATTACTGCGGGTGAGAAATGTGAGTGAGGATGTACCTTCAGCACTGAGTTTTGAAAGTGAAAAACATCATGCCTACTGTGACCTAACTTACTACTTATAAAATGGTTGGATTAGGTACCCAGAAACAATTCACATCTTTTAGGTAGGATAATACAGCCATCCGCCTCAAGTATTTTCCATTCTCCCCCTCCTTCCCTCTTCTCCATCCTCAAATCCCTCATACTCTCAAGTTTTGTGGGGAGCTGCTCTGGGCATACGGGGGTACTAGAGACCTGAATGCAGGCTCTGGACATAGCTCTCTGCTTTCTCACCCTTCAATTTAATAAACAGAATTGTGAATGCAGAGTTTAGACATAACTAAACAGCTTGGCTGAAAAAATGTTGATGTCTATGTGCAAGATCTTGCAAGGTCTTGATTACTTTGAAAGTCAGTGACTGTTTGCAAATACCTGATTTGTGTAACTCCCTCCTCTGCTTGTGCTTAAATACTATGCTGGAAATAAACTCGGGGCTGCAGACTCAAGTCTCAGACCTCCCAACCCCATCTTTTCTTATCTTTTTCTTATCCTCACCCCCTCAATCAGGTACTGTTCAATTGCCGGCAGGTTCCGGCAAAGTTCAATATTGCTACTTAAAGAGTGGAGCATGGACCAGCAGTGACAGTAACTTCTTCTAGTTAGGTAGAAGTCCTCTTCCAGACCTACCATATCAGAGTTGGCTTCAATAATATGTTTCATTTGCACATTAAAATACCTCAATACTTGGAGCTCCCTTTTGCAACTATTTTCCCTCCACAGGGTTCTAGAAGAAGTTACTTTCTTTTACCTGTGGATCACATATGCATTTGGCTATTTATGCACATGCGTCTTGGCTCCACTTTGTGCAACTCTTTAAAAATTGTTACAGATGTGCGATTGTTTACAGAAACTTCTCCAGACCAGGAAAGCTGCGGAAGGGTAGCAACTGTTAATCATGTTTTGGTCAGTGTAGCAGTGAGGTGAGAATAAACGTTTTGGAGTCTCAACCACGGGAGTAGAAATCTTGGTCATACTACACACTCTGTTGGTGACCTTCAGGAAGTAACTTCAACCTCTTTCAAACCACTTCCTCCTTTCAAAAGAGAGATGACAGTACCAAGAGCTGAACATTCAGTGAGATAACACGTAAATCAATCTTCCTACCGAGGAGGCGCTCAAATACTCGGGTCTCTGAAGCAGAGCCCTTGCACATGGTAAATGTTCTTAGTAAATGCAATATTAACAATTCGCTTTCTTTTCAACTACTGGCTGGTACGTTATTGTGTAGAATTGCCAGGGTTTACAATGAGAAGTGTACCGATACAAAAAGACGTTATCCCACCTGACAATCCCTTTCTAAAGGAATGATTGTCCCTCGTGCTGCCCTAGCATTTCGAGGTTCACAGGATTGACCCCGCAAGGTGGCTTTTCTCCTCCCACACTCTCCGGTCAAACCACTGTTGGCCTCCTTCACAGGCGTCCCCGCCCTGCCCACCAGAATCCCCACCTTCCCCACAAGAACAGAGCTGAAACATGTCTGCTCCGTTTCTTCTAAAAAGGGAACCTAACCACACCACTTGTGCGCCCGCCATCGGGGACGGTGACTACATAAACGGGATCCCTCCAGCCTGTGTGTGCCCAGTAGGCACCTCTAATAAAAGGGGCTCTCAAATAAGGCATCTCTGCCTATTCGCCTATGGGAAGTGGTTTTCAAAAGAGAGTCAGTCAACTGTGAATGCTGTAACTTACCTTATTCTGCCCATCTGCTTCCAGCTGGAGATGCGCATATAAAGCAATCGCCGGGCAGAGCGGTCTTGGCCCTGGCTATCCCCACAGACCTCCGACACAGCGGCGGACCCAAACAGCCTGGAACGGAGTCCCCTCTGCCCGCCCAGTCAACAGCACCCGCAGCGGGGCATGGCGTTGGGTCGGCTGCCCTCCACCCTCCTCTCTGAGATTCACGTCGGGTTTCCCGCGGGCACCTTCCCGGGGGCAGCCGGAGGAGAGCGCCGCGGCGGCTGCAGCCGGGAGCCGGGCCCGGCGGGTCCCCGAGGGCGGGGCGGGTCTTGCCGTCCCTGTGCGCCTGCAGGGCCCACGCGCGGGGGCCGCTCCAGCAGCCCCGCGCACCCAAAAGGCGATTCGTTTTCCTTTCCCCTGTGCGCGGGTAGCACTTCCAACATCCCTGAAAACAGGATCCTGGTCACGGAGTTTTGTGATCGGGCACGTCAGAAAAACAAACAAACAAACAAACAAACAAACACTCGCACCCCGCGCGGCAACGAATGAACTTGTCAGCGACTGTGAAGTCCCTCGGGGAACGGGCCAGCGGTCTCTCGGTGCAGCGCCGTGTCCGGCCCTCGGCGTGGCACTCCGAGTGCGTCCCGAACGCATCTGAGTGGACGCGGCCGAGGGCGTGGACACCCGCACGGGCGCGGGAAACCAGGCGAGACGGAGAGGTGGGGAAGGGATGGAGGCCGGCCGCAGCTCGGAGGCTGGGAGTGCGCGGCCCCGCCGCCCGGGGGCGGAGTGGAGCGCGGCGCCGGACCCCTTAGGAGGCGCGGCTCCCGGCGCTGCCTCCCGCAGACCAGCCGGCGGCGGAGCGGGCCGGCCGCGCGGGGCCCCGAGACGTGAGCGTGGGCGCGGGGCGGCGGCCGAGGCAGGTGCAGCGGCGCGGGGGCCACCATGCCTCGCGGAGCGGAGGCGCTGGACCTGCCCGTGCTGAACACAGCCCCAGCCCTGTCCTGGGGGCCGCGCCGCAGGTCAGTACCCCGGGGCGCGCCTCCCCGGGGCCCCTCCATCCCCCGGGCCCCCCATCCCATGGGCCCTCCATCCCACGGGCCCTCCCGGAGATGCCGCCGCCGCCGCCCCCTTCCCCGGGCTGCTTTCCCCTCGGCCTTCTCGCGCCCGCACCTCCTCTCCATCTCCCACCCCCGGCGCCTCGAGCCGCTTCGCTGCTTCCCGCCTCCCCGAGAGACTGGCTCAGGACACGTGGAAAAAGTCTCCCGGGAAAAGGTCTCCTCCGGGCGGAAAGCGGCGGGGCGGAGGTGGGGACCGGAGGCGGGGCGAGCGCAGTTGAGCCCGCAGCCCGGCGCCTGCCCCGCTGACACCGCGCGCCCAGGGCCGCCCGCCGGGGACTGGGGTCTGCTCGGCTGCCGGAGGGTAAGAAGAAGGCGGAGGTGGGGGTGAGGGATGGGCTGGGAGGGAGAGGGGAGGGGAGAAGCGCCTGGAGGGCCCAGAGCAGGGAGAAGCGCCTGGAGGGCCCAGAGCAGGGAGGCGGTCGGTCCAGGCGACCTGCCTGTGCCAGGAAGGTGTTTCCAGCTCGGAATCGGAGAGCCCAGGAAAGTTTGGAAGGCGGAGGCCTGGCCTTGCTGCCCTGTCTTCTGCCTCAGGCCAGGGAGCCCGAGGGAGGACCCGGTGCTTTCGGGGTGACCATCAGGTGAGACGCGTGAGCTGCGCCTTTGGGGATGTCCGACCCTGGAGAAATCCCGACGACTCTTCTGGTCCAGGCTAGGGCCGTCCTGCGGCCCGGGGGACGCTTCTGGTAACTGCTAGCAGCTAGTTCAGAAGGCTGGGCTTTGCCTTCCGGAACAAACAGGCCTTTTCCTCAGGTGGGAGGGTGGCAGTGTGGTTAACCTCAATTCCTTCGCCTCATGAAAAGGGTACAGTTCAGCCAGGGGCGCTGCCAGCGGCCCCACATCAGTGGTCAAAGCTGCAACCGGCCAGCGGAGCGCTCGGCTGCGTCTGGGCGTGATGAGTACAACGGGGCCTTGGGGCCTGGGCTCCCTGTGCCCTGCTCGCAAAATAAATCTAGTGCTGGGTCGTTAAACTCTCTTAAAATAGAAGCGAGACTTCCCTGCCTTTCCTGCGTGGCGCTCTCAATATTGTAAGTGGACTTAACACTAGCAAAGAAAGCCAGACGTCAGAGGAGGATTTGCTTGATCTCTGGTGGCTGTGCAGAGAAGCATTTAATCCCAAACAAGGGTGCCATATATTTTGCAGATTTGTGAAAGACCAATTTTGAATTAGAAGACATAACTTGGGTGCTACTTGTTGCAACAAAATGACCGGGTATCATGTAACTTATAAACTTTGAGGCTGGGTGTCTTTTAATGTGACAGACAGGGTAGAAGATACATATTTCTTCCTAAAAGGGCTGTCCTTAAGGCAAGGAGCAAATTGACTCAGGGTTCACTCACTCACTATCTTCTGCTTACATAAACAGATTTGTGCTGATGGTGGGTGTGGTTTATTATCTTTCTTTTCCCCCCCTCAAGTCCAGTATTTTTCTTAGCACATTTCCTTCAGGACTTAAAGGGTTTATCATATCCAGTGAGAATCTTCAGAAGTTCCCATTCTTACAGCACGGGAGGACACACATAAATAGCTTTTGAAAAATACTATGTACAATAGATATGCCATACCAGTGGAAAACAGAAGCTTGTGTGTCTTTGTAAACTGAGACTGGAAGAAGGGTTCAGTCAGGGGGAGGTAGGAGAGGCTGTGGTTGTCAGGACACAGATTCTAATATTTTTTGGTGAAGGGCCAACTACATCCTCCCCAGAGGCCAGATATGGACTCCACACTTTAGAAACTGCTCACCACCTTTGTGATGCGCTAACCAAACAGCACAAGGCAGCGGCATCTGGTAGCTTCTTCCTATTGAGCCCAGCAATCTCAACATTTTAGCTCCTCTTCCTCTTCATACTTTAAGGCCAGTCCAACTCTCATTGCCAGGAAACTTCCCTTCTCCTTTCATGAGAACTTCCTGTAAACCAGGCTCCGTGGCCCGAGCCCTTCAACACCGGGCACCTTTTCCACACTTCCCCTGACCATTCCCACGCAGAGGCCACCATAATAGTGCCAATTTTATTTAACCGCCGGCAGTTACAGTTTGATAAATCCCCGGTGAGGTGTTTAAAGAGGCCTCATTCTTTCCTCCCAAGGAGAAGCATATCAAAAGTATTATTTTAAACAAAATAATACATATGAAATATCTTCTTTAAAAATATATTTTTTATTTATTTCAGAGAGGGAAGGAGAGAGAGATAGAAACATCATTGCTGAGAGAGAAAAACATTGATGGGCTACCTTCTGCATACCTTCCACTGCCTCCTGCACGTCCCCCATTGCATGCCTCCCACTGAGGATTGCAACTGGGACATGTGCCCTGACCGTGACCTCATGTTTCATAGGTTCAGCATCAACCGCTGAGGCACACCAGCAGGGCCATATGAAATATCACAAAGAAGCAAGTACCTGTACTGGTAAGAAGAATAGGAAGAGAAGTTCTGAACAGAGTGGCAGAGAATGCAGAACCAAGTCAGGGACGACCATCTTCAGAAACTAATCTCTTGGGCTAGGTCTCTAACAGGAAAGTGAAACCCAGAATAAGACAATTCTTAAAACAGGAGGCTTCTTCTGGCTACAATTTTCAAAGTTAAAAACAGTGATCAAAGAAAACCCCTTTGGCTATGATGATTAAAAGGGGAATCTTCCTGAGGCTGGACTGTTAGTTACCTTCAGCTGAATCCTGGAGTCTTAACTAACATTAGTGCTGAAGAATTAAATCAGCTGAGCTCTTATAGTGCCTGGTAAGGACTTCATAGAGAAAAGCCATTTTTATTCTCAGACTTCATTTTCTTTATTCAACTGCAATATTCTTTTCCCTACCAAGTGTTGTAAAGCCTTTGTTTATTTGTTTACTCATTTGTTTACTGTGGCAGTCTTCTGGGGGTTTTTCTTTCCCACTTCCCTCAAACTGCCTGTAGCTGTGGTTTCTCTGTTCTGCATGTGGGCCCCTGCTCCCTGCTCCCCAGTGTGACAAGCCCTTAGCTGGAGGGACTGCTTTCTTCTCTTCTGAAGGTTGAATCTTATCATTTCCCCTGGAATAAATACGGTGGTTTCTGTCTAAAAAGTCTGTCAGGCAATAACTGGTGACTAGTGAGGCTAAGGTTTCTGGGAAATTATTTTTGGTGTCTGTAATTACAGAAGAACCACAATTTAAATGGTGGACTTTTAAAGAAAATTGTATCCCCTATAGCTACTAGAGGGAATTGCTAGACATAGGGTGACTTTAGGGACTTCCCAGCTGACACTGAAGGGGGACTGTCCAAAAACAAGGTAAATTCAGTCAATAATTTTATAATTTCTTTTAATTTTACATTTACTTACAGATTGTTATTAGCATGAACCTGTTAAATGGGGCACATACTGAAAATGTTAGAGAAAGAAAACTGTAAGAAATGCCATAACTCCTGGCTGCTGATTCTTCAGGATGTATTTTCAAAAGGGGCAGGGCTTGTTCACAACCAGCACTTTCAAAATGTGTAGCTGTACTTCTGCTTTCCTGCTGGTCCGAGACAGCCAGTGGGAATGGGAGGTGGTGGGATAGGGACTTAGCGGCATGGTTCTCTTTAGGGAAATTTCTGAAGGAATGCTCATCTTTTAGTGTGGCCCTCATGGGATATGAAAAGCCCCTACAGGCTTTCTTATGGGTGCTTCTCAGGAGTAGAATGGCCCATGATTTTGATTTTATGTTCTGAGAGCTGTGCTGAGAAGATAACTAAAGTTTCTTTCTTTGACTTTTTTCCCCCTTGACTTCCTTTAATTGGGGCTCAACTGCCCCAGAGTCTCAGAGAACTGGATCTCCCTCTCCCTCTCTCTCTCTCTCTCTCTCTCTCTCTCTCTCTCTCTCTCTTCCTTTTTCTTCCACTTTCGTGAGATTAGCAAGCCATGAGAGCTAATCACTCCACTGTAGGAATTTAGAATAAATTAAAAAAAAAAAAAAACCTGCCTGGTCAGTGTAGTTCAGTTGTTGAGTATCGACCTATGAACCAGGAGGTCACAGCTTGACTCCTGGCTGGGGCACATACCCAGGTTGTCAGTTTGATTCCTGATAAGGGTTATGCAGAAGGCAGCTGATCAATGATTCTCTTTCATCATTGATGTTTCTCTTTCCTCTCCTTTTGTCTCTGAAATCAATAAAAACAAACAAACAAACGAAAAAAACAACTGATGTGGGCGTTGCTTGAGATTGGTCTAAATAAAATCTTCCATCTGCCAGATAGCAGTGTCATTCACCATGGGGCCAACACGGTCATTGTTGTGGAAACACTGAAGTCTCTGCATTCCACCACCCATTCACCACTTAGAAACTAAGGGCAGGGAAAAACTACCTGATGCATATTATTTGACCCTTTCTTTTTGAAATAGCTTATTTTAGCTCAAGATTTCACATGTTAATTGCAAAAAAAAAAGCAAGAAAATATGAAAAACCTAAAGAAAATTAAGATGACCCTAATACTACTTCAGAGAGAGTAGAAAGATTTTTTTTTTCTAGTTTGTACTTTTAGCCTTTTAAAATGTCTACAATACAGATATAAATATCAACATTTTTTAATAAATGGAATCTCAATGTATTTACATTATAACTTAAAAAAATTTAACAATATGTCACAGATGTCTTTAAGTCAATACAAAGTTACAATGAACGTTTTTGTAATCATTTTGACTGGTTATTTTAATTAACATTTGTAGTATAATTCCATAGAAGTGTAATTTCTAAATCACAGATATTCTTCTAGGAACTGTTCAAGTGCCCTTAAAAATGTGCATTTTTCTTTCTTTTTTTTTTCATTATTGTTGTTAAATGTTTACTGGTTTGTTCAGATCTTTTGCCAGTTATTATATTGGGTTGTAGTTTTCTTACTAATAATTTGGAACTATCTACAAGTAATAGTAAACTTTTGCTGTTTAAATATATTGCAGACCCTTTTTCCCAGTCCAATTTTTGTGTTAAGATTTGTTAGTCATTTTCATGGCTTCTGATTTTTGTCTTGCTTAGAAGGGCATGTTAAATTACATATATATATATAATACACACACACACACACACACATATATATATATTTAGGTATTTTTATTACTTTTAAAAATATTTATTGTTGAAAGTATTACATATGTCCCCTTTTTTTCTCTATTGACCCCTTCCAGGCAACCCCTGCAGGCCTTCACTACACTATTGTCTATGTCAATGGGTTATGCATTAATGAATACAAGTTATTTGGTTAATCTCTTCCCATCCACCCCCACCTTCCCTCTGAGATTCAGCAGTCTGATCCATGCTTCTATGCTTTTATTTTTTAATTTGTCTAAGTTTTATTTTTGTATTTGACTTGAGGGAGGACTCTAACTCTCTCCAATGAGTTTCACATTTTCATAACAGTTCATTGACTAATTCATTCTTGGGAAAAATTTTAGGAGTATTAACTGAAACAAAATAGGGTTTCCATCAGTAAACTAAGCAACTAAATTATGTAAATACATTATTTTAATTCAATTTTCATATCAACATTTTAGACTTTCTATTATTATATTGTTTTTATTATATTTATATTTGTTGTTGTTATTTGATCTTAATGGTACTGGCCAAGGAGAAGTTCATGTACTCAGGATTATTGTCTCATTCATTGACTCATTTGTTTTTTCCAATGAATATTCATTGGACACCTATTATATGTTAGGTACTCTGCTATATGCTGTACGATGTAGTGTTAAGCAAGGCTGAGTCTTCAATAAAGATTGTGATCTCAATTATGAAGGCAATTAAGTGATGGCAATGGGGAAAGTAACTTTTATTTTTCTTAAAAAATATGTTCTTATTGATCTTAGAGAGAGAAAGGGAGAGGGATAGAGAGAAATATTGATGAGAGACATCAATCGGCTGCCTTCCCACACCCTCTACTGGGGATAGAATCCACAACCCAGGTATGTGTCTTGACCAGTAATTGAACTGGGGACCTCTTGATTCATGGCTCAATGCTCAAACCACTAGACCACACTGGGCAGACAGAAATGTCACTTTTATTTTTATTTTTAAAAAAAATATATTGAGGAAGGGAGAGAGAGAGTGAGTAAGAAACATTTATCACCTGCCTCCTGCACACTCCCTACTGGGTATGTGCCTGCAACCAAGGTACATGCTCTTGACCAGAATCGAACCTGGGATCCTTGAGTCTGCAGGCTGATGCTCTATCGACTGAGCCAAACCGGTTAGGCAGAAATGTCACTTTTAAATAGAGTGCTCAGTGAGTCCTCTCTAAAGAGGTGGCATTTGAGTTGAGAGGAACAGGATAAGAATGAGCCAAACATACAAGTAGCACCAGACAGATGACTAAATGCAATGCCCAGAGCAGGGACTGTTCCAGGATCAGGAAGGAGGTAGTGAGGAGCCAGGAGAGAGGGTATGGGAAGGTGCGGATAGGAGACTTTTAGACAGTGGTGGAAGGGTTGGATTTTAGTTGAGAGCAGGTGGACGCTGCTAAAGGATTTTAAAGAGGAAAGTGATATCTGACTTTCACTTTAAAAATTACTTCTCTGGCTACAATGTGGAGAATTGGGAGACTATTTCAAGTGTAAGGAGAGATGATGGAGCATGTAGGAGGGAGGCTGCAGTGGGTATACAAGAGACACAGGGACCAATCCATGATGTATTTTTTAAAATATATATTTAAGATATTTTAAAATATATTGGGAAAGGGAGGGAGAGATAGAAACATCAATGATGAGAGAGAATCATTGATCATCTACCTCCTGCATGCCTCACACTGGGGATGGAGTTTGCAACCTGGGCATGTGCCCTATTCGGGAATTGAACTGCAACCCTCTGGTTCATAGGTCAATGCTCAACCATTGAGCCACACCAGCCAGGCAATGACATATTTGAAGGAAGACTGACTGAGTGGATGTGAGGATTGAGGAAAAGGAGAAATCAACAGCAGACTCTGTATTTGCTGCACATTAAAATCATAGTAAAGCTTAGCAACATCTCAATGCCCACTTCATACCTGGGCACCAAATAAATCAGAAAGTCTAGGGTCTGGAATCCAGGCACTGAAACCTTTGAAAATCACCAGCTGGTTCTACTGTGCAGCCACAGTGGCAGGATGAGGGATTATAGTTGAGAGATGAGAGGCAGGAAAAAAACCAGGGGAGCCAGGTGTTCTAGAAGCAGAGAGAAGGGTGTCAAATACTGCGGAGCCATTAAGTTCAGGCCTGGGAAGTGGAATCAGCAACTGTGTCAGTGGAGGAGAATGAATGAAAACCCAATGTTTGCTCTAGAGCAGTGGTTGGCAAACAGCGGTTCACAAGCCACATGCATTTCGTGAGCCACGGTTTGCTGCTCTGTTGACTAATGAGTTTGCCAACCACTGGGATAGGGGCTTAATCACAAGGAACAGCAACAGCCTGTAATTATTGGAATCAAGAGTCTAGGTCAGTGGTCGGCAAACTCATTAGACAACAGAGCAGCAAACCGAGCGGCTTGCGAGCTGCATGTGGCTTGTGAGCCCCAGTTTGTCCACCACTGCTCAAGAGAATCTGAAGCACTAAGATACCTTGAAGGAGGTAAATGTTGAGTTCATTTGATCATGTAGCTTTACTTGTTTTTTCCTTTCCATCTCAACAATGTGACCATTGAGAAGTATCCTGAATTTATGTGCTAGGATGCCATTGTTTGCCACACTTTAAATACACAGACACACGCACACTAGAGGCCCGGTGCACAAAATTTGTGCATGGGGGTGTGTGTCCCTCAGCCCAGCCTGTACTCTCTCCAATATGGGACCCCTTGAGAGATGTCTGACTGCCCATTTAGGCCCGATCCTACCGTGATTTAGCCACAATCCAGGACTGCTGGCTCCCAACTGCTTGCCTGCCTGCCTTCCTGATTACCCCTAACCACTTCTATCTGCCAGCTTGATCACCCCCTAACCACTCTCCTGCCAGCCTGATTGATGCCTAACTGCTCCCCTGACAGCCTGGTCACCCCTAACTGCCCTCTCCTGCAGGCCTGGGTCCCCCACATCTGCCCTTCCCTGAGGGCCTGGTCATCCCCAACTTTCCTCCTCTGCTGGCCTGGTCACCTCTAACTGCCCTCCCCTGCAGGCTTGATTGCCCTAACTGCCCTTCCTTTCAGGCCTGGTCCCTCCCAACTGCCCTCCCCTGCTGGCCATCTTGTGGTGGCCATCTTGTGTACACATGGGGGCAGGATCTTTGGCCACATAGGGACAGCCATCTTGGGTGTTGAAGTGATGGTCAATCTGCATATTACTCTTTTATTAGATAGGATAGAAGCCTATTGTATGCGGGTAGCTGGTTTGCCCTGAAGGGTGTCCCAGATCAGGGTGGGGGTTCCCTTGGGGTGTGGGGTGGCTGGGCAAGGGGCCTGTGGTGGTTTGCAGGCCAGCCACATCCTCCCGGCCCTGGTATCTGGGATTTATTTATCTTTTATAATTGAAATTTTGTAGTCTTGAGCAAAGCCAGCCTCCTGCTTGCTCCGTGGCCACAGCCATTTTTGTTGGGATTTATTTATTTTCTTTAATTGAAACTTTGTAGCCTTGAATGGAGTCCTGGGCCTGTCAGGGTGTGTGGAAAGCTTGGCTTCCTCAATCCCTGGGAGCAATTCAAACCTCTTGCTCACTCTAGCTCCGTGGCTGCAGCCATTTTTGTTGGGATTTATTTATCTTCTGTAATTGAAACTTTGTAGCCTTGAGTGGAGACCTGGGCTGCCAGGGTATGTGAAAAGCTTGGCTTCCTCCATTGCCAGAGAAACCCAAGCCTTCTGCTCGCTCTGTGGCCACAGCCATCTTGTTGGGTTAATTTGCATGCTCACTCCTGTTTGGCTGGTGGGCATGGCTTGTGGGTGTAGTGGAGTGATAGTTAATTTGCATATTATTCTTTTATTAGATAGAATATCAATCATTGAGGAAGGGAGGAGGAGAGAGAAATAGAAACATTAATGATGAGAGAGAATCACTGTCAGCTGCCTCTTGCAAGCCCCTCTCTGGGGATCAAGGCCATAACCCAGACATGTGCCCTGACCGGGAATCAAACCATGGCCTCCTGATTCATAGAAGGACATTCAACCACTGTGTCACACCGATGGGCTGATCACATATTTTAAATAAGAGACATTATGTCTGAAATATTACTTTATTTGAACATAAGATTTTCTGACCATCTTACTGGCCATTACTCCTTCAGAAATATTAATTTAGGGATCAAGGAGGAACATTGGACAAAGGGGTCAGTAAAATTGGATTCTTGTCATTGGGGGCAAGTTGCAACCTCAGGGTACTTTAGTCGCCTCATTTGTAAAATGAGGAGCCAGGAACAGGTAAATCTCTAAGGTGGAGGATTTCAAGCTGGGTGCATATAAGAATTACCTGGGGAATTTTATAAAAGCCCAGGTGTCCAGATCGTACCCACACTAACAAAGACAGAATTTCTGAAGGTGGGTGCTAGGCATCAGTATTTTGAAGCACTTCAGGTGACTCAGTGTATAGCCATGTTTGAAAACAGTGGCACTAAGTTCTTGTCTAGTTCTGGTACCGAACTATTCTGTCCTTCAGTATTAACATATTCCTTGCCCCCAACAAAATCAGGAGGTGGTGGTGGAGACTGGGCAGGCAGCTAGCAGTGTCTGCCACAAGAAGTCTCAAAATGGACCTTTCAGGTTGCTTTCACAGGAAGGAATTGAAGGACACTCTCCACAAAAATGCAAGAGCAAAGAAAGAGGTGGAGATGGGATCCCAGGAAATGTGGAACTTGATTTAGGAAGGAGGTGAAGGGCATTCCCATACTGATGGCCTTGGATAGGGATGAGACAGTAACCAGTGTAGGTTGGGGCAGGAGGACGAAGGCTCCAGGAATGAAGCCCCTGTGGGGAGAAAGAAGTCAACAGGATTCCCCCAACTTGTTTGAATGAATTGAGGGGAGCTAGCAGACTTAGCCAGAGTTTGGTGATAAGTTGTGGATGGTATGTAGAAAACTAAGCAAATGAGGAAAAAGACAATTAACTCCAAAACAATTTTTTTTACAAGAAAAAAATAAATAGCTCAATTGTGAAGAGTATTTGCCATTTGCTTCAAAATTATGAATGTTAATTTACCCCCAAATTTTATCAAAACTTTGATGGGAAGATGAATGGAGAGATGAAATGGGTGTATTTGCTGGTGAGGGGCAGATATAATAGCCAAATCCATATTTTTCATAAGAGGATACACATAGATAATTCCCAAAAGAGGAAAAATAGTAGAATAGTATTATTTAGAAATATTAAAAAACTGAGACAATTAGAGAAAAGTGGTTGTCTCTAAGGGGCAGAAGTTAGGGATAGGGTTTGTTATAGTCTATTTAAAATTATGACCACAATTAAGTTTGGAGGGAAAATGACAGTGGAAGGCAGATGGTGCAGTTCTACACAGATGTCAGTTTCTGATTTGAGTCCCAGAAGCCGGTGGTACCCTGCCCTGTGATGAGGATAGAGGAAGAAGGAGAGATTTGTGGAGTGGTTCATGCTGCCTCCCCTGCTCCATCCTCCGTGACTAGCAAGAGTTAGTTGTGAATTAGAAAGAACATCCTATTCTAGTGTTGCTACCTGCATACATGTTATGTAAACAGGTCTGGTAGGAAAAGGAATGCCTGTCTAGGTTACTTTCTACTTATTTGTTGGAGTCAGGGGAACAAACATCAGTTTCTCCCAAGCTCACGAATTTATCGTATCAGCTGGGATAACAAAAGAACAACCACATCTACCCTGGGGTGGGAGTTCTGAAACACTAGAGAAGCAGTCTCAAATATTTTTGATAACTTATCCCCATTAGTTAAAAGAACATCCACCCTCTCTGAATGTGTATTTATTTATAGTTTGTGTATAGAACCATGTGGACTATAAAAAAGGTAAAGTGAACATTTTAAGGAGTGAGATAGTTAAGGATGTTAAAATGAATTACTATATGCAGGCTCAGCATTTAACAATCATAGATTTAGCCTATATTTTATCTTACTTTTTAAGAAAGTTCATATTCTTTTTTTAAAAACACACTTCTATTGATTTCATAGAGGAAGAGAGAGAGAAACAATGATGAGAAAGAATGCCCCACACTGGAGCTTGATCCCGAAATCTGGGCATGTGCCCTGACTGGGAATCCAATCATGATCTCCTGTTTCACAGGTCGCTGCTCAACCACTGATCCATGCCCACCGGGCATTTGCAATAATCTTTATGCTCCTTTCCCATTTTAGTGAGGGTTAATATACTCTAAAAATGCTTAAATGGACCCACATAAACCCTAAATGGTGGGGATGTGCTGAAAAAACAGTGAGGGAGCCATCATCAATCAATCCCTACTTTAGGAATTATCACTCTTCCCAGGATGCTTTGTATATCCAAATGGAACACAGGCATCTGGCATTCTGACCAAGTGAGGGCACTGTAGGTGTGACATGTAATAATTCACATATTGCAACTTGTAAATTTTAACTTCTCTTTGCTAGGTTAATACAGTTAGAAACCCTAATTCTTTCTTCTCACATACCAGTGAATGGTTTTGCAAACCCTCTTATGTGCCTGCACCTCACTTTGGAAGGCTATCAAAACAAACTTTCACATCTCTTTTTGAGGTTAAGGGTCATGCAAGCTGAAAAGCAACAGCACCTGTGCTGGTTAGCTTATGTGCTGAGCAGATTGTGCCAGTGGTACAGGGTACCATCGCTGAAACTGTTGTGTGCATTTTTCTAGGACAAAGACCAAAAACCATCACAGGTTCTCATAAGGGTTCATGACTCCAGTGAGATTAAGAATTGCTGGTAACTTGTTTTGCTTTTTCAAAAACATTAAGCTTCCATAGATCTTTCAGTCATTGATTTGATAATGTTGGGATTATTTTGGTCATGTGATAGCCTTAAAATTAACTGATCCCACACAGTTCTGATTATTTAGACTAAATTTTCCCTAAATTTTAGAGAAAGAATAGGTTTCCTTAATGACTCATGGTAGCTTTGATGCACTTTTTCCGGAACCTTTCACCACTGTATCTGTCTCAGGCTTCTTTACTAAGTCCTGTTTGCTTTTTCATTCAAGGATCACTAGCTTTTATGTAGCCCACTATGTGGGCAACTTTTCATTCTATTCGAAATTTTGTTTTTATGCTTACAAATACTGTACTTTTTTCCTTTGATATTTTGGTCTTTAATGGTGCCATTTATTAAATTTATACAAATCCAAGTCCTTCTTTCTTATAGTTGAGTGAAATAAATAATTCAAAAGAGTCATGATGACTCTTATTTATTATTCTATGTGTTGCCCTGCAGTTGATGGATCACTGTAATATAAATAATTGATTTCTGTTCCTTAACTGTTTTTATGGTACAGTCACATTCACTTCCCCTGAGTTGTGTTATAAGTTAGCACCTCTCTGTCCCTTTAAAAACCTGTTGGTAATTTTCATCATGTGTGATGAAAGTTGCAGCATTTCTCCTCCTGACTTCATTCTTGTTTATAGATTTGTGATTGTAGTTTTCCAGGCTCCTGTCCCAAACACCCAGCCCAATGCTCAGCACTGCAGTGTATTGGATAAGGAATGTTTTAGTTCTGTGATGTTATCGTAATCTCTCTTTTGTTTTTTTTTAGTAAATTTTCTTCTTTTCACTTTGCACTATTTTTTTTTACACTGTAGTTTTGTTACAGGAATAAGACACCTGGTTGTGTGTGTGTGTGTGTGTGTGTGTGTGTGTGTTTAATACCCTTCACCTACCAGGGAACTAGGGCAAATCTACAAACTGGGAAGGGGGAGCAAGAAGAGCTCCCAGAAAAGAAAGCTTAGAAAGATTATACATTTATATTCTCCTTGAGATACTGGAATTTTTTAACCAGAATATCATTACCTTTTCTTTCAAACATTAGATGTTATTTTTAAGCTTAAGTTAAATTTATTAAAAGCAGCAATCTTGGAGTTCCAAAATGGTGATGGAGTAAGTGGATGCTATACTGACACTCTTCCAGGGCCAAACTGGAAATATAACTAAAATACAGAAGAACCACCTTGAAAAATCAAATGATGACTAGCTGGAGAGAACCCTGATAGGCAAGGATGGAAAGTGGAGACCGCATAGAGACTGGTAGGAAGTGCAGAAGTGCAGAAGGGCTGGCAAGTTCCTACAAACTGAAGGTCTGGAGGGATATCTCAGCTGTGGGGGGTTGCTACCAAGAACTCTGGGGTCTCAACTCCATGCTGGGCTCCCCAGCCCAGAGCACCAGAAGTGAGAAAGGTGCCCACATAACATCTTGTGAAAAGCAATGGAGCTGCTATCTGCCAGGGAGAGACAGTGGGAAATGCAGTCTCCCTCTTAAAGGGCCACTGTGCAAACTTTCGTCTACAGTTACTTACCTTGGGCTCCAGCAAGGGGAGGGCAGAGTGGACTAATGTTGTGTGAGGAGAATCCAAGGTTGTGGGGTCCTGAGTTAGAGCTCAGAAAGCAGCTGTTCTGGTTTCTGCTGTCAAGTCATTCCCTCATACTGCAGAGGACATCTTTCTCAGGCAGACATTTACCATTTGGGCCAATATCCCTGATGAACATAGATGCTAAAACACTCAATAAAATATTAGCAAATTGGATTCAGCACATATTAAAAAGATCATACACCATGACCAAGTGGGACTTATTCCAGGAATGCAAGGCTGGTACAATGTTCCCAAATCAATAAACATGTATGTCACATAAACAAACTGAAAGACAAAATTAACACCCAGAAATTGAAAGCATTTTTATACACCAATAATGAAGTCTCAGAAAGGAAACTAAAAAAATAAAAATAAAAAAAATCCCACTTACTATTGCAACAAAAATATTAAGATACTTAGAAATATCCAAGGAGGTAAAAGACTTGTATTCTGAAAGCTATAGGACATTGGAAAAAGAGAGAGTGGAAGAATATATCATGTTCATAGATTGCTAGAATTAACATCATTAACATCCATGCTACCCAAAGCAATCTATAGATTCAATGCAATCCTTATTAAAATACCAGTGGCATATTTCACAGATCTATAACAAATACTTCAAAAATTTATATGGAACCAAAAAAGACCCAGAATAGCCACAGCAATCTAATGAAAGAACAACAAACTTGGAGAGATCACAATACCAGATTTGAAGTTATACTACAAAGCCACTGCAATCAAAATAGCCTGCTACTGGCACAAGAACAGGCATAAAGATTAACAGAATAGAACAGAGATCCCAGAAATTGACCCAAGCCATTATGCTCAACTAATTGACAAAGGGGGAAGAGCATACAATGGAGTAAAAAATAGTCTCTTTGATAAATGGTGTTGGGAAAATTGGACAGATGCATGCAAAAGGAAAAAAAAACCCAATTAGACCACCAACTTATACCATACACAAGAATAAACTCAAAATAGATAAAAGACTTTAAGTCATGAAACCATAAAAATCTTTGAAGAAACCATAGGCAGCAAAATTTCAGACATGTCCTGTAGCAATATGTTTGCAGATACATCTCCTAGGACAAGGGAAACCAAAGAGAAAATAAGCAAATAAGGCTACATCAAAATAAAAAGTTTCTGCACAGCAAAAGAAACCATCAACAAAATGAAAAGGGAGCCCACTGTATGGGAGAACATACTTGCCAATGATACATCTGATAAAGGGTTAATTGCTAGAAGCTAATTCCAGCAGGACATAATAAAATGCAAGAAATCCTCAAATGGTTCTATATTCAACAGGGCTGAATCATATTACCTGCTGCTGGAATAGCTGGAAGCATTTGCATATATTATTGCCTGCTGCCTGACAGCAGAGGGCAGTTCCCCCAAACCTGACAATGCCTACTGTATACCAGGCCTTGCCTTTGATATGTATATCTGTTTTACTTTAAGGCAATTTGTGTTAATAAAAAGCTAGAGATTCAGAGAACTTGGCTACTGAAGCTAGGTCTCCTCTGGCTCCTCAAAATGCTTTCCAAATTTATTTTTCATGTCTAGTCTCTATTAATTTATGCACAGCACCTTCTCCAGATTCCTGAACCCTTCTAGATGCTGAGAAACACCCAGCAGTTAATATCCAAAATTTATAGGGAACTCTTATAACTTAAAAAAAGAAAGACAAACAATCCAATTGAAAAATAGGCAAAGAACCTAAATAGGCACTTCTCCAAAGTGGACATATGATGGCCAAGAAATATGTGAAAAAATTCTCAAAGTCACTGATCATCAGAGAGATGCAAATTAAAACAACAGTGAGGTATTATCTCAGAGGTATTACTTGTATTGAATGGATATCAACACACCAACAAATGACAAGTACTGGTAATAATGTGGTGAAAAGGGAACCCTAGTACACTGCTGGAGGGAATGCAGACTGGTGCAGCCATTATGGAAAACAGTATGAAGTTTCCTCAAAAAAATTAAATATGGAATTACCCACTTCTAGAAGTATATCCTAAGAAACCCTAAACACTAATCAGAAAGAATATATGCACCCTATGTTCATAGCAGCACAATTTACAATAGCTAAGATCTGGAAACAGCCCAAGTGCCCATCAGTAGATGAGTGGATAAAAAAGGTGTGGCATATTTATGCCACTGAATACTATGGATCAGTAAAAAAGAAGGATCTCTTACCTTTTGAGACAGCATAGAGGGACCTGAAGAGTATTATGTTAAGCCAGGGGTCGACAAACCGGCTCATGAGCCCTGATTTGCCGCTCTGTTGATGAATGAGTTTGCCAACCACTGGGATAGGAGCTTAATCACAAGGAACAACAACAGCCTGTAATTATTGGAATTGAGAGTCTAGGTCAGTGGTCAGCAAATTCATCAACAGAGTGGCAAACCACAGCTCGAGAGTCACATGTGGCTCATGAGCCACAGTTTGCTGACCACTGTGCTAAGCCAGTCAAAGAAACACAAGTATCACTTGATCTCACTCATATGTGGAACCTAATGAACAAAATAAACTGATGTACAAAATAGATCCAAAGACATAGAAGTATGAAATAGACTGTTAAACCTTAGAGGGAGGGCAGGGGTGTGTGCGTAGGTGGAAAGAGATTAACCAAAGAACTTTTATGCATGTATGCATAACCCATAGACACAGACACTTGTGTGGTGAAGGCCTGAGGTGGAAGTGGGTGCAGGCTGGAAGGGGTCAATGGGGAAAAAAATGGGACATCTATAATACTGTCAACAATAAAGATTTTAAAACATTTTTTAAAAACAGCAATCTTATACTGTTACTTTGTTATTCATGTAAACTAATTTTTTTTTTTTTCCTATCATCAGTTGATCACACTTGACTAGCACTATCCTATATTTACCTAGTGGCTCCTGCACTAGTATGCTGAAGGGGAAAGGTTCTCATACTGGCTTTTTTAGGTTTTATTTATTTATTTTTTACTCATCAAGTGCTAGAAGAATTGCTACTGCTCTGTAAATACCTAAGTGAAACACTTCTGGGAGGATCTGTAGTGTAAAGAATTTAACACCATCACTGATCCATGGTCTTGGGGATCTGAAGGTTTTTGTGTGCGAAAACATTGCTTTCAGGCAGTTAGGATGCCACCTTGTTCTTGGAAATCCTCCCTCAAAGCTCCTGGTCAAGTGTCTCCATAGCCCTTACCACTCCATATTTTATGACACTGTCATGGTATTTTCCCTATTTGCTAACTTGTGACTATGCACTCACAAGCCTGTGTCTTCCACTGGACACTGCAAATCTGAGACTCAGGGAGCCTACTTGGCATTGTGTTCCGAGCTGCCCAGCCCAGTAAATGGTTAGTAAGTTGTTAGATGGAATCAAGAGGTAATTAGAACAGGTGCAGGGCAAACATTTAAAAAGTCTTCTCATTCTTGTGAAATGAAACTCATTATGGTAAGTGATGTTTCATTTCTGAAAGTTCTTCCCTTCCTCCCCAAGTTTGTCTTCTAGTTATACCTGTGCTTGTCTTTCGATGAAGTAAGCGTGATTGTTTTCTAATCTGTGTCTGATTCCAGTATACTTGGCCCTGTTTCTAAGTTGATTGTTTCATTTTATTTGATTTCCTCATATGCTTGGTTTTGTTTTACTGCTGGTTAACGTGTTTTACAAGTGACTTGTTAGAGCACTTCCAGTCTTAGGATGACCCTCTGGAGAGGCCTGTTTGTGTTTGCTGGGAGGGGGAGGGCCACCCCAGTCCTGAGCCCACTGAAGAGCTTGCTCTTGGGTGGACATTCTCTGGATCACTCTGACATGAGGCTCAAAGGGCTGGGTTTTGGTCCTCATCTCTTAGGATAGGTCTATATTTTTAATTTTCTTTCCTCCCTTTGATTTGAAACTACTCTGGCCTTCTCTGTAGTCCTCTACATTTTGGGGGGCAGGCAGTTTGGGTGCTGGTTATTTTTTTATGAATGGCTAGCTCTTTGGGGCCCCTGTTTAAGTTTGAGGATGATCTCCTTTTTCACATTGGATGGGTTTTGAGCTTTAAGTCTTGGTTCCCTTATTCCCCTTTCCTGGGGCCACAGATGGAAGCCTAAGGGTGCATGAATGGCATCAGGCTCCTACTTCACCAGGATCCCCCAAGACTGGCCCAGGAGTTCTTTGTTCTCTTTAATTTTTAAAGCATTCCTAGAAACATCTTTGATACAAGTGTTCATTTTTAAATTGAAATATATTTGACATATAACATTGTATAAATTTAAGGTGTACAACTTGTTGATTTGATATATTTATATATTGTAATGTGAATGCCATTGTAGCGATAGTTAGCTCCTCTATCACATACCATAATTGTAATTTCTTTTTTGTGCTGAGGATAATTAAGAGCTAGTCACTTAGCAATAATAAAATAACGTTGTTTTATTCACTACTAGGGCCTCAGTGCATGAATTCATGCACCTTGAAAGGAACTGTGGACTGCGAGGCTGCTGTGGGCACAGGGGCGGGTCTTGGCCTATTCTCCATGCCCCTGTCCAGCCCCTCCTAGTGTGTCCCACAATCCCCTGTTTGCTGGAGCCCCACTCCCACTGCCACTGCTCCCATGCACTGACGGCACCAGCCCTGCTTGCACCCACTGATGCATGGAGCATTTGAGGCTGTTGCAGGCAATGGGTGCTAGAGGTGGCTGCTGGCCCTGATCAACCCTCAGGAGCAGGGGAAGGTGAAGAAGTTCTCAGGAGTGATCAGGGCCAGCTGCTGCTCGCACCCATTGATGGCACTGAGCAATTAGGACCCGTGCCAGGCACCAGCAGTGGGTGCAAGCAGGGCTGGTGCTAGCTGAGGGTGTGAGTGGGGCCAGCGCCAGCAGCAGGTGTGAGCTTCCAGTAGGACCATGGCATATAGGAGGAAAGAATTTTCAGTAAGCACCAGAGGCTCACCCCAATGGCAGTGACCAGCACCCCACCTTGATTTGGCACCCCCACTTATCTGCACCACCATCCCACGGTGGCAGATGCCCAACATGCTTCATGTGCTCCCCTGGTGGTCAATGCATGCCACAGCCACCAATTGTTCGGTTATTTTGCCATTCGGTCTCTTTGCATATTAAGATTATATATATATATATATATATATAGACTAGAGGCCTGGTGCATGAAATTTGTGCACAGGGAGGGGTGTCCTTCAGCCCAGCCTGCTCCCTCTCCAATCTGGTACCCCTTAAGGGATCTCTGACTGCCTGTTTAGGCCTAATTCTACCTGGATCGGGCCTAAACGGGCAGTCAGACATCCCTCTCACAATCTAGGACTGCTAGCTCCCATCTGCTCGCCTGCCTGCCTTCCTAATTGCCCCTAATTGCTTCTGCCTGCCAGCCCGATCACCCCCTAACCACTCTCCTGCCAGCCTGATTGATGCCTAACTGCTTCCCTGCCAGCCTGATTGCCCCTAACTGCCCTCCCCTGTGGGCCTGGTCACCCCTAATTGCACTTCCTGCAGGCCTGGGTCCCCCCCCAACTGCCGTCCTCTGCTGGCCTAATCACACACAACTGCCCTCCCTTGCAGGCCTGGTCCCTGCCAACTGCCCTTCCCTGCTGGCCATCTTGTGGTGGCCATCTTGTGTCCACAGGGGTGGGGAGGCAGGACCTTTTGACCACATGGGGCAGTCATCTTGTGTGTTGGAATGATGGTCAATCTGCATATTACTCTCCTATTAGATAGGATAGAGGCCTAGTACACAGGTGGGGGCCAGCTGGTTTGTCCTGAAGGGTCCTGGATCAGGGTGGGTGTTCCCTTGGGGGGAGGGGCCTGTGGTGGTTTGCAGGCTGGCCACGCCCCCCGGTGAGCCAAGTGAAGGCCCTGATATCTGGGATTTATTTATCTTCTACATTTGAAACTTTGTAACCTGGAGCAGAGCTAAACCTTCTGCTCACACAGCCATTGAAACTTTGTTGCCTTAAGCAGAGACTTAGGCCCACCTGGGTGTGCTGAAAGCTTGGCTTCCTCCATTGCCAGGGGCAACCTAAACCTCCCTCCTGCTCTCTCTGTGGCCATAGCCATCCTGGTTGGGTTAATTTGCATACTTGCTCTAATTGGTTGGTGGGTATGGCCAGTGGGCGTGGCGGGTGGGTGTAGTGGAGGTTCAATTTGCATATTACTCTTTTATTAGATAGGATGCTGTGCATTATATCCCCAGGACTTGTCTACTTTTAACTCCAGTATTTTACAGTTTGTCAATCAATTTTGACTAAGAACTGCAAAGCAAACAAAACCTTTATTTGGGGGTCTTTTTTTTTAGGAATTGCAATCCAGAATACACAGATTTGAATAGAAAGTCAACTTTGTTTTGAGGGGGAAAGTATGGGACAGAATTTATAAAGACAGAAAAAGGGGAGCATCTAAAGGAGTTACACAAGTTGCTTTGAAAGATCTATGACTGATGCTCACAAGAAGTCTTGCATTATGTTATACATGATTAATTGCTTATGTCTACTGTTAGGTGAAAATTTTATTTCTTTTTTATATTTATTTTTTTTAATATAGTTTATTGATTTTGTACAGAGAGAAAGGGAGAGGGACAGGGAGTTAGGAACATCGATGAAAGAGAGACATCACTCAGCTGCCTCTTGCATGCCCCCCACTGGGGATGTGCCCGCAACCAAGGTATATGCCCTTGACTGGAATTGAACCTGGGACCCTTCAATCTGCAAACCAACGCTCTATCCACTGAGCCAAACCGGTTTCGGCGAAAATTTTATTTCTTAATAGAGAGTTAAGGGAATCAGTCTGTTCCAAGAATTACATCGGGTTGTAGCCATTTGGTTTAGCCCAATTCTAAAGATCAGTTTTACATGAGGTGAGGTCTATTAGCTCACCTTCCTGGAGGCCTCCCAGCTCTACTTTAGACGGTTCCCTTGTTAATATCAACTTCGTTTTGCTGAGTGCGAGTGTGTGTGTGTGTGTGTGTGTGTGTGTGTGTGTGTGTGAGTGTTTTAACAAAGCACTTCCTCCACTCCCCCGCAAAATATGTATTTTATCTAGCATATTTATTTTCTTTTTCCTCCCTCCCTCTTTCTTTCCTCTCTCACTTCTTTCCCTTCCATCAAAGCAGGAAAATTCTCAATAATCTAGCCTACTAATTCTGGAAATAGGAGGTCTAAAAATAGAAATTCAACAATAAAAAATAAAAATTTAAAAATAAGAAATTATTAACAAATGAATATAAATCTTAAAAAGGTCTTAAAATAAGTTTTAAAATAGCCTTTCCCCTTTGGGCTTTTAAAAAACTTGTTAGTCAATGTAGATGACATAGATGATAAGTCAGTATAAAAATATTGCCATTTAGACATTTCAGGTGAAAAGATCCCCAAGAATTACCCTTACCCCCAATTATAAAAACTTCCCTAAAAACATGTAGCTTGACTGGCTGGCTGAACTTAATAGAATTTATTTATTAAATTTACCATCCAGACACTTCCTGTTGTAAGAAACGGAAATCTAATTTAAACTGGCTTAAATGCCAAAAGGTATTTGTTAGCTCAAATTGAAAGTCTTGGGACCATGGCTTCAGGCACAGCTGGATCCAGGAACTCAAACACTGTCCTTAGGTCTAGTGTCTATGTGTTGTCTGTTCTTCTGAGGTACCTCCACTCTCTGATGAGCTCACCTGTGAAGGCAAGATGGCTTCCAAGAACCTCAGACTCACAGCCTAGGCTTTATGCCTCTGGTCTCCAACTGTGTTGATTATATATCCAACAGTGAAAGTTAAGCATATATCCCCAATGTGTGTATATTTATTTAGAAATTGTATGCTACACTGTTATTCTCTATGTTATGTTATGTTAATTACTAGTGACCCTTCTCTATGTTATGTTTTATTTATTATTAATAGAGTTAATTTTTTTTTGTTTTGCACACTCCACTTTGGGGACTACTTAGTGGAAGGCCCACATCTCTCTTATTAGTTCTGATCATAGTCCTGTGACCACACCTCATTGGTTCTCTTTGGCCTCGCATGAGTGCTATGTCTGCTCCCAAGTCCAGAGCCCTTGGAAATAGAAAACGCAACTTTTCCTGATGTAAGGAGACACAGATATCTGATGAGGCATACCTGCAGAGGTGCTGTTTTCTCTTTTTAAATATATTTACATTTTAAGATCTTATTGTCACTGATATAGTCTCAGTAAAGAAGGACATAATCCTTCATTCAGTACAAAAAGGTTTAGAACAAAGATTCTTTATTTCCAGAACACTTTAGTTTCATTAGTCTATACCAAATTTCTGTGATTTCACATTTGGAGTACATGAAAATATCCCATCTAGTTTCTGTTAATATTTCAGTGACAGGTGAGTGCTTTATGTTGAAGTGTAGGAATTGATGAGTTTTGAAAATATAATTTCATTCTTATAATTTTTGATGGTAGCCATTTCAAATAAGACAAGTAGCTGTGTGAATAACTGTCAGATTTCTAAAGAGAACACAGGTTCTCTGGTTAAGAGAGAGTTTTGCTTGAAAGAGTAGGTAAAGAATATGAACGGAAAGTATTACTTAGGAGCTTTCAGCTGAACAGACTATTTTATGTGTTTAAACATTGATCTTCCATGGCAGCACTGCAATGGCTCATCTCGATTCTGACATGAAAGAAGAGTGTCTGAGGAAAGACCTGAGGTTCTACTTCATGAACCCCTGTGAAAAATACCGAGCCAGACACCAGATTCCATGGAAACTGGGTTTGCAGATTTTGAAGATACTCATGGTCACCACACAGGTAATTTACATAATGAGTTCATTTGGTTGATTCCTTACCCCAAGATGAAACTGTGTTTTTATGTGTTCTGCCCTTTGACTTTTGTTCTGGGAAGTCCACACTCAAGTTCATAAAATCATAAAATTATGTTGACTCTGGAGGACAGATGGTACAGGTTGAAATCCATTTCCCACGGTGACCTTGTTTTAGGAAGGGATTATAGCGCTCTGCCTCCACAGGTTCTTTAACTCTAGGTGAATAGCAGATCTGTGTTGCAGGGTGTGGATTTCTATATCTGAATTTTGCTATTGTTAACGAATCGTAGTGTAAATATATATGTTTTCCGATGGTCTTAGGCTCTACAGCAGCGGTTCTCAACCTGTGGGTTGTGACCATGGCTTCAGGCACAGCTGGATCCACAGGTTGAGAACCGCTAGCAGGGTCATCTAAGACCATTGGAAAACACAGGTATTTACATTAAGATTCATTAACAGTAGCAAAATTACAGTTATGAAGTAGCAATGAAAATGATTTTATGGTTGGGGGTCATCACAACATGAAGAACAGTATTAAAGGGTTGCAGCATTAGGAAGGTTGAGAACCACTGATTTAGAGAATGCTAAACACCCCTTTCATCAGTGGCTGAGTGCTCTGAGTATTTAAATACTAAGCTCCTGGCATTATAAGGAGCATAGAGAGACTACACTGAGACCTCCCCTCCCCCCCATATTCATTTTTATTTATTGAAGAGAGAGAGAGAAAAGAGAAGGAGAGAGAAAGAGAGAGAGAGAGAGAGAGAGAGAGAGAGAGAGAGAGAGAGAGAGAAACATCGATTTGTTTTTCTGCTTCTTTATGCATTCATTGGTTGATTCTTGTATGTGCTGCAACCGGGGATTGAACTTGCAACCTTGGTGTATTGGGATGATGCTCCAACCAACTGAGCTATACCACAAGGGCTGAGACCTTCTGTTTAAGTCCATATTGTTGAGCCCTTTATTGCCAGTATTACAACAGCCATTAGAATTGTCATGTAGCGTTGGGGCCTGTGGTGTGGAACCATTTTCAGGGATGTGTCTCTCTAGGTAACTACATTCAAAACACCTGCTCTTTTCAGAATAGGACTGATTTGAGGTATTTGGCTCCACTGGCAAATAATCATTCTGTTGTCAATGTAAAAGTCTTTGTAAAGATGGTATTCCTGGAACGCAAACATAACCTTTCTAAAAATACCCCCCGCCAAAACCAGTTTGGCTCAGTGGAGAGAGCGTCAGCCTGCGAACTGAAAGGTCCCAGGTTCGATTCGGGTCAAGGCATGTATCCTGGTTGCGGGCATATCCCCTGTAGGGGGTGTGCAGGAGGCAGCTGATCGATGTCTCTCTCTCATCGATGTTTCTGGCTCTCTATCCCTCTTCCTTCCTCTCTGTAAAAAATCAATAAAATATATTTTTTAAAAAATTACCCCCATAAAGTTTTAGAAGTGAGAGAAAGTTTTTGCCATAACTGATGTTGCTTCTTTATTGTATGTTCATAAAGAGGTTTTTCATTATATGAGACATGCTGTGCAGCTCGTTCAGTTTTTAGGGTAACCAAGTTTCTTTAAAAAAAAGTTTGAGATGGTTAAATGTATATGCTTAGCTTTTTTCTTCTTTTTTAATTTTTTCATTTTAATTCTTGTTTTGAAGTTTTAATTTTGGCAACCTATAATATAGGGACATTATGAGTATTACTTAGAAAGCGAAGAAATAATGTCTCCTTTTGTCATTTGGTTAATTTTAATTGTTTCCCAATTTATTTTCTTGACAAACTAGCTTTCATTTCATTTTTTTAAAACTAATAATGTTACTAAAATTCTAACTTATCCGGTCACAACACATTATCAACATCCTTGACTTATCTTCCTTGTCCTGATATCTAATAAATCCCTTGGATTCTTCCTTCAAAACTGCATCTATTTATGTTTTGCCATGCTCACTATCTTCTTTCTAGCACAGGCTCTCATCTGTTAGTTGATTAAAAATGTGTATGAAGCTCTTTGTATGATAAGCATGCAGTTGGCCATCTAGTTGTGGATATGTTACTGCTGTTGATAACTAACCTATCACGTAGCATAGTGTTTACCACACACCAGGGACAGTAAGTGCTGTGTGCATGTTAAATCAGTTTCATCCTTACAGCAGATCTGTGAGGTAGGTTCAGTAATTACCTGCTTTCATGGATGAGGAAACAGAGCCAAAGAGAGGTAACGCTCATGGCCACGCAGTTAGAAAGTGGCAGAGCTGGTATTTGAGCCCCAGCAATCTGGCTCTGAAGCCCGCACTCTTATTCTCACATTGTTTCTATTCTAACTCTAGGTCCTCAGAATTTGTAGTCTAGGAATACAGACAAGTTAACGAGGCTACTTCTAATCTTCATTTTATGCCTATCTTTCTTATCCACACACACACCAGTCCGTTCAATGCTAATACCAAATTAATTTTTCTTAAAATGCCTTCATTGTATCTCCCTCCTACTCAGAAACTTCTGCAGAACATTATTTCCCACTATGGAGAAACTCTTGACTCCATAGTCTGGATTCACAGATTTCCAACTTGCCTTCCCACCAGGTTTTCACCTGCTGTTCCCTCCACATACCCAGCCCAATGACTCCATCCAGTGATCCTGCTCTATTTGTTCCTCAGTCTGGGAGACTCCTTTTTCTCCCTCATCTTACAGGCACTGTGTGAAGTCCATCTCCCCTACCGACCTTGCCTGACCATTCAGCCTTTGATTTTTGCTAGTACCGCCATGTCTACATCACTAATTTCACTTTTAATAGAATATTTCTGGGAATTGATCATTTACTTTTTATGTACCCTGTCTCCCCTCACAAAATTGAGGGAGATGGTTAAACTGTTGTTCGTCTCTATAGGATCATTCTAATAAGGTTTGCTACTTGGGTGATATCTAATCGAAACAGATTTCTTGACAGTATTTTCTTCCCTCAAACCCCATTTTCCCTCCTCCTTTTTCAGTCTCTTTTAGCACTCCACCCTCAATTCTAATGGGATGGGTGGCATTTTATCAGATTGATGAAAAGCAAACTTTAAAAAAAAAACATTCCTACTCTTCATTTGGCAGTAATTTGCAATCTTGAGAGAGGTGTCCACATTCCTTTGCTAGTTCTACTCTTTTCCTCCCATATTCTTTGTAAGTTATTACAGCGGTATCTTGATTTCACCTGGTACAGAATATTTTCTCCTACACTGTTTGATTTCATAATCAGGTCTTAACTTCACAATCTCTGTCAGGCTGCATTTAATTGTGTAATTATTTTTCTAGCTTATATTACATTCTCAGCAAATCTTAAGATCTAGTTAGAGGGGCTAAGGTTCGGTTTTCTGTCAAACTCCTCTTAAAAAATAAACTTATTTGACCAATCCTATCTACTTTACTCTTGCTTTGTAAAGAGTGTTTGATTCTGAAACTGGTATTTTTGCCCCTAAAAATTCTCCCATAGCAAAAAGAGGGCCTCACATTCTCCTCTTCAGGGTTTACCTCCTCTACTAAGAGATGCTTTGAAAATCCCAACCCTGACCTGATGCTAGACGATGCAGGTGGGTTTTGGCTTGTTCTATGAAAAATAGAATGGAGGAATTGTTTAGTTCCTGATGCCAGATGGGGTGGTTACAAGCAAGGATCACATCTACAAATCTCTCATTTCCAAAATGGAGCTGTTGAGCATTAAGTTTAAACAAAGTGATGGCTTAAAATATCAGCAAGTTGTATGCCATGTTCCTGGTCAAGTCATCCATTCCCTCTTCAGATTTTTGTATATGTGAATTTTTTGTTGTTGTTGTAAATCCCCACCTAAGGATATTTTTCCCATTGATTTTTAGAGAAAGTAGCAGGGAGGGAGGGAGGGAGGAAAGGACAAAAGGGGGGAGAGAGAGAGAGAGAAGAGAGAGAGAGAGAGAGAGAGAGAGAGAGAGAGAGAGAGAGAGAGACCAACCTATCGGTTGCCTCCTGCAAGTGTCCTGACTTGGGGCTGGGAATCAAACCTGCAACCCAGGCCCATACCTTAACTGGGAATGGAACCTGTGAGCCTTCAGTCCTCAGGCCAATGCTCTAACCACTGTGAAACACCAGATTGGGCTTCCTGAGTATTTTTAGCTTAGCTGGAGCATGGAAGGAATGGGTCTAAAGTTAAGTTGGCAGCATTTCAGTTTGAGGGGTAAACATGTGGTCAAAGAATGAACAGGTGAGTCAAACAGCCCTTTTTCTCTCCTCATTCTGACACTTTTTAGCTATCTCAACCTGTATGTTATGTACATCCTGTCTAATAAAAGGGTAATATGCAAATTAACCATCACTCTGTTAAAAAGATGGCGGCACCCATAGCAGCCGGGGTGCGCAGGACGCTGGGGTGGTGTCACCCAGCAATGAGCCCCAGCCTCTGTGCACCCCAATCCTCAGAGGAAGGATGGGCAGGCCTCTGGCCAGAGGCTGGTTGGGGTGTGGGATGCTGGCATCATTGCAGGCTGGGCTGAGGGGACCCCTCCCCACCATGCATGAATTTCGTGCACCAGGTCTCTAGCATAAAATGGGATTATATTCATCAACCAATTCTGGATTTGACTGTGACATTGTGATGAGCACTATTCCAGTTTCTGAATACATACATATTAGTTGGGGGAAAAAAAAAATCATGTCCTTATGAATCCCAGTATCATATCTCCCTAATAGAGTGTTGGGGAATTCAATGAAAAAAAAAATTACAGGTGCTGTGCCTGGTAGTTAGTAGATAAGAGTTGTTATTCAATGTCAAGCAATGTTGATCTTGCCCAATTGTACCCCAGTTTGGTAAGAGTAGGCACTTAATGAACTTTGATTGAAGAACTTAATTCCTGGCTGTGTTTTTTCATTTGTGTGTCAGTATTTTAAACAAAACCTGCAAGTAATCATGTGTGTTGGTTTCCTGGTCTCCTTTCTTGGCTTCCAAAAGCAACAGGACTTTTCTGCCATCCCTGCAGGCACCACTGACAGACATGACATATTTGCAGGAACTTCCGGCCTCTGTGGCTTGGTTTTCAGCACAGGCTGGATGATAGCTTCCTGAAACTATGATAGCTTCCTGAAACCGCAGGGCTTTTGCACTTGCTCAGTCCTTTAATTTGGTATTTGAGGAATGTGACCTGCTGAGGCTCAGATGCTCAGGAGTGTCATCCTTGTACCTTCTCAAATAATAGCTGCACTTCTGGAAAGCTAGCACCTGGTTCTTTTCTGCACGAGGAGCCTCAAAGACAAAATTTCCAACAAAAGGAAATGGTGTGGCATAATAAAAATGACTTTGGGGTTAGGTTTGCCTTTCATTCCAGTTTGGTGACTTAGGACAATTTAATGAAGCTAACTCTAAATTTCTACATAGGTAAAATGGGGATAAACACTAGTAACGTTGTTATGTTAGTAAATGAGAATACATGTAAAGCAGTACAGCAACTGCAGTAGAATGGTAGCTATTATTTTTACTTATTCAGCCTTTTTATAAAGTCAGACAAAATTGAAAGGCTAACAAATATTTTTAAAAGTATGTAAGTTTGCATAAGCAAACTAACATTTATTTCCTATGAAAGGTTGAGTAGTTGAGGTCTTATTTAGTGCCATGCAGTGTATCATACTGAACCATGGTATGATAGAAAATAATAAACATGTAAGCTTATCTAGTTGAACACGCTAATATCAACACAGTGAAACAGAGTCCCAAATTGTTTTGTTGACTTAGTAGGGTGAGGATTTCAGGCAAATTTTCTAGACGCTCATTGTCTTACAAAGCAGATGAGAAGATAAAGTGGTGAGATGGGGAAAGGTATGTGGGGCAGGGCTTGTAGAGTTGTGTGTGGGGGTGGGGAGGAGGTATGTGCAGGTGTGTGTGTGTAAAAAAGTGTGTGTGAGAGTATATGTACATAAATCTATGCATGAGAAAATGTGTGTATGACAATGTGTGAATGAGAGTATGAGTGTGCATTGAGAGAGTATGTGTGAGAGGGTGATTAAGAAAGAGAGGTTGTCTGTGTGTGTAGCAATTCCTGTTTTTTTTTTGTAAACCATTAGTGCTTTCTAATTTCTCCCACTTATTGGATTATAAAAAGAAAACTTTGGGGCAGAAAGAATATCTTCAGCCCTGATGAAGAGAGCCCTTGGTGCCTAACTTTTGTGCTAAGATACAGTGTAAGAGAGAATAGTAGGAGTTTTTTCATGAGAAGGTAGGTGTTTGGTGACAATGAGTGGGTTTGAGCGAGTCCTGCTATTCTTCCTAGTGCTTTGATCTCAGAGAGAGAGAACTCTTAGGTATAAATCTTACAGAATAGTTCTTGCAGAACTGGAGTAATTGGATTCCTTTGACAACTATCTCCTCTCAGTGGGAGTAAGTATATATAGGCTACTTTTCAAAAACATTCTTAAAGCATATGCAAAAAAAGTTGTAATTTTAAATAATAGTTGTGATTTCTGAATGCTAAATCAATAACATGAATTATTGCTTTACTAAGTACACCAATTTTTTAAAACTATTCATTTGAAATCCAAGTATTAGAAAAATGGAATCAGACTTAACTGATTTGGATTTATTCTCCCTTATTAAAAGTCAGCAGATTTATGTCACAATGATGCTGAGAAAAAACAATGATAAACATATAATATGTAGAAGACTGTCAAATAAAGACACACACACACA
>JAAGEH010000030.1:48385730-48568701 GCA_011751065.1 Lasiurus cinereus | reverse complement strand
GAGAGGCTAGCAGGGCCCTTCATTATTGGTAGTGGCAATTTCTTCTAATTTTATGCTATCTAGAATTGCTCATGTAGCTTGATGAGCTTATTCTGCTTTGGACTTGTATTTTGACATTGATGTGATTAGTTAAAAACCAAAGCAGTGAGATTTTTTCTTTCTGCTGATGATTAAATGGTAAAATTCAGCCCTTGTCAGTTTGGCTGAGTGGGTAGAACATCAGCCTGCAGACCAAAGGGTCACGGGTTCAATTCAAGTCAAGGGCATATACCTCAGTTGCAGACTGCAGGTCCCTCCTTGGCCCAGGCCCTGATCAGGAGGCAACCAATTAATGTGTTTCTTTCACACCTATATTTCTCTCTGTCTTTCCCTCTCTCTTCCACTGTCCCTAAAAATCAATGAAAAAATGTCCTCAGTGAGGATTAAAATAAATGGTAAAATTCATATATACCTATTTGATTTTCTTTTCTAGCTTGTTCGTTTTGGTTTAAGTAACCAGCTCGTGGTTGCTTTCAAGGAAGAAAACACCGTGGCTTTTAAGTATTTGTTTTTGAGAGGATATGCTGGCATAGATGAAGAAAACTACAGTTATAGTGTATACACTCAAGAGGACGCCTATGAGAGCATATTTTACGCTATTAATCAGGCAAGTTTTCATTGTGAATGACGTATATTTCAAGAATATATTGATACTTGATCTTATTGTCTTAGCCAAAAAAGAAAATTATACATATATTAAAATATACTAATTAAAACTTACATAGTCTACCAAAAAGATGTTTATTGGTATTTCTGTGGCTACATTTCCAATAGATTTCGTGTATTTAAATTTTTTTATTGAAATTTACTTTTTTTTTAGTTATCCCTTTATACCAACTACTTTTGGGTAATTACCCCAGATCAAATGGTCAAGAGCAGATTTTATAATCTTAGGTTTGATGGATGAAATACCAAATCTGAGATTCTAGGGAATAGAATATGATACAGTTGAGAAACCAGATTGGCAGGCCTGAAGAAAGCATTTAGAGGAGAAAAATTGTTATTCTTACTCTTTCTTTTTCATTCGTTCATTCACCCATTCATTCATTCATCCATCTATTCAATAAATATTTGGGTACCTAATGTGCCAAGTACTTTTCTACACCTTGGGGATACAGTGTGAATAAAAGATAAAACCCTGTTTTTATAGAAGTAGTTCTAGAGGGAAGAGCCAGATAAATGAAAAGAAGTGAAATGTATAGTATTGAAAGCTGGCTTCCTGAAAACACTACAAAAAAAAAAAAAAAAGCTCACTGATAATAAAAAACTGAGCTTATTGCTTACAGCAGTGAGGGAGGTGCTATCTTGACTATTCTCAGTTGTGCCCTGGGTGAAAGGGGCAACATCCAGACACAGGTTCTGAAGTCTGATTTAGGGAGGAAAGAATAGGGTCTTTCAATGTGATGGAGCTTGATTAGAATAAGGTAAATATCATGACATCTAATAGCTTAAGGTTCGTAGACACAGCCAGATGAGGATTAGAGGTGGTTCTCAAAGAATCTTGGTGTTTTTAGACTAAATCTTCAAATTGATCATTTGAATTATTTTTGGAATGTTCCTGAAAAAAGCAGTACAGTTACTTGCAACTTTTATGTTCCTGGGAATAAAGCAGTCATGTTCATCAAGAGAGGGCCAATAAAGCCCCGCTAGTGCAGATAGGCCAGTGGTGAAGCTGTTCGTGTGAGCTAGTGACGGGCGTGTGAATGTAAGCTGTGGGGTGTGCGAGGTTTGGGTCGTCAGTGGTGTGTCAGAAAGTGGTAACTGCTATGCAATAAAGCAGGGAGCAGGTTGGGAGAGCCTGGTGGTGCCTGTGTGATAGATGTTTGCACTTATCATTGATCAGTAGGGGAAGGTTTCACTGAGGTGGTAATATTTGAGTCAACCTGAAGCAGTGAGCCTAGCAGATTGAAAACCTGGAACAGCAAAGGCCACAGGCAGGCGAGTGCCTGGGAGCTCCAGGAACTGCCTGGAGGTCAGTGTGGCTTCAGGAGGTGGGGGCGGAACCAAGAGGTCATTAGTCTGCTGTTAGGTCAGAGAGGTGGGCACGGCCTCAGCTTGGGCCCTGGGGAGGTGGGGAGGTCTGTCAGCACTCCCTTTCGTTTTGAATTCTGTGAGGCAGAGTGTTTCTGCCCAACCTGAGAAAATGACCTGCTGGTATTTTACATTGGGAGTTCCATTGAGGAATCTATAATAATAAAAGTATAATATGCTAATTAGACTGGACCACCTTCCCGTAAAAGCCGGCTTCGAGGGCCGAGGCAGAGGCAGCTGCCATGGTGGGGGTCCGAGCCCTTGCACAAATTTCATGCATCAGGCTTCTAGTAAGATATAAGCAATAACACACAGCTAAGGCCTATTTCATATGCATTAACTTCTGATGAAACTCTTGAAAGCTCATAGTTTTTTTTTTTTATTTAACTCTTTTTAATAGTATCGTCGTCTAAAGAACATATCCTTGGGGACCCTAAGTTATGGAGAAAATGAAGAGCATAGGATTGGCTTAAAAATCTGTAAGCAGCACTACAAGAAAGGGACCATGTTTCCCTCTAATGAGACACTGAACATTGACAGTGACATTGAAACAGGTAATGGATCACTTTATTATATGCCTTTTTCATCTCCTATGGTAAGAGCAAAAATGCCCTCATGTGCTAATAAATGGAACAACTTCAACCTTGCTTTCATGACTGCTATTTGCAGCTGTCAGTTTAACATCTGCCTACAAAGGGCTTTGGCTCAGGAAACTGGAGGTCTTTGTAATAGGATCTAGAAATGTGTGGATCTTTTAGGTGCAAATCAAGGTGGTTGGTTTTGTGGTAAATGCCCAAGTGTTTCCTATTTTATTAGGTTTTCCCCACCTCCACGAGGGTACAATTAGACTTTTTTTTTTTTGGTGGGAGAGAGAGGGGAAAGAAAGATGAGTCTGTATTTATGAAATGAAATAATGTGTTAAAATGCTTTGCACTCTTGTTTTTATTACTTGTAAAATATACTAATGCTCTTCAAAGGCAACTTGTGATTAGCAGCTCCTTCCCTCTTTCAGGCTATTGCAGGCCCCAAAGTTAACATCTGCACAAGCCAGAATTGTTTCATGCCATTCTGTTAAGAAGTTGAAAGAATGTCTTATGTAAATTCAAAGTGTTTAACTTACAGCTCTGGGGGTTTTGTAATTCATTCAACAAATCTCTGGTGTACATCTACCAAGCCCAAGGTACTCACGGTGTATGTCATCATGTGCTGCATAACTGTTAAGTCAATGGCAGATCATACACTCCACAGCAGTCCTGCAAGATTACAATGGAACTGAAAAATCCCCATTGCCCAGTGCCATCACAGTGCAATGCATTACACAAAAACTCACCACTATGTTACAGTTGCCTGCAGTGTTCAGTACAGTAACATGAGACCATCTAGGAGCTGTAGGGGAACAAAATTTGTCATCCCCAAATATATCTATCTACTTGGCAAAAGGATTATTTTAGGCCAGTTTGTTTAAGAAACAGCAAACATGGAAGAAGCTCCTAAGAGACATCTCCCTTTGTAAGAATGTCTCCCTCGCTGTGACCTTGCCCCTATAGACTCTTATCAATGCAGGTGGCCAAGATTCAAATCTGTTTAACAACCTCACCTTTGTTTACTATGCTTTCCCTGATAACCTCCCATACCTGACCCTCCCCATCCCCAACATCTTCTTTTGTCCTCAGCTGAAGGTGGTATTTAAGGTAGTTGGTAGCTTCAGTTTTCCTGGGTCTTTGTATATAGCAAGTATACATGTTATTAAACTTTTGCTTGTTTTCTCCTATCAATCTGTCTTTTATTGCAGGGATGTCTCAGCTGAGAACCCAGAAGGGTAGAGGGAAAATTACTTTTCTTCTCCTAGAGAGCAATGGGCCATACCAATTAGCGTAGGTGTGTAGTAGGTTATACCATCTAGGTTTGTGTAAGTGCCCTCTGTGATGTTCACACAATGGAATCGCCACATTTCTCAGAAGGTAACCCTGTGATAATCTGTGCATGATTACACTGGGCTTGCAACGATTAATCAGTGATAGTACCTCAGCTAGATGGTAGTTCCGGGAGTAGAGGTCCTAGTAGCAGTGCAATTTGGGATGGTTTTATCAAAAGGAGAGCATCACACCATTCATTTGACCCTATTTCCTATGACCTAATTTTAAGGGTTCTTGGCAGTAGAGTAGAACACCCGCATAAGGCAGAGGTTCTGATTCTGTTTCCACAGGCTGCTTGGCTACTCTGTGTGGGTCGGTGTGTCCTGTACTTCTGGCTCTGAGAGAAGCAGCTCCTAAGCCAGAGCCAGCAGGGGCCCCAGGTGACTTTCGAGGTCATCTCCATATCAGGTGTCAGTGGCTGGCTTTGAGGGCAGCAACCTTAAGAGTGGCTTGTCTGATTGCCCCGCAGGTTTGGCTCTCCTGAGATCTATTTAGTAGACAGCAATCAGGGGCTGATCGGTTCAGTCTGAATCTTCCCTGAGGCTGTTAGGTCCCTCCTCCCTGTCCCTGATAGGAGTATCTGACAAGTGGAGCCGAAACCTTGTAACCTTGTGCGGTGACCCTATGCCCTCTAAAAAAATGTGTGATTCATACAACTATTTTCCAGTGATTCATATGTCGTTTTCCTCTATTGATTTTTCTTTAAAAATGGATTAAAGAAATCTGGCCAGAGTCAGTATCAGTGGTGAGGTAGAACATGCAGTCCCAGAAAGTAGAATTTTCCTCCTGGCCGTTGGACAGAGATGCACTTGCTCATTTCCTTTCTATCAGATTATGGAATATTTGTAATCAAATGGGGAGAGGTTGATTTTTAATTTGACTTTAAGGGAGTCTACTTAAGTAAGTTAATTGTATTCTTTAACTTGTTAAATATAACTTGTCAAAGAAAATGTTTTGATGTATCTATTCAGAAGGTATCTGTAATAATAAAGATGTAATATGCTAATTAGACCAGACAACTGAATGATCTTCTGGATGTCTTTCTGGATGACCTTCCGGATGAAGCCAGGCCTATGAGGGCTGAGGCCCTTGCACGAATTTTGTGCATTGGGCCTCTAGTAAAGAATAGTCTTAAATACTTGATGCCTCTCTTGTCTTGAACACATTCAGGAAGCCAAGTTTGACACCAGTGGCATGGTCTTATAGCTTAAGTAGGTCACTTAGCAGAAGCTGTTCTCTGTTACCTATTCATGAATTTGCATTCTCTTTCCCATTAAGAGAATTGCCATTCAGTGGGCTAAATGCAGAGATCTGCTGCATGCCTGATGACTCTGCAGATTAAAATTTGTTTACATGTCTGTGCGTGAAGGGTTTCCTATCATTAATGCTGTGGACCTATCCCTCCACTCCTCCCTCTTAACCTGTAGCTTTATAGTTCAGCCTTACTTGGGGGAGTTATAAGTCCTGTTAAAAAATTTTTTTTTGAACATTTAGATAGCGATCATTCTTATATAGTGTTTCATTTCCTGTATCATGGATTTAAATTTCTGTTCTCCTTTCTTGGTATGAGGCATCCTGACCATTTGATCACACGCCCAGCTTTTCAAAGAACATATGTAATCCACCCTCCAGTTGTCTCTACAAGGGTTGCAGTTTCGTTTGTTCCAATGTCTGTTCTGTGAATGAGGTTCATTTGGGTGAAGAGTCTGCTACTCTGTTACCAGTTTGTTCTGTCTGAGGTTGTTCTATCTGATGTTTTACATAGGGCTCTAGCCATCCTTTTAAAAAGTCTCAGTTTCTAGGTTTTGCTGCCACCAGGTTCTTGGTGGCCTCATTAGCAATGACTCTAGCATAAGGTCAGCCAGATTTTAGAAAGTTCTGTATGTGTATTTGATAAAGTGCATCCCCATAATTACAACGATAAAACTTGACCAATTCAACAGGCTTTTTATAAGGCAAATTTAATATCATAGAATTCTGAATAGCTCAGGCTTTGGAACTAAACACATGTGGGTTTAAATTCTGGTTTATCATCAGCTAGCTGTGTGACCTTGAGAAAGTCTCTTGGCCTCTCTGTGCTTTGGATTGTCCACCTGCAAAACTGCAGCAATAGTACCTATCTCACAAGGTTGCTTTGGGTTTAAGTAGCATGATGCATTAAATGAGAGAACATATAAAGCTTCTAACACAGTGCCTGGCACAGAGTAGTTGCTATTTTTATTATCATCAGTCTTTTCCTATAGAGAACAAGTTTATTTTTTTGTTTGTTTGTTTCACATATTTTCCTTCATCTTTTTGAAGTACATGTTTATTCTTTATTTCATGAGCTTGGTATTTTATTTTTTTAAAATTAAATCTTTAATATTCAGATTATTACATTTGTTTCTCTTTTTTCCCTTCCATAGCTCCCCTCCAACCACCTCCCACCCTTTCCTCTACCTTTACCTCCCTCCCGTTGACCTCATCCATAGGTGTATGGTTTTTGTCCAGTCTCTCCCTGTACACCCCTCACCCCTTTCCCCCCGAGAATTATCAGTCCACTCCCTTTCTATGCTCCTGATTCTATTATATTCACCAATTTATTCTGTTGATCAAAATTTTAATTCACTTAATTTTTAGATTCTCTTGTTGATAGATATGTATTTGTTGTTCATAATTTTTTGTCTTTTACCTTTTTCATTTTCCTCTTCTAAAAGAGTACCTTTCAGCATTTCATATAATACTAGTTTGGAGTTGATGAACTCCATTAGCTTTTTCTTATCTTGAAGCTCTTTATCTGACCTTCAATTCTGAATGAAAGCTTTGCTGGATAGAGTATTCTTGGTTGTAGGTTCTTGCTATTCATCACGTTGAATATTTCTTGCCATTCCCATCTGGCCTTCATCGTTTCTGTTGAGAAATCAGCTGACAGTCGTATGGGTGCTCCCTTGTAGGTAATTAGTTGTTTTTCTCTTGGTGCTTTTAATATTCTCTCTTTGTCTTTTGCTCTTGGTATTTTAATTATGATGTGTCTTGGTGTAGTCCTCTTTGGATTCCTTTTATATGGGGTTCTGTGTGCTTCCTGGACTTGTATGTCTATTTCTTTTACCAGATTTGGGAAGTTTTCAGTCATTATTTCTTGAAATAGGTTGTCAGTATCTTGCTCTCTCTCTTCCTCTGGCACCCCCACAATTCTGATGCTGGTACACTTGAAGCTGTCCCAGAGGCTCCTTACATTATCCTCACATTTTTGGATTCTTTTTTGTTTTTTTTTTGGCTTTTCCAGTTGAGTGTTTTCTGATTCTTTATATTTCAAATTTTTGACTTGATTCTTGCCTTTCTCTAGTCTGCTGTTAGGACTCTGTATAATAGTTTTTATTTCAGTCAGTGTATGTTTAATTTCTAGTTGGTCCTTTTTCATCTTCAGTTGGTTCTTTTTCATCTCCTCTTGGGTCTCGCTAACTTTATCCAACTTTTCTAGGATATTCTTGAAAAGCCTTATAAGCGTGGTTTTGAACTCTATATCTAGTTGTTTGTTTTCCTCCATTTCTTTTGTTTGTGATCCTTTCCCTGGTCTCGGCATTTTCACTATTCTGGGAGAACTTCTGTGTTGGATTCAGCCTTATGATACAAGAGTTGCAAAACTGCAGAAGCCTCTTTGTTGAGCTTGGGATGGGTGGAGTTTCAGGGCTTAAGGAATCACCTTGCCTTCCAGTCGGCCCCACCCTCCATGGCCCCTGAATCTCACGTGACTGGGTAATCGCTGGAGCGGTCCCTGTGTGTGCGCACTCTCTCGCAGTGCCTCTAGACTGCTGCCCCTCTGGCTCCCCTGTGCTCCCCAGGGTTTCACCCGAAACTGGGGTTTAGTGGAGTTAGAAGTCACACAGTTGGGAGGGTCTGTCTTCCACCCGCTCGTGAAAGCCAGCAGCACAATCAGCAGTTGGTCCTCTGCGAGCAGTGCTGTGCGCGCCACCAGACTTCTGATCTTTTTCGACTCCCCTAAATTTCTGTGCACTTCTCCCTTTTCACAGTCCAAACTCCCCCCGTATGAGTTTCAGCTGGATCTGGGGTTTAGTGTTGGAGGATAAGGAGTTCAATGCCTTTGAGAGTCTCCGTCTCCCTCCCACCAGAGAAAGCCAGCCAGGTTCTCAGGCACCTGCTCTCTTCAGTCGCGCGTCTCCGTACCTCAGCTTTTTGCAGCTCCTCTGGGTCTCTGTGAGCCCCTTTCTTTCCTTCTAGTTGTAGAATTTTCACTCAGCCAGCTTTTCTGCGGTTCTGGATGATGTCCGTTCTGTCTTTTAGTTGTAGTTTTGAAATTGTTGTGCGAAGCAGCAGTGTAGGTGTTTACCTATGCCACCATCTTGGATTCTCTTGAGAACAAGTTTCTTGTGAGTAACTGCTCTCACCATATTCATCAAGATCCAGTCAAGAAAACCAACATTATAAACTGTTTCTTAATATTAATAATCTATTTGCCAAAAGTAAGAAGGCACCCCTCTGACACTTGCCTTTCTTAACATTGTGCCTGTTGAGTTGTTCATTCAGCTCATGTCCTTGTTTTCAGCATAGGAAAATGAATTTTCAAAAAATATAAGTGTGTCCTATGTATTGTGATATTTTGTGTATAAGCTATATGCTAGGCCAGTGGTAAGCAAACTGTGGCTCACAAGCCACATGCGGCTTGTGAGCCGCAGTTTTGCCACTCTGTTGACTAATGAGTTTGCCAACCACTGGGATAGGGGCTTAACAACAACAACAGCCTGTAATTATTGGAAATGAGAGTTTAAGTCAGTGGTTGGTAAACTCATTAGTCAACAGAGCAGCAAACCTTGGCTTGCAAGTCGCATGTGACTCATGAGCTGCAGTTTTCCGACCACTGTGTTAGGCAATGGGACAACCACACAACATAATATGTTCTTGTTCACAGAGAACTTATCCTCTAGTTGATAAGATAGATAAGCAAATAGAGGATTGCAGTTGTGGGAAAGGACTCTTAAAGAATTAGTCACTGAGTCTAGCAAGATTCTGGAGCAACTACTGAGAATCAGCACTGATGTTTCCATTTTATTTTATTTTTTAAACTGGAGGCCCGGTGCACAGATTCATGCACCAGTGGGGTCCCTCAGCCTGGCCTGCACCCTCCCTAAATCCAGGACCCCTCAGGGGAAACCAGCAGTCAAACATCTCCCAAGAGATGTAGTAGTGCATAAAGTGGCAAGTGGGCAGGGAGGAGTCCAAGCCCAGCCTGGCACTGTGCTACTCCCGCTCATCCCAGGCCCGTTGCACCTGCCTCTGCTCCCGCTTGGTAGCTGTGCCGCAGAGGCGGGAGAGGCTTGCGCTGCCAGAGCTGTGCTCACTAGCCATGAGCCGGGTGTCTGGTCCTCGATGGTCAGCTGAGCAGTGCTCCCGCTGTAGAGGAATTGATCTCAGAGAGTGATAGAAACATCAGTAATGAGATAGAATCATTGATGAGCTGCCTCCTGCATGCCCCACCCTGGGGATCAAGCCCACAATCCAGGCATGTGCCCTGAGCGGGAATTGAACTGTGACCTCCTAATCATAGGTCGATGCTCAGCCACTGAGCCATGCTGGCTGGGCCAGCGTTTCCATTTTACAGGCAGCCAGAGCCCCAGTAGGAGCCAGTGAGGCTGACTTCACAGCAGTCTGTCTATGAGGGCTCTGCGCCCTTGAAAGGCATTTACCAGCTCTAGACTTCCTCAGGTTCCTGCTAAGGTGTTGGGCTACACAGTAATGAGACACGTTTTCATGTGAGGCTCTTAGACTCATTCTTTTATAGTTTAAAGCTCATATTATATTTTTATTGGAATACCTACGTTCCTTTCTCTTCAGTTTTTATTTTGAAAAAATATTAAGTGGCACAGAAAGTTTGCAAAATAACAGAGAAATTTTCTTGTGTACCTTCCTTCTAGATTTCCCCAGTGATAACATTTTACTCCATTTGCTTTATCATTCTTTCTATCCTATATAATAAAAGCCTAGTGACCATAACGGCAGAATGACCAGAATGACGACTCGACCAGTCACTATGAGGTGCAATGACCACTTCTTGGTCCCTTTCCCCAGCCACAGGCTCCCATATCCCGATGGCAAACAATGTCTCGGGGGTGGGGGAGGGGGGAGTGGGGAGGATGCGGGTGGCACCTGGCCAAGGACCCCACCCCACTGGTTGCCCCATACATAGAGGGTGAACTGCAATGGGGGTGGGACTGGTGAGTGGGTGGGAATAGCTGACCTCTTGGTCTTCTCCCCCAGCCATCAGTCTCCCATTGCCCAACGGCAAACTGGGAACCTGGGTGGATGGCAGCAGGGGATGGGGCTGGCTGTCCTAGAGATTGTAAGCTAGGCCTAGGGACCATACCCACATACGAATTTCATGCACTGGACCTCTAGTGTTTAAATATTTCTCCTGAAAGGTATGAGAATAAGAGGCTGACATGATGTCCCTTTACCTGTAAATATTCTAGTGTGTTTCCCAAGAACTGTCTCCCACATCACCTCGTTACAATGCTCAAAAGCACAAGTAAACATCGGCACAGCGCTTTAACCCTATTCACATTTCGTCAATTGCTCTAATGTTCTCTAGAGCAAAAGAAAGGCCCCCTCTCACCCCATCCTCCTTGGTCCAGGATCACATACCACATTTAGTTGTCATGCCTCTTTAACCTCCTTTAGTCTGGAGCAAAATAGTTCCTTGGTTTGTTGTTGGGTTGTGTGTGTGTGTTTTTTATGACCTTGACATTTTTTTTTAAAAGTATATTTTTATTTATTTTATAGAGAGAGGCAGGGGGCGAGTGGGAGGAGAGAGACAGAGAGAGAGAGAGAGAGAGAGAGAGAGAGAGAGAGAGAGAGAGAGAAAGAGAAACATGGATGTGTGTATGCACCCAGACCGGGCATCTAACTGCAACCTGGGTATTGTGCCCTGAACGGGAATTGAACCTGTGACCTCTTAGTGTGTGGGACGATGCTCAATCAACTGTCCCACACTGGCCAGGGACTGATGTTTTGATGTTGACATTTTTAAAGAGTAAAATGTTCCTCCCTTTGGGTTTTTCTGTTTCTTTAGGACTAGATTGGGGTTATGCATTTTGGCGAGAATAGCACACAAGCAGTACATTATTTCAGGAGGTATTGTTTTATCTCATCACTGGCAATGTGAACTTGGATCACTTGGGCAGGGTGCTACTATCTGCCAGCTTCTCCATTGTTGTTACCGGCCTTCCTGTTGTAATGCATAAGTACTCTGTGGGGAGATGTGTTGGAAATGTTCTGCTTCTCCTCGCCCTTCGGCCCACTGGTTTTAGCAACTGATTTTTGCCTGAAGCAATTGTTGTTCTCCATTGGTCTAGACTGCATTTACTTGGACCTCCAGGGCCTCTCCAAGAACGCCGAGGACTGGAAGAACTCATCATTCTTCAGACTGGAGTTTTATAGGTGAAAACGTTTTCAGTCTCATTTCCCAGGAGACAGGCATTGAGGGAGGGAAGGAGAGTAGATAATAAGACTCTGACAATGTATACCTTGTGATATTTTTTATTCAGGCTCTTACAGGTTGAAATCTCCTTTCACCTCAAAGGCATTGACCTGCAGACGATGCTTTCCCGAGAGTTACCGGACTGTTATGTCTTTCAGAATACGGCAAGTGTCTGTTTACTCAGCCACTGTTTCTTATGCTTCCCTCCTCCTCCTGTAGATGCACAGTGCAAAGCACACCAGCCTATAGATGTGTCAGATGGAGTCATGTTTAAAAGAGTTGAAAGGCACAATAGCATTGCTCATTCAGAAATGAAGCAGAGCCTTTTCCAAGGTTTTAAAAACTAAATTTCTGTGTTGAAAAGAGAAGTTTCCAAATTGGCTTTGAGCTCTTACTCTTCTAATACATTTTTTAAAAGTTTATTACAAGTATTTTAAGTGTCTATAATACTTTCCCCACTTTCAAAGAAAGATCTTTGCAAATGTAGCAAACACTTTCAAATCTCCAGGCAGACAGCGCCTCCTTGATCTGAAGGCCATTCTGCAGAGGATCACTTGTCCCTCCTTTTATTTTGGGAGGAGGCTTGTGCGGTGAAGAGACTGTTTAGTAGTGGGGACAGTAACCTGTCTTTTCACTTTCATGGAATTTCATGCCTTTCTTTTCTCCTTCCCTTTTCCCTTTCTTTTTCTTTCCCTGCCCCCTTCCCTTCTTCATGCTCATGGAAAAGCAAAACTGGATGCTGAGCTGAACATTGTATGCAATTATCTTTTAGCAACTCAGGAGAGTACTTTATTCAATAGTCTGTAAATACTAATGAGTCCCTACTGTGCACCACACACTGCCCTGCTCTTGAGGTGCGGTGGAAGCTTACAGCTCAGTGGAAGAGAGAGAAAAGCAAGTAAACAAAGAAATAAAAGTAATTACTAATGGTGACTTGTGGTAAGGAAGAGAAGAGCAGGATTAACGGCCCTGGAGTGACCTACCCATAATGAATCATATGACTAAATTAAGAAAGTTCACAGGCAGAGAACTTGAGATCTGAAAATGTAGTTGATCTATGAGTAAACTTATAAGCACTGGGCATCTCTGAGCACAAGCCACACTCTGTGTAACCCAATTATATCACTATGATTAAACTAGAGGTTTGAGAATTCACCCTACAGACCTTATTTCTATACCTCTGAGCTATGACTAAACCTCCACTAACCCTGGCCCTTGATGTCTCATTTCCCCCAAGAAAAACCCCGAAATTACTTCTCTCAAGGCCCAAAATACCCAGCATATTTCACTTACAAATTTTAAGTGATGGAAGTGTAATAGTGGAAGATATGAGTCATTGGCAATCTTAAATTCAACCTGCAGCCTTAGGACATTCTTTGCTATTTCTGAAAACATTATGTATAGCATTTGAGGGGAACAGAAAACTAATCTCCAATCTAGTAGAAACCTAGAATTTCATACCCAAAAAACTAACTTGAAGCAAATGCTTTTGGATTCCATTCACCAAAGACTGATGAATTTCATGTTTGTTCCTGGGACTAGCTGGCTGTTTTGCTTTTGGATTTCTCCCACCTTGCTTGTGGATTTAGTAGAACTTCATACAAAGCTGCCTTTGGATACTTAATTTTTCATTAATGAAAGTTGTGAAGAATCATGTGATGAGAACATTTTCATCAGGACAATTTTTGGGTCAGCCTGCTGTTTGGATGCCATTAAAATCTGAAGCAGAGTCCATCTAACAAGTCATATGTTCTGCTCTTCATACATTTGTGTTTTCAGATTACCTTCGACAACAAAGCTCACAGTGGCAAAATAAAAATCTATTTTGATAGCGATGCAAACATTGAAGAATGTAAAGACTTAAACATATCTGGATCTGGTAAGTGTTTTCTGTGCTCGCCCATTGGAGGATTTTTTAGCATTTTATTTTGTAATTTCAGGTGTTTACATGGTTGACTTGGATGGTGATTAGAAAGAAAGGGCTCCCCAAAACCTTGAGCATTAAATTCTGTAAAGCATAGCCAGAAACTTTGCATTTTTTGTTAAATTCAGAAAATATTGATTATATACCTCTTAAAGAGGCAGCATGTCCAGTGCTTAGGGTACAACCTTGGCAGCCAGACTGCCTACTTTGGGTCTTGGTTCTGTTTACTATGTCTGTGATCTTGGAAAAATTATTTCATCTCTCTATGTCTCAGTACTTTCCAATATGTTGTTCATTAAATGAGTTAGAATGTAAAGCAAAGCACCGAGAACAAGACTTGGCACTTAGTAATTGCTAGGTACTCTGGATAAGAAAGGAAACACCTTAGCGAGGGAGACAGACTTGCTTTTAAAATCTCCACTATGGCCGAGACCGGTTTGGCTCAGTGGATAGAGCGTTGGCTTGCGGACTGAAAGGTCCCAGGTTCGATTCCGGTTGGGGGCATGTACCTTGCTTGCGGGCACATCTCCACTGTGGGGCGTGCAGGAGGCGGCTGATCGATGTCTCTCTCTCATCGATGTTTCTGACTTTCTATCTCTCTCCCTTCCTCTCTGTAAAAAATCAATAAAATATATTTAAAAAAAAAAAATCTCCACTATGTCATGGATAGCCATAAGTGGTGGAGGTACGAAAGGCATGATGGTAAAGAAAGCAAAGGTTAATTTTGACTGGGGCAAATATCCCTAAGTTTCCTGTCATTATTTTTCTTTCTTTTTTAAAAAAATATATTTCATTGATTTTTTACAGAGAGGAAGGGAGAGAGAGATAGAAAGTCAGAAACATCGATGAGAGAGAGACATCGATCAGCCGCCTCCTGCACACCCCACAGTGGAGATGTGCCCGCAAGCAAGGTACATGCCCCCAACTGGAATCGAACCTGGGACCTTTCAGTCCACAAGCCGATGCTCTATCCACTGAGCCAAACCGGTCTCGGCTGTCATTATTTTTCAAATAGGTTTTCAATTTCTTGCTCTGTCTCTTCTGCTCCCAACACCCCCATGATGTGATTGTTGGTTTGCTTGAAGTTGTCCCAGATGCTCCTTGCAATATGCTCATTTTAGGGAGTGATTCTTTTTTCTTTATGCTGTTCTGAATAGGTATTTTTTGCTTCCTTATACTCCCAAATTGTTGTTTTGATTTTTGGCTTCATATTCTCTACTGTTGATTCCCTGTAAATTATTCTTCATTTCAGTTTGTGTATCCTTCATTTCAGACTGGTTCTTTTTTATATTTTCTCTGCCCCCCCCCATTTTTTATTACCACCAAACCAATATTATATGAAATGTTTCTTGAAGAAGGAAAAGATAAAACAGATAAAAAATATGAACAATAAAGTGCCAATAAATACATATCTATCAACAATTGATTCTAAAAAATAAAATAAACAAGCAGAAGAGAAAGACTCATAGATACAAAGAACATTTTGATGGTTGCCAGATGGGAGGGAGTTAGGAGTTGGGTGAAGAATTAAGAAGTCCAAGTTGATAGTAACAGAATAGTCATGGGGATGTAAAGTAGAGCATAGAAAATATTCTAATCTAATAAAAGAGTGATATGCAAATTGACCATACCTCTGCTACACCCATCAGTCAATCAGAGCAAATATTCAAATTAACCCGACCAAGATGGCTATGGCCACAGAGAGAGCAGGAGGGAGGCTTGGGTTGCCCCTAGCGATAGAGGAAGCCAAGCTTTCTGCACATCCAGGCCTCCACTTAAGGCAACAAAGATTCAATGGCTGTGTGCGCAGAGGCTTGGCTCCACTCCAGGCTACAAAGTTTCAGTTATAGAAGATAAATAAATCCCAGATACGTGGGCCTCCACTTGGGCCGCTGGGGGGCGTGGCCAGCCTGCAAACCACCACAGGCCCCTTGCCCAGGCCACCCCATGCCCCAAGGGAACACCCACCCTGATCCAGGACACCCTTCTGGGCAAATCTGCTGGCCCTCATATGTACTGTAGGCCTCTATCCTATCTAATAAAAGAGTAATATGCAGATTGACCATCACTCCAACACACAAGATGACTGCCCCATGTGGTCAAAAGATCCTGCCGCCATGTGGACACAAGATGGCCACCACAAGATGGCCAGCAGGGGAGGGCAGTTGGCAGGGACCAGGCCTGCAAGGGAGGGCAGTTGGGGGTGATCAAGCCTGCAGGGGAGGACAGTTAGGGGGGACCAGGCCCACAGGTAGGGCAGTTAGGGGCAAACAGGAAGGCAGGGGAATGGTTAGGGGTGATCAGGCTGGCAGGCAGAAATGGTTAGGGGCAATCAGGGAGGCAGACAGGTGAGCATTTGGGAGCCAGCAGTCCTGGATTGTGAGAGAGATGGCCGACTGCCCTTTTAGGCCAGATCCTACCTGGATTCGGCCTAAAAGGGCAGTCGGACATCCCTCAAGGGGTCCCAGATTGGAGAGGGAGCAGGCTGGGCTGAAGGACACCCTCCCACCCCATACACAAATTTCATACACTGGGCCTCTCGTAGTCAATAATATTCTAATAAATATGTATGGTGTCAGTGGGTATGAGATTTATCAGGATGATTACTTAGTAAGTTATATAATGTCCAATCATTGCACTGTACATCTGAAACTAATGTAATATTGTATGCCAACTGTAATTGAAAAATTAAAAAATGATTTAAAAATAAGTTTAAAAAAAAAAGAAGAAAGGAGATCTGGCTCCCTCCTGTGGCCAGTGAGGAGAAACACTAACATTTTTATAGGCTTCCAGAGCTGTGCAGTAAGAAACCAGATTCTGTCAGTAGTAAAATATGAATTTAAAATAAAATGATGTGAAAACATTGAAAACAGCTGAAGTTTGAAAACAAGCTTAAGAAATGGAGCCTCCCCCCACCCACGTCCATGCCCCCTGCCTCCCGCATTCTGATTGATTGGCTTGGCTTTGGGGAAGTGGAAAGACAGGAAGTAGGACAAAGGCAAGGGTAACATCTGGTGAGATCCTTGCGCTATTTCCAGAACTTCTGAGTTCATTCACATTCATATACTCTTCCTCTCATCATTGCCTATGTTATCTCAGGGCAAAATATAAGGGAATGTCCATTTTCACATACAAACCAAATGTTGCTTCTTTTGACTTCTAATACCTGTTCCTAAGGGTGCCATTAATTTTCACTTTAACTTGAATTTATGAGTGTAGCAATTTGGGCATGAGGGGCTGGAGGAGGTATTGGTGGGCAGGACTCCCCATTGATGGCTGATGTAATGGGTGTCATAGGGCCAGGGAGTAAGTTTGGGAAGCCCTGGGTTAGAGCCACACAGGCAGGAGGTAATGGTGTAGGGGACTTCTCAGGGTCTCTGGGAGGAACAAATGACTTAACCAGGTTGGCAGGGGCATCTCTCTGGACTAGTGTTTTACAAACCTAGGTTTGGGCAATGTTCCCATAGGGGTAACAGAGTTTCAATAGAGTAAGAAAGCAATTATAGTGTTCATAAAATACTTTCTGTAGCACATCAAACTAGTCTTCCTAAAAACATATAACAATACAGTACTGTTTTCTCTGTGAGGAGGGTTGTTTTCTCTTTCTAGCTCTGGGCCTCAGTTTTCCCACTACAAGCATTCTTAGAGATTTGATCTAGCTATATGTTAGACAGGAAGGTACTAGATGCAATCCTTGCATTTTATGAGGTTTTCAGTCCCATTTTCCCACGAACTGCCTCTAATCCTTCTGCCTCATCCCATGAGGAAGGAAAGAAGGAAGGAAGGAAGGAAGGAAGGAAGGAAGGAAGGAAGGAAGGAAGGAAGGAAGGAAAGGAAAGGAAGGAAGGGAGGGAGGGAGGGAGGAAAGGAGGAAAGGAGTCTTGGATTCTAGTCAAATTAAATTGCTTTGCTTTTTTTACCTAAACTTCTATCGTATAAAATGGCTAAAGGTAAATGTCAGTGCTAGGTGCCAGGCATGGCTCTACCTAGTTTCAGCATGGATGTTTTACCTGCTTTCCTGACAGCCCTTGAAGCAGGCACAGTTGCTTCCCCAACTTTGTAGCCTAGGCACCACCTGCTTAGCAAGGCTAAATAGTAAATAATCCACTCAGTGAGTTACATGTATTGGCTGGCTGTGGTCATAACCCACTGGTGAGCAGCTTTACCCAGACACTCATGCTGTTGTCTCTCACATTCTTATTGTTAATAAGTCTGTGGACACTCCGATCTTTCTCTTAAACACTTCTCTGCAGAGGTGTCGCTGAGGAGCACTCTGAGTCTGGACTCCTCGGAAGGTTGCCTGTCCCCAGTCCTGTTTCCTTGTCCTCTGACTTTTCTCCATTTTGTTCCTGACCTCATTTCCTCTTCTGTTTCTCAAGCATTACTGTCCCCCTGTCCTCTGTCTACTTTTCTCTCTGTGGTCTGAGTACCTGTGCCCACACTTTAGCTGCCACTGAGCCATCCTCTCTTGTCATGGACATCCAGACTGAGCTCAGTTTACAGAGGACAGAAAACCAGGAGTCATGCCTGGTTGGTCCTTCTTCCTTGTTCTCCAAGTCCCCTTGGAGACCATGTTGCCTCTCTCTGCTTCATCTCTCACCACTTTGTGCTTCCTCATTCTGTGGTTTCTCTGCCTCTGACTTAGCTCAGACCTTCACACGTTCTGACTTAGATTATTCGGTGCTCTTCTCATGTTCTGCTGGAGTCCCTGCAGTTACTTGTAAGCACACTAAAGCATTAAGCTAAGCAAAGGCACTATAGTGTTGACAAAAAACATATGATCCCTGCCTCCCAGAGCCATCCATTTGGTGGGGAAGATGGGCATTGAATGATTCCATAGTCACCACTGTGTTGTTTCATGTGCTTTCATATATGAACTTGTTTAATCTTCACAACAGTCCTATGATTAATTTTTTAAAATTCTACCCACTTTTTGGGTGAGGAAACTGAGGCACCTTCCCTAAGGTTCTCAGCTTCTGAGTGCAGGGCTGAGATTTAGATCCAAGATTTCAGACCCCTAGAGACCATGTCCTTTCCCATTTTCCACTTCTCTGTTCCTTTCTACTTCTCTTGTTCCTCTTTGAAGTTCAGTGGTTATCAAGTAAAGGATACTATAGGTATATACCTTATGGAGAGTGCTCTGAGAGTAGGGAATGGGTTAATAAAGATTGGAATTTAGGGAATTTTGTTCTGAGAAGATGATACTCACTCTGAAACCTCAGGCTGAAAAAGAATAATCTTAACATGTGTGATGGAGAAGGTGCTGTTCCAGGGAGAGGGATCATCATGTGCAAAGCCTCTTAGGTGAAAGAGAGAGGGGGGGGGGGGGGAGGAAACGAACCTGATAGGAGGTAGGAAGAAGGAAGACCAGTATGGCCTCAGGAAAGAGAAGATGAGGGGAGAGAAGCAATTGGCAGGTGATGGGACTGCAGGGATGGATAGGGGAGCCAGGCAGGGGAGAGCCATTGTTGGTATTTGGGATAATTCCATGAAGTCTGAGAGAAGATAAGGTTACAATTTCATCTTCCTCCAGTACCTTCCTCCTGCTACTATGTTCCAAGATATACTCTCCTTCTTACTACCATTCCAAGTGGTTATTTTCTCCATGTGCAGAAAGAACTTATTGAATGCTGGGAAAGTGCACAGTAAGATTGAGAAACAGAAATGGGGAGTCTGAGTCAGAGGTATTTTAAATTGTTTGTGTCCTCATTAATGGGGAGCGTGGTATTTGTGCTTGTATGTGAAAGACCTCAGAGTATGTCAATAGTTTTGCCTCTTATGAATGGAGCCCAAATGGACCACCTTCTGTCAAATTATAGTCTACATAAATATTTACAAATACATTATATATTTTTGAATGTATAACTCTTTAATAACAGGGAAAGTTTTACCTCATGTGTAGACTTCTGAGTGAATGTATTGCGATTTGTTTCTGATGTTTTTGAATTTGTAATTTGAACTTCTTTTTTTGACTACCATCTTATCAGAAATTATTCCCCAGTGAGGTATGTTTGCCATTTTTGTTCCTTAGTTCAGAAGAATACGCAGTATGTGCTGGTGTTTGATTCATTCGTCATTGTGATTTGCTTGGCATCTCTGATTCTGTGCACAAGATCCATTGTTCTTGCTTTACGCTTACGAAAGGTATGTGTGCTTGACTTTTCTTCCTCCCCTCTTGACCTCTGCCCTCAGTTTGTCCAAACAGTGGGCCCTGGTGTTGGGTCATCCTGTCCTTTCTGGAGCCCTTGACTACATTAGATTCCTTTGAGTTGATTGCCCCCTAAAAGGCATTCATCAACCTGAAGTGTGTAAGGTGAGTGCAAGCTCCCACCATGTCAGGTGGGATCAGATAATTATCTTGCTTAAAACTGAGCCACTGAACACAGGTGCACAATGGTGAGCTCTTAAGCTCTTGAATGTTTCCAAAATAAATGAGACCCTTTTGAGTCAGGAGTAAATCTTATGAACAGAATAATAGCACATATGGGTTTCATCTTTTGCCTTCAAATCAGATTTCATTTTGACAGGGGGCATGATACATGGGTTATAATGAAGCATAAAATACTTTATATTTTAAATAGCTTGAAAATTCTCCCTTATTACTCTCGGGGTTCTTGTAAGGCTATATCCCAGCTCCCCACAAATCTTACTCTGGTTTGTGGCATGTGTGAAAATGCAGAATGTGGTCAGGTGCATGAAGTCATCAGCATGCCATTGGTGGAGCAAGAAAACAGTCTTCATTCTATTTTTCTCATTCTTTTTTTTATTAACTTTTAAATTAATTTTTATTAATTTTTTATACATATCTCCCCATTGCCCCCCCTCCCTCCCAGGCATACCCCGACCCCCCAGTGTCTGTGATCATTGGTTATGCTTATATGCATGCATACAAGTCCTTTGATCACTTATCTACCTCACCTAACTTTAATCTTTCTGCTGTAATTTCACAGTCTGTTTGATGCTTTACGATTTTTGTCCTCCTGAGAATTATCAGTCTACTCCCTTTCTGTGCTCCTGATTCTAGTATATTCACAGGTTTATTCTGTTGATCAAATTTTTAATTCACTTAATTTTTAGATTCACTTGTTGATAGATATGTATTTGTTGTTCATAATTTTTTGTCTTTTACCTTTTTCTTCTTCCTCTTCTAAAAGAGTACCTTTCAGCATTTCATATAATACTGGTTTGGAGTTGATGAACTCCTTTAGCTTTTTCTTCTCTGTGAAGCTCTTTATCTGCCCTTCAATTCTGAATGATAGCTTTGCTGGATAGATTATTCTTGGTTGTAGGTTCTTGCTGTTCATCACGTTGAATATTTCTTGCCACTCCAGTCTGGCCTGCATCGTTTCTGTTGAGAAATCAGCTGACAGTCGTATGGGTGCTCCCTTGTAGGTAATTAACTGTTTTTCTCTTGCTGCTTTTAATATTCTCTCTTTGTCTTTTGCTCTTGATATTTTAATTATGATGTGTCTTGGTGTGGTCCTCTTTGGATTCCTTTTATTTGGGGTTCTGTGTGCTTCCTGGACTTGTAAGTATATTTCTTTTACCAGATGTGGGAAGTTTTTAGTCATTATTTCTTTAAATAGGTTTTCAGTATCTTGCTCTCTCTCTTCTGGCACTCCCACAATTCTGATGTTGGTACGCTTGAAGCTGTCCTAGAGGCTCCTTACATTATCTTCACATTTTTGGATCCTTTTCTCTTCTTGCTTTTCCAGTTGAGTGTTTTCTGCTTCTTTATATTTCAAATTTTTGACTTGATCCTTGCCTTTCTCTAGTCTGCTGTTAGGACTCTGTATAATAGTTTTTATTTCAGTCAGTGTATGTTTAATTTCTAGTTGGTCTTTTTTCATCTTTAGTTGCACCTTTTCCATCTCCTCTTGGGTCTCACTAAATTTATCCAACTTTTCTAGCATATTCTTGAAAAACCTTATAAGTGTGGTTTTGAACTCTATATCCAGTCGTTTTTTTTTCCTCCATTTCTTTTGTTTGTAATCCCTTCCCTTGTCTCGGCATTTTCACTATGCCAGGGAAACTTCTGTGTTGAATTCAGCTTTATGATACCAGACGTGTAAAGCCGCAAAAGCCTCTGTTGAGCTTGGGAGGGGTGGAGTTTCAGGGCTTAAGGGAACGCCTTGCCTTCCAGTCGGCCCCGCCCTCCACAGCCCCTGAGTCTCACGTGACTGGGTAATGGCTGGAGCGGTCCTTGGGCACGCACCCGCAGTGCCTCTAACCGCTGCCTTTCCAGCTCCCCTGCGCACCAGGACCACACGAGTCTAGGTCTCCAGGGTTTTGTCCGACACAGGGGTTTAGTGAAGTCAGAAGTGGCACAGTTGGGAGGGTCTGTCTCCTGCCCACTCGCGAAAGCCAGCGGCACAATCAGGAGTCTGTCCTGCACGCGGTGCCGTGCGCACCAACTGGTCTTTGATCTTTTGCAACTCCCCTAAATTTCCGTGCACTTCTCCCTTTTCACAGTCCAAACTCCCCCCGTATGAGTTTCAGCTGGATCTGGGGTTTAGTGTCGTAGGATAAGGGGTTCAATGCCTTTGGGAGTCTCCGTTTCCCTCCCGCCAAAGAAAGCCAGCCAGGTACTCCGGCACCCGCTCTCTCCTCGCGCTTGTCTCCGTACCTCAGCTTTTTGCAGCTCCTCTGGGTTTCCGTGAGCCCCTCTCTTTCCTTCTAGCTGTAGAACTTCCACTCAGCCAGCTTTCCTGTGGTTCTGGATAATGTCAGTTCTGTCTTTTAGTTGTAGTTTTGAAATTGTTGTGCGAGGCAGCAGTGTAGGTGTTTACCTATGCCGCCATCTTGGATTCCCCTATTTTTCTCATTCTTGACCTCTGTCAACTTATTTTGTAAATATCCATTTGTCTTACTGACCCTTCCCCCCAAGTTCCCTGATGCTCTGATTCCAGGTCAGGGTCCTAGTTCTGCCTAAGCAGGGCTGGGCATTGGGAGCACACACCCAGGAGCTGGAATGCCTGGGTGCCCATCCTGGTTCCACACCCCCAGCCTCAGTTCTCTCCTCTGTAAGAGCAGGCTATTAATGCTTGGTTCAAAGGGTGCTGTCTGGTTGGATGAGGTGATAAAAGTAACGTATTTTGGATGTACTATGTGACAGCTTTTACAAGAGTCTGTTGGAGATAAGAGCATAAGCATATAATGTTTGAGTTCGGCTTGGTAGCCACTTGAAGGCTTTAGTCTAGCTGGGTAGGTGAGGGGGGAAGTGTGGGCATAATCTCCAGCTTGGAGAAGGATAGGTAACACAATATCATGTTACAGGTGAGAGCTCTGTTTTGCACTTATCTTCTCCTTCCAGAGGGCAGTGTGGTTTGTAAGAAATACTTTTTAAAATGTTTGCTGCAGAGATTTCTAAATTTCTTCCTGGAGAAGTATCAGCGACACGTGTGTAATGCTGACCAGTGGGAGTTCATCAACGGATGGTATGTCCTGGTGATTATCAGCGACCTAATGACAATCATTGGATCCATCCTCAAAATGGAAATTCAAGTAAAGGTAAGGAGCCACCTCCTTTAAGTCTGCTGCTCTTTCTATCCTGGATGATCCTTTGGGATATAAATTCCTTGTGGAGACCAGTTTGATTCTCATGTTTTCTCTTTTCTCGCTTCCATATATCAGAAGCCTCCTCCCACCCTATTCCTTGTGGAGCTAATATAAAGAAGCTGATGTTCTGGGGGAGATGATATCCCTATGAATATCCCCAGGAAACTGACAGCTTCTTGAGCATAGGAACTGAAGTTTGAGAAGATCATTGCTTGTCTGCCTTCAGCCTTACATCCCTCAGACCCACCCACACAGCTGTCAGAGGAAAGTCCCTGGCAGTATCTACCCTGCTGTTACAGTCCCTTCTCATGGGAACCCCCTTGGGTGGAGTGACCTCCAGGCTTCTCCTTATCTAGCTCTGCCTCCCTCTACTGCTCAAGATTCACTGAGCCATCCATACTGATCCTCTCTAGGGCAACTTTCTGGCTCTCAGCATTGGGCCCTGGTTCAGCCTTTTGTCCATTTACCTGCAATGCCCTTCCCCAGCCTGTTCCCCAGGTCCAGCCCTGCTCTGGGTCATGCCCATGGGAAGTGCTTTGTGACAAGCTGGGCACTGTGTCTCTCATAGCACTTAGCATATTATATTAAAACTAGGGGCCCAGTGAGGGGTTCCCTCAGACCAGCCTGCACCCTCTCCAATCTGTGACCCCTTGGGGGATGTCTGACTGCCGGTTTAGGCCCAATCACTGGGATCGGGCCTAAACAGGCAGTCACATATCCTTCTCGCAATCTGGGATCACTGGCTCTTAACCACTCACCTGCCTGCCTGATCCCCCTAACTGCCCTGCCCTGCCAACCTGCTCACCCCTAACTGCCCTCCCCTACAGCCTGTTTACCCTTAACTGCTCTCCCCTGCCAGTTTGATTGCCCCTAACTGCCTCTGCCTTGACCCCATTACCATGGCTTTTACCAGAGGACATCTGGAAGGATGTCTAGAACATGTCCAGTCTAATTAGCATATAACCCTTTTATTAGTATATTTTGTGGTTGTGTGTGTGTGTCTCCTCAATTAGATTCAGACATTCTTAAGAGCAGGAACTGTGTTAGCCAATCATGTTTGAGCTTTCTTTCAGAAATGGCTGATTGGCATCATTTCATATTTAACAAACACCATTAGTTTATATTACTTAATGCCTAAGTAAATGCATTTTCTGTTTCAGAATATCATTTGAACAAAAAGCTGAACCAATTGAAATACTAAAAGGAAAGAAGAAACACATTTGGGATTGTGCTCTTTATTACTCTCCTCTTCAGTTTAGAAACCCTTAGGATCACCTATTGAGAACAGGCAGTCCACTCTTTTCCTATCAACTTAAAGTGAGATTAATAAACTGAGAGGAGTAGAATATGTTACTCATATCTGTTTTTCTATTCCTTAGAATATCACAAATTACGATCTGTGCAGTATTTTGCTTGGAACGTCCACACTTCTTGTCTGGGTTGGAGTCATCAGATACCTGGGTTACTTCCAAAAATATAATGTAAGGATGTGGTCATAGGATTGAGATTAATTTCTTCTTTGGATTCCAGTAAGCTCCTTTTTAAGTCCCCCCACTCTGCCGGTGTCTTTCCAGGTACTCATTTTAACAATGCAAGCATCACTGCCAAAGGTGCTTCGCTTCTGCGCCTGCGCCGGGATGATCTACCTGGGTTACACCTTCTGTGGCTGGATCGTCTTAGGCCCGTATCACAACAAGGTGTGTAGCACTGGTTCTTCCTTCTGCAGATTGGGCATCTGAAAAGTGGGCCTCCAGGACTTCACCTTCTTCCCACTCTGCCCCAGCACATACCCTCAGTGTCAGGAAAGCCCTGTCTTTGTACCGGGTTTCTTTTCCCTTTTTTTTTCTGAATGTTGAAACCACTGTGAGGAAACTAGTTTGGTTCTCATTTCAGAGTTGTCTGGGACTGGTTTATGGGTCGCATTCCAACTCAGCTAATTGTCAAATAAAAAATGTCTGGATATGAGATCCTATAAGAAAAATGAAAATAGAATGAGGAGAATTATTTCAAAATCTAATTTAATGTATTAGGGTTTTCATCCCAATTAATTGATGAGAACTAAAGTGGACACAGGGCCCAGAATAGACCATATTAAGTTTATGATTAACATGAAACATGTCTTGTCCATGACGGTGGTTTTGATGGCAACATTGCCTCTGCTTTATGAAAGGTCAGCATCAGAATTCCAAATTGTTGCTGGGCTTCAGTCAGCATCATAATCTCAGGAACATCAAAGCTGTGCTCTTCTTGTTTTAAAAATAAAACGTTGATTGGTAGAAGCGTCAGGAAATGAAAGTAGGTAGGCCCTGTTTTCAAACTAAAACCAAAACAAAATAAAACAACAAAAAGGAAAAAGAGTTTATTGCAACTTGTAGTTTTTCTTCCATGGGCCTCTGGCATTTGGAACCACAGATACAACAAAAATAACAGCAGCCAACACTGTGTGCTTGGCATTTCTGTCCTCTCATTCATTTAATCTCCGCAGCAGCCTCTGGCCCTGTTCTCCTGGCTCAGGTGCTCTGCAAGAAGAAAAGAGGTGAAATGGAAAGGGTTACACTGATGCTTGTATTACAGCTGAGCCTCAAACTCTGACCTCCCTCATTGCCTTAAACAAAACATATGCTTATATCTGGTTTATACACTGTTCACAAAAGTGAGAATACAGAAAGGTTGAGCTCTGTGCTTTGTCCTACTTGAATATGTCCTCATAACTTGGCACATATCCAGGCTTCCTCCTCTTTCGGCATTGCATTTGACAGGTCCAAAGAGAATCACTGTTTTCCTGTTGGAGAAAAGGCACAATGAACAAAGTGACAGTCTCTGGGTTAACAGTAAATCTTGATAATATCATTGCTCTTCCTATTCCTTGCCACTGAGTCATGATTAAATTTGCTCTTTGATATGATCTCTCTGATCTGGAGAACGGACTGTGTGAATGCCCAGGAAAATTAACATTTTTCTTTACTTGCCTCATTCTTGAATACTTCTCCAAATTTTTGTCACTAGAGGACAGTGTTGCACTGTCTGAAATAAATACCAAGTTTGGTACAGATTTCGGCTTTAATTCAAGGGCTCCAAGGCCTCAGGACAAGTGGTCCTATCTCTTTTGCCCCTCATCTCCCTACCCCATCATTGTCCTGTAAGGTGCTCAGATAATGCTACTTGAATTTTATTAATATAGCTACCATTCTTGAATGCTATATGCCAGATAGATATAGGATCCAAATTCCTTAACTCCCTTGCTATGTTGACTCCCCAGTAGCCCTATAGGAAATGGGGATCTTACTGTGTTCGGTATTTTTCCTGAGGCTACACAGCTAGTAAATGGCAGAGACAGGATTCACATCCAGGTTGCCTGACCCCAATGCACAGTAGGGCTTTTCTTGGAATTACCTAGAACAGACCATTGCAGATGAGTGTTTCGTTTGACTGAACGAAACAATTAGTATAGATTCTGAAGGAGAGCCACATAATCAGTTTTATTTCTTTCTATTTGCTTTGACTGCATTTTCATATGTTTAATCCTGTCCTTTCCAAGGATTCAGGTGAGACTGGGATGCTCTGGCCCAGCATTGTCCAATAAAAGTGCAGCGAGCACTATAAATGAGAACAACAGGTGACTTCAAATATTTCCAGTAGCTATGCTGAAAATTTAAAAAAAGAAACAGATACAATTGTAATTTTAACTATATATTTTATTTAAGCATTGAGATATTTTACACACTTTTTTTGTTTTTTGTACTAAATCTTCGAAATTCAGTGTGTATTTTACACTGACCACACAGCAGGTGCTCCACAGTCACATGTGGCTGGCACCTCCCACCTGTGTGTCTCAGCATCCGCCTCTGTTTTCCCCTCAGGAACAGGGATAAGGGCTATGTCCAGGGCTACCTAGCAGGCCTGTCCACCCATTGGGGAAGTGCACAGTTCAGTTATTTTACTGAATGCACCAGTCAGTGAAAGAAGAAAATCTTGATCTGACTCAGAACTCTGTGCTTTCCTTCTCCATATTGCTGCTTCTTTGAGTCTGAAGTTAGAAATGCTTCCTGCCCCCTATGTTTCTCCCCGCTCCCCAAATTAATTCAAACTGTCACACATTCAGGTTCTGCCAGTCAGTCTCTGTTGAATCAGAAGACCTTCTGTAATCCTGAAGCCTTCAAAAGATAGACAGCACAGCAAGCATTTTCTAGGATCTAGAATCATAGCCACCTTAGGAATGAAAGCTAACTCTCTTTAAGCAAACCATCCATCCACTCTAGCCCATAGGCGTGGCTCAGTGGTTGGACATCGGCCTATATACCAAGAGGTTATGATTCTATTCCAGGTCAGGGCACATGGCCGGATTGTGGACTCGATGCCCAGTAGGGGGTGTGCAGGAGGCAGCCAGTCAGTGATTCTCTCTCATAACTGATGTTTCTGCAGCCACTCTAAAGAGGAGGTTTCAGGAAAACTATTTGGTAGGAGGACCCATATTTTCACTTCCTGTTCTCATGGTAGACATTGGATTCCAATGGTCCAGCTGAAAGAGGGAAGAGATGCAAGTATTGTCCCATCGGTATCGATACCTGCACTAATGGACTTTGGCACAGTGCCCTTTCAAAATGTCTGGCACAGAGGGCTAGAGACTGTTGATGATTAATAATTCAAAGCCAGGTCTGGAAGAACATTACTCTAACTTTCACATTTCTGGAGGACGTTTTTGCTGTGAAGAAAAAAATCATAGTCTTGTGTTGTCCCCATTTCAGAAATGAGAAGACCAAGGCATTGAAAAATTGTTGGATTTGCTGAGGCCATGGGTAAACACTTTGTAAGGACATGCATTACATCATCCTGCTCTCAAAGTCTCTAGTTTTAGCCAAGTACCTCTCTTATTCAAAAGAACTGTTAGCCAATTAAAACATTAAACCTAGAGGTTGCTCTTGAAGGTGATTTTTATGTCCTTCTCTGACATAAGCTGTTGCAGATTATGTTTTCATTTAAATTTTTTTTTAAAAAGTTTATTTTGGGTTCAATTAAAAAAATATCATTTGTGAAACAAATGATTGGGTTCACACTGTGGCCCCAAAGGACGTATGGGGACTCCTTATGGAAATACCCATTTAATATTTATTAAATGTCTGCTGCACTTCAAGCATGTCAGGTTCTTCTAGGCTGAGTTTTTGGAGGGCAGTGACTATTAGCTCATTGCTGTTCGCATCCCCTGGTGTCCAGCCCGGAAGATGGCAGGGATTCTTCAGGTTTGTTACCAAGCAAGAAACAGAGTCAGTTGTACCTGCTTTCCAGGGCCTCACAAACTCCTCAGAACCACAGAAACTCCCTATAAATGCAGTCGTTCTGGCCTGGAAGCACTTTAGGGTTATTTCTAATGTTCACTTCTGTGGAGTTTGGCCCCTGAAAGTGACTGGTTCACCTTGGTTATTTCTAATGTTCACTTCTATAGAGTTTGGCTATTTCTAATGTCCTCCTTACTTTGGATATTTCTAACGTTCACTTCTGCGGAGTTTGACCCCTGAAAGTGACTGGTTCACAGCCACCTTTGGTACCAACAGGTAGGTGTATGCCAGTCACTTACCTTATTGTGTCTCTGTTTTGACTTTTTGCTGGGTTAAAATAAGTCTCACCACATAGAGGAGAGAGAAGCATAATAGCTGTGAATAACATTAATGTTGAGACAGGTATTGTTTCTAAACGAACACTAAGTCATGGCACTGGAAACGAAGGGATGAATTGGATATGTACCAAACAACCAGCTATTTGTAATTCTGGAACCTGAAGCACAGGCTGTGAGGGGTTGTGGAAACTAAACAAAGGAATTGGACAGATTCCAAAGTAAACCATGAGAAACATGAATTATGAATGGTGCTGTTAAAGTTGTAATTGCTAGCCATAGAAACCAGCTTTAACTTTGTTGTCTGAAGGCTAGATGGAAAATGTGTACTCGGAGAACTGCCTGTTGTACTGTTAAACAATTTGCATATTGTTGTGCTTTGCTCAACTGGATGTTCCCTCCAGGTCTCTGTGGAGAGCAGCTGTGGAGCTGTTGCTGATGCAGCAAAGGCATGGGCACGGTCCCTGTTTGGGTTACATTTGCTGCCCCAGTCACAGACTTTACCCTGTGCGTCCAGTCATGGAGGAGGGAGAGTCGGACATGTGTTTCCATCCAGTTCAAAACCAATTAGAAGGCCAACCAGTAGTTTACACTGTGGTTCCTACTGATACAGAGAAGGGACCAGAGCTGCAAAGGCAACAGGTCTCAAGGTAGACTTTGAAATAGCCCTTTGAAGTTGGTTTTGTTGGACACAGAAGAAGGTATCAGATGAAGAGAATAACTCCCAGGAGGAAAAGATGGAGAAATGGGTCTGGTGTTGGAGGAGGAGAAAAGTACAAGATAATTTTGACAGAGGGGAGATGGAAGGAAGCCACGTGAAGGAGGGCCTATCCCAGTCTTGTTGGTGTGAATTTTTACTTTGCATCCAGACTTTGTATAATCTTAATGCGAGATAAATGACCCAAAGGTTGCATTTTGTGAAGTTTAGACTTTACCGCAGCTTGGACTGGCGGGCGAAGAGGCTGGGGTGAAGAAGACTGCCTCGGAGTTTCTGGAATAATCCAGACGTGAGTGTGGACCTGCGAGTGGAGTAGAGAGATTGGGTCAAGGAAACGGAGGAGCATCAGACCTTCGCAGAGTGAAGAAAGGGGGAAGAGTAATCAATTCCACACGTAGTTTTAAGTATTTGATTATTTGGGAGTAAATGTTTCTTTTGGGAGGAGACTGAAATCACTGACCAGAAGCAGGACAATTGGAAGGGAAGCCCCATTTCAAGGTTAGGGGGTGGGAGGTTTTATTTTGTTGCATGTGAGGAATTAGCACAACTTCCAAGTAGAAATGTCTTATAGACATTCACCAGGGACATGGCTATCCCCAAAGCCACACTAACTTAATGGGCACATGGCCCCCATGGCTAACAGTTTGGTTCAGAACTCTAGGTAGCTTGTTCTCTCAGTGTTTTTGGGAAGGATACCATCTTTTACCAGTTAGGTCATTATTGTTCTTTAGAAGCTTTCATCTAATGTTAACCCTCTGGCCCTCAGATGTTAGTTTACGAAGCACCTGCTGTTTGTTTTCAGTTGAGGTGGCAGGAGTTTGTCAGCCCCGAACACGCTGGGATGGCCCCCTGAGGATTGCAGTTGAAACACAACCCTCAGCCCAGCTCCAGAACCCCAGGAACCTCTGACTCCCTCATGTCAGCATTTCCACCTGGCACCTCAAGCTGCCTGCTCTAAAACTGAATCCATTCATAGTCCCTTTCCCTTTTCCCCTCCCAGAATTATGTTCTTCCCCACCCCTCCTTTTCCAGTCTTATCTGGACCCTGTGCATTCCTGGCTCCTGCACTCACCCCTGCCTAGTGTCCCTGCCCTGGGCGGTTCCCGGTCTAGGAGATCTTCCACATGCCAGGCTTGCCCTTTAGAAACAGGTCAGATCACTCTCTGGCCACAGTTTTTTCCTGGTTCCCAGTTGTTCTGGCCTGTAATAGTTTGAAGTTTGTGGAAGACCGAGCGAGGCTTTCTCAGTGTGGTACAGGCATGCCTCTCTGGCCGCCTCTTAGGCTCAGCACCGAATTCCCCATATTCACGGAGCACACCCTTACCTTCCTCCTCACACTGGTGAACTCTGCCTCAGGCCCTCGTTCTGAGAGTCACTTTCCTTACACAGCCCACCCCAGCTCTCCCATAGGGCACTGGAATACATTGGTTGTGGCCTGTCCACTGTTAGCCGGGAGCTACTGGAAGGCATTGGGCATGATCATCATCTTTCCTTCTCCCAATAATGACCATGTTTGGTTTTGAATGTGCTAAAATCACCCTGACCCATGGTTGGAAAGGCTACAGTGTATTCATTTAGCAAAATTTTCTTTGCTGGTTGAAGAATGTAATTGCTATAGTTCTTTCAGAAAGTGGTTTGTTTAGCAGGTTGTAGGCTTAAAAATATTAATCATTTAGACCCAATAACAGGAAATAACATTATGCTTAGAAATGTTCATTACACTGCTCTTTATAATAGCAAATATTATTGGGATGTCCAATGACAAGGAAATAGTTAAACTTGACATTTCTAAGGAAGGGTCTGTTATCTAACATGATGTCTAAGTGTAAGTAAGATGAAGCTAAGTAGGGAAAAAGAAATCAAGATCCCAAATGGTTAGATGATATATCTACAAATATATAAAAATGTATAGGAAAAAAACTGAGGGAAATGTCTAGAGATAGTGCGCAAGGGAGTTTTAAATAATGTTTTCCTACTTTGGTATTCCAGCTGTCTTAAAATGGATGTTACTCATAATAGCAATGACAACAATAACTTCAACAAAACAACCTAACTAGATATAGTTACTTCTCTGCTTTGGATGATATATCTCAAAAACTAACTTTAGTTTCCCCCTTTCAGTTTGTAGCTCTGAATACAGTTTCTGAATGTCTGTTTTCTCTGGTCAACGGTGATGATATGTTTGCAACCTTTGCTCAAATCCAGCAGAAGAGCGTCTTGGTGTGGCTGTTCAGCCGCCTATATTTATATTCCTTCATCAGCCTTTTTATATATATGATTCTCAGCCTTTTCATTGCGCTCATTACGGATTCTTATGACACCATTAAGGTAAGTAATTATCAGGATTTCCTGCCAAGAAAACTGAAAAACTTGTATAGATTGGAGCATAGGAAAAAACTACCCCCCCTTACTTAAAATGCTACATTTTACTTAAATTTTGAAGTTTTGTAGGAAAGAGACTGTTGGCCTGGTTGGCTAGCTGAGTTGGTCAGAGCTTTATCCTGATACGCCAAGGTTGTGGCTTCAATCCCCAGGCAGGGCTCATAAAAGAAACAACCAATGGATGTGTAAATAAAAACAACAAATGTTTTTTTCTCTCTCTCTCAAATAAATTAATAAATAATTGTTTTTAAAGAAAAGCAAAGAGACTTGTTGGATGTTGGACTTTAATTTTAAGTATGCATTTAGGACATCATCCCTGTCACCCAGGTTAGGGTGACTGATTTGGAGGTGTGGTGGAAAGAGGAAGGCAATGGGTAGAGATAGGTTGAGTTTAGTAAATTAACTAATTCAACTGTTGGTCGCAGCACTGACAGGTATACATGCCTGTCCTGGAATTGAGGTTTTTGAGTAGTAAGTGTCAGTAGTAAGGGATCATCACCACCCTTTTGAATGATAAGTGTCTGTGGTAAGGGGTCATCACCACCCTAACAACTATTCAGATATGGGAACACCTATATACTGAATGACACCACCGTTTGTGTGATACAGGTTTCCTTTAAATGATGAAAGCTAAGGCTCTTGTGGCTGTTTAGCTTCCTATCTTCCTGAGCGATGTGGTGGGTTCTGTATCCTTTCAGTCTGGGTCCATCGAACTGGTTTGTAGCTTGAAGGGTGCTCTGTTGCCTCCAGTGGTGGCCTGTCTAGCAGCAGGTGGTCATGCTCAGAAATCCTATTTCAGACCAGCATTGGAGCAACCAAGGGTGCTGTGTCAGTGCCTTGGGGTGTTGTGCTCTTCTTGAACCTTCTCAGACTAAACTCAGAAGAAGCTGAATCATTGGAAATACTCCTGAGCACATTTTTGTGCCTGGGGAGGTTAGTTTCCACATGAGAGTGGGTGGGTGGCTGTAACAGCAGAGTTGGGTGTATAGAGAATTGTTGCACACTGCTGCCCCGTGGGTCCCTGCCTTTGATGGCGCAGTGTCCCTGTGAGTGGGCCAAATCTTGATGACCTGGTGGATGATCTCCCTTAGTGTGAGGGGAGAGGGCCTCAGGATCTTTGTGTCTGCTTGAAAAAACCTACTGCCTTCTGCCTCATCAAGTGACCCTCTTCCATAAAAGTAGAGGAAAAAGAGCTTACTTCTCAGGCCAGTTCTGCATGGGCAGTGAGGGGAAAGAGGGGTGGGTCTTACCTGGTCTTGCATTAGTATTAAAACTTTAGCCTTTGGATCATTGCTTTTATTTTGTACAACCCTCCCCTGCTTCACCCTGGCACCAGAGGTGTTTTCCTTTGGATTGTTCTCTGTTCCATGGTGGCCCTGGCTTGGCCTTCTGGGACTGACATTGATTCAGCATTGTTAATATCATTTCTTGGATCTGAACTAGCAATGTGGGAGAGTTTTATTTTAGCAAAGGTGGGTTTGGTTTGTTGACAAAGGGAGCAATTTTTCATGCTTTGTAAATAAGGTAACAACACTGTGTACTTTTTAAAGAAATACCAGCAGAATGGGTTTCCTGTGACGGATCTTCAGGAGTTCCTGAAGGAACGTAATAGCCGAGAGGAGTGTCAGAAAGAGTCCTCGGCCTTCTTATCCTGCATCTGTTGTCTAAGGAGGTCGGTATTGTGTTTAATCAGCTCCCCATGCTCTTGAGAGCAGCTGCCCTGCTGCCTTAACAAAGAGTAGTTCCCAGGTACACACAACACTCAGAAATCAGCTTGTCGTGGGAAAGAACCTATCTTCCCTCCCACTGAAATCAGCTTTAGAAATGCATTCTAATAAATGAAATCTAGAAAGCTACATGACATGGTTGGGCCCTCGTGGGGATATTATGAGACTATTATGAGAATTATGTCCCTCAAGTCAAGAGAATGAACTCTTATGTGGCCAAAGTAAAATATCAATACACACACACACACACACACACACACAATTGATTTCAGAAAGGAAGGAAAAAGGAGAGAGAGAGAAAAACATCAATGATGAGACAGAATCATCAATCAGCTGATTCTTGCATGCCCCCCACGGGGGATCAAGCCTGCAACCTGGGCATGTGCCCTGACTGAGAATGAAACCATGACCTCCTGGTTCATGGGCTGAGCTGTACCAGTCAGGCAACACTCTTAATTTTAGAGATGGAGCTCTTGGAATGTCAAGGGCATTTTCCCTTTTCACAATGCGTGGTACAGAGAACTCCTCTGGACCAGAGCAGGAAACCTGCTTGAGAGGAGGCTGTACATATCCTGGGCTGGAAATGGGTGTCAGTAGCTCTTCATTGACCAACTGCACTTTGCTCGCTGTTTATCAGGACACTTAAAAAAACGGTCTAGACCAGCGATGTTCAGCCATTTTCATCTCATGGCACACATAATTTTAATTACTAAAATTCTGCGGCACACCAAAAAATATTTTTTGCCAACATGACAATAAAAGAGGTATAATTTTGATTCATTCAAACCAGATAGCTATTGTGTTGACTGTTGTCATTTTTTAAACTTGAGAATTTAAGGGAAAAGAGGTCAGTGTTCCTGACTAAATAGTCAGGTATTGCATGTTTTTAAAAAATTCTTGCGGCACACCATTTGAAAATTGCTGGTCTAGATCTCAGTGTCAAAGCTTCCACATGGTGGCTTGGGGACGAGAATGGGGGTCAGATGAGGATAGGATATTTAATGGTACATGTGTTTGTTTTCATCTCTAGTCAGGGTAGCGGACTGTTAACTCAAATCCCCTACCCGTGTTTTTTGAGAAAGATTCTTTAAACCAAATTTCTGAAGAAAGATGGGGAACATAATTGCTGCTTAAAAACCACAGGATGTATTTCCTGCTAATCAATTCATACCACATCTTGGGATTTAAAATGATCTGATTGAAGCATTTCCAAAGTATGTCTAGTAAATATGAAATGAAGTCTTCTGAGAAGAGTTAAGTTTTTAAAATTCCATTTTCTCCTTTCAGAGCATTAAATTGTTCCCATGAAAACTGGGATAAAGGAAAATTAATTTTCTTAATAGGCAGCTACTTCCTAAGAGGCATCTTGTACAAAGAAAGTCTCCCCAAGTTGCTTTTCTAATACGTAGCTGTACAGAACAAAAAAAGAAATAATCTTAGAATGTAGTTGAGCATTCTGGAGAGTAACCTATGGGTTTTTGGTATTTGATTTTTTTTTTGGTGTTTGCACCATAACAAGCCCGAGGAGGTTGTTAAATGTTTCTTTTGCAGGCACATGGAATAAGTAAAAGATGTAAGAGGTGAACTTGAAGATTAGCTAGTCAGGTTGGGTCTGAGTGCTGAGGAGAAATATCAGCAGTTTGCCCTAAGATGTGCTAAAGGCTGCTGAGAAGATGCCTGAGGCAAAAGGAGGGACAGGCCCATCTTTAATGAAAGAATTAAATGGAACAGGAGAGTCCACCAAAGAAAATCTACTGAAAAGCAGGGATGTTGAAAGTTTGAAAAAAGAACATATCAAAAATAAAAACCAGAGTGGCTATTACCAAAAGACAATTATAGTGAAATCAGCTAGAACAGCTTTAGCCAAGTAATCAAATCAAAGCCTAGATCTAGGGGGCTTTTGTTGGACCTTGCAGAGAGTAAATGAAGATCTTAGGGCCTGATAAAGGAAATGGATTACTAGTAGACTGTGCCTTGAGACCAAGTGATGGCTTGGACTCCATAAAATATTAAGTATGCCTGGATATATCTAAAGTCTAGGAGCCAAAGAGTGGAATAAAATTGAGGAAGGCTATGAATGGAGAGTAAATATTGGAGTAAGACCTCACTGAGAAACCTAAGGAATTTGGAAGGGTGTTGTGAGTATTGGTGTGTGGGCACCTCTCCAGGCCAGTGACAGACAGTAGTCCAGCAGCCACCACAAATGGATTCTCCTTCCAGTTGTTGATGGAGCCTTTAGTCTGATCATTAGAACCCCTGGGTTTTCATTTTGGACCCTGCGAGTTATCAAATGTGTCCCATGACCCCTCCTAAACCTCTTGGTTCCTCAGTGTCATGAGGGTGATCAGATGACCTCTGACACTTCTCCCAGTTCTAATGCTATGTGGTTCTTTGGAAAGATGTGCTTGGTTGATCAGATGCAGAATTTACCTTTCGCCTTCTCTACTGCAGTGAAGGATAGTCTGCTGTTCCAGTCATTAAGAAGGCTTGTCAAGGAAAGGAGATGGAGGGTCCCAAAGAGGTAGACAGCTCCTCCAAGTTGCCAAAAGCATTTGCTCAAACCAAAATAATGTCAAATGCCCTTCTTAACTTTTTCCCTTTTTAATGTTCCACTTAGCATGTTGATAACCTATGCATGCCTAGAATATGAAGTATTTCTATTCCTTCCCAAAGATTTTTGAGTCATAATCTCTTTTCTCCTTCCTCTTCCCCTTTTCTGTTGTAGGAAAGAAAGTGATGACCACTTGATATTTACTAACTAAAATCCTTCTGCCAAAGATAATCAAGTTCGGGCCTCCTTATCCAATGACAATGCAGACAGACCTTGAATGGCTTGGACCAGCATGTCCAACATACTGATGTTTAATGTGGAGTAGGAAAGAGGACTGACTGTCAGCTGGCTGACCACAACTGCAGTTCCGAAGTTCCTTTTTTATACCCTTGGATGGTGAAGCATAGACCATAGGCAATTACTGGGCATTAGTGCAATAGATTAGTGATAATGAAATTCTTTTAATTTATGACATGACAATGTTGGGACGCAAAAAAAAAAAAATCACATTTCAGAATGTGTAAAACAATGGTGTTTAAACATCGAAAGATGTGTGTTTATCCTCAAATAGAGGCTTGTTTTAAAAGTGATTCTTGACTTAGAAGACATTTGTTAAGTCAGGGTCTGCACAGAGATGAAACTGGTTGCAATATCAAATTATAGACTTAAGCTGGAAATCTATTCGGCCATTTAAAGATAACATTTCAATCAACAGAAAGACATTTCTTGGCCTGTTTTCCTGTGGTTTTCTTTTGTATGATATGAAGCAACCGCTAGCATAGTGAGGTGAATAGGAAATACCTTTTACTTGTGCTGATTGTTGACTGTACACACAACAGTGGAAGTAAACTATAGCAGAGCTCATATTTGTTAGCAAACTGACTCCACCAGGGTGAGGATTTACCCTTGTCAGGCAAGGAAAGATGGCATTTTTTACCCAAATAAATTTATTTTTATCATAATATATGGAATTACTAGTATTTTTTTTAATGTAGACTCTCTTAACATTTACCTAGCAAAAAAAAACATGTCACATCATATCTCTGGTCTCCCAAAGGGATTTCCTATTTTCTTAAAAGCAGCAAAGACATGGGAGCTAACATATAAAAGTTATTCAATAAATATTTATAACAATGAGCTATCTCGTGGGTCAACTATTTTAAAATTATTGGTGAAGAGTAGAATTTGGTTAAACAGGACCCTCATCCCAGGGCTCGATTTCTTTCCCCCCTGCCCCTCCCTGCCAAGTCCCTACTAGATTTTCCATCTTATGCCCCCTGACTTTCTCCTTGTCCCTACACTTTCTCCATGTATCTACACTAAGCCATGAAAATCATCCAGTTAATACTACTAAAGTGTATATAAAGTAAGTGACTTGTGTGTATACACAGAATACTTTGCTAACATTATAATTTTAATTAACTTATTTTCTTACCAAAACAAAAATCAAAAGTTATATTTCCCTTTCAAACTAATGAGCCTTTAACTGGTGTTTCTACAGTCAGTTGCATGACTCCAGAATCGGGGATGCAATTAGATCACTTACTTATTTCTGAGTGTATCCCCAATACTTAATTTGTCTCTGAATAGAGATGCTATTCAAGCCTTTCCAGTAATCTGCAGCCAGGACATTTGAATAAAAGATCAATGATGGTCTTCCATGCTCATGCTTTTTTAAAATGGGCTTCCATGTTTCCTTTTATTTTTATTTTTTTTTCCCTCCACTGGAACAGAATACTTTCAGGAAGGAAAATCTTTTTTTCATGGTTACTTTGGATCTGTACAAACATTTTTTTCCCTCTCTTTTTAATAAATTTAAATGTTTTGCTTTGCCAACTGTATTACCTATTCAGATTTTATTGAGCAGTGTTGTTCTCATAGCTCTGCCAATAGACAGCTATTAGACACTTCTGGGACAAACCATTTTCTCTCTGACCCTAAGCTTCTACTTGGAGAGTTCATGGTGAACGTTAGGGGACATGTCCCTCCCACCTACTGACTTCATTTTTGGATCTCCAACTCTTGTAGAATGTACCTTCTTGGTTGGCAATGACACCCTTAAAGCCAGATGCAACATCCTTAAGCTCATTGGCTGGATATGGTAGAAAATCACATCTAGACAAATGAGTTAAAATCTGTTTTCCCTCTTTAGCTTTGTGGCCCTGACCAAGTTCCTTTCTGCTTGGAAGTGGCAAAAATAAACCTGTGAGATTGGCATTTAGGTCAAATAACTCATGCAAAGCCTGGTATTGAACTGAAGGAAGTTTGAGCAATTCTTTCCTTTTGATTTTCTGCCATGTTAGTATTCAGGTTCCATAGGACCAGGGAATAGTGAAAACATTAAGACATTTAGTCTGCAACCTATGTGCTTGAGCGCCTATCTTCCTTCTACTCCCTGAATCCTCTTGCACAGGTCACACCTGGCCTCAGTTTCCTCATTGGTAAAATGGGATTGTGAGGATTAAATGTCAAAGCATGAAGTGTATAGAATAGGCCATGATTCATAAGTGCTCAGTGAATATTAGATCTTCAAAAAGCTTTTCTTGAATGATCTACAAATGTGCAGATCTATTCACCTGGATCAGCCAGGGAGATCTTTATTTCATAACTAGTAGCCCAGTGCACAAAATTTGTGCACAGGGTGTGGGTGGGGGGGGTGTCCCTCAGCCCAGCCTGCACCTTCTCCAATCTCAGACCCCTCAGGGGATGTCCGACTAATGGTTTAGGCTGCAGGGATTGGACCTAAACCAGCATTCAGACATCCCTCTTATAATCCAGGACTGCTGGCTCCTAACTGCTTGCCTGCCTGCCTGATCACCCTAACTGCCCTCCCTGCTGGCCTGATTGCCCCCAAGGACTTTCCTTAGTATAAATATGACCCTTCACAGAAAATTTCACTATCCCTGCTTTATAATAAGGGCTTGATGATTGAATCATTGGGGCCAGACACCAAGATTTCCTTTCTTTGAACAGTGGAGGGAATAATTATCTTCTCTTTAAGTTGCCCTGAACATCAAATGAGATAATGACTTAGAAAAGTATAAAACCACTATATAAAGACAATTGCCTTTTTCATGTACTGAAAAGACAATAAAGTGGTAAGATGAAAAACACTATTTTTATTTTCCCCCTTCTGTCCTTTACAGCCTTTATTTAAACTTTGAAATTTATAAAAATGTCATTTCTATTTTCATTTCTTTACATTCAATATTATTTTGTATTAGTTTCAGGTTTTATATTAGTTACAGAATAGTGGTTAGATAATCGTATACTTTACAAAGTGTTCCTTGATATTTCCAGTACCCACTGGGCATCACACCGTCATTACAACACTATTGACTATATTCCCTATTTAAGTGACAATAGGTTTACAGCAGCGGTTCTCAAACTGTGGGTCGAGACCCCTTTGGGGTCGAACGACCCTTGCCTAAGACTATTGGAAAACACCTATTTCCCATGGTCTTAGGAACCAACACACTGCTCCTCAGTGTAGCAAAATGTAGCATTGTAGTTTACTGTTGTCATATTAAGACTGTTACCCATGCTACACCATGATTCAAGACAAAATTTCATTTATTTGTAATTAGAAATATTTCACAATATATAATTACATATTGTTTTGTGATTAATCACTATGCTTTAATTATGTTCAATTTGTAACAATGAAAATACATCCTGCATATCAGATATTTATATTACAGTTCATAACAGTAGCAAAATTACAGTTATGAAGTAGCAACGGAAATAATTTTATGGTTGGGGGTCACCACAACATGAGGAATTGTATTAAAGGGTCACAGCATTAGGAAGGTTGAGAACCACTGGTTTACAGGTTCCTTCCAATCTTTCTTTTGTGTTGCTCGTCCTTCCTTTTCTTTGTCACTTATTCTCCCATTCTCCTTATATAGTTCTCAATTGGCCCCCAAAGCTCAGTGAAGGCACTGGGACAGCTTAAACCATTTTACAGACAGGAAACTGAGGCCAATTCCAATTGACTGTGGAACTGGACTCAGCGCACAGGGACCCCTCACAGCTGCACTCTCCGCCCTTCCAAGGGACAGCCCCGGGGCAAACAGAACAAACCTTCCCATGAGGCTTCTGAGCCTCATTTTCAAGCATCTCTTCATCATGGACACTCCACATTCTTTCCTCTCCCCCACCCACTACCGCCATTCTTTACTGCCTCCCCATGGTGAGCGGGTGGTAGGTTTCTCACTCTCTGTGCAGGCGCAGGGCAGGCCGCTGTGGGACGCAGGCTTGCTTTTGGGCCTTGTGGTGGGAGCAGGATCACCACATCTCAAGTGCATAGGCTGCAGGGGCAAGGCCCCTTTAGTGGTGCCAGAAGTTTCGCTGAACAAAGGGATACCCAGCATTGCTGTGTCCCTCCACTGAAGTGGCGCCGCCCCTCAACCCCCACCTCAGGGCATCCTTCCTCATTGCCAGTCATTGCCTCTTGTTTCCTGCTGGGCCGACCCACATCTGGGGGCCACTGCAGAACTTCGCTCTTCATGGGAAAGCCAGACCCCTGCCTGCCGGCCTCCTGCGCTGGCCCAAGCCCAGGTGTATCCCACCTCAGTTCCCCTTGGGCTGCTGGCTTCCTGGCTGGCTGCTTTGCCGAAGCCACTGTGCTTGCCCAGGAACCACCCCTCAGGTGAGCCAAGAAGGACAAAGCCCAAAGGGAGTGAGTCTTGAACTCCCACCTCCCCTTCTCTGGATTTCCTCCTGCACCTCCTCTCTGTTTCATGTCTTGAATGGGCACCAGGTTCAGGCACCCTGCCGCCCAGCCTGGTAGAGTCGATCTCCATGAACCTGTGGATGTGTGGCCAGAGGCCTGGCCTGGGTTTCAGCAGCCCCATGCCTGCTGCAGAGGGCTGTTGGAGGAAGACCAGAGCTCGTCTGTCCTTAGCTCCCCAACTCCAGAGAGGCCACCACAGGCTCACTCACCAGGACCTGCTGCAAACGCAGCCTGCTATACTGGTTGTTACATTACGGAGTAACAGATAATTAGCATATTCCATTATTATTATATAGGCTGAGCTCACCACACACATTGGTGAACTTTGTTCCAGTTAGGACTTTCTGTGTGCAAATGTCACATATATGATTCTGTCCTGGTGGCAATAATCAGCTCAGCTGTCAAAAGCTTGCACTTAACTATGGAGGGGCACAGACATGAGCAGCCTGAGTGTCTGCCATTAGGGATAAAGCTGTCAGTCCTGATAGGAGTCTTAAGGTCTCCAGTATGCACAGGTGTCAAAACCCTAGTCCTTCACCCTGGGCAAGACTCTCCATTCTCTACTAGAAGCCTACTGCCTTTACCCAGTGGTCGGTAAACTGCGGCTCGCGAGCAGAGCCGCTGTTTGCCGCTCTGTTGACTAATTTGCTGACCACTGCCTTAACCAAATATGAGGTAGCAAATGAAAAAGGGTGAGAAGGTGTCCAGGAAAAGCTCTTTAAAAACAAAACAAAACATATATATATATATATATTTTATTGATTTTTTTTACAGAGAGGAAGGAGAGGGATAGAGAGTTAGAAACATCGATGAGAGAGAGACATCGATCAGCTGCCTCTTGCATGCCCCCTACTGGGAATGTGCCCACAACCAAGGTACATGCCCTTGACCAGAATCGAACCTGGGAACCTTCAGTCTGCAGACCGACACTCTATCCACTGAGCCAAACTGGTTTCAGCAGGAAAAGCTCTTAATAAGACTCATCACTCCCCCACTCCTCCAACCCTACCGAGAGAGTCAGTATCATAACAACAGTAGGAGTTCCTGACCCGGTGGAAGCCCAGGGCAGAATATCAGGTCTTTTGATGTAGGGGCAAATGGCCAGTCACCCTCTAGTGCCTGAGGACCTCCCTGTAAAAGTAGCCCAGCACTGTCACTGAAATTCAGGGGACTCTGTGGTCACGGGGGAAGTATGTTCAATGAATGGCTATGATGGTCTTGACTACAGATTGCTCCTGTCAGTATAAAGAGCTGCAATGCTTGAAGATATGATTCCATTTGAGGGGTGGACACGCAATGCAATATACAGACCATGTATCATAGAAATGTACACTTGAAACCTATGTGATCCTATTAACCAATGTCACCCCCACAAATTCAATTAAAAAACATGACTCCAGATATCTGAACAAATCAACTGAACCCACCACTTACCGCAGTAAAATTGCATGACTAGACCCCATTTTATTGCTCTGTTTCACCTTTAATTTCATATAACTTGAGCAAATTTTATTTTGCTACTCCTGACTTGACATTTGAACATCTCAACCACAGTAGTCCAATAATGCTGGGTCTTTCTCTACTGAACATCTAGAACTTCACACTACTTGTAAAAATTACAGGTAGCTCTGGGTGGTAGGTGAGTGAGGCCCTCACACATGCCACCCTCAGATTTTAGGCACTAGAAGAAGGACAGTGAACCATAGGCCTGGGATTAGGAAACTGGTGATTTGACATGTTGGATTAAGTCTTGAGTGCCTTTGCTTTCCATTTTTCCCCACTTGAGATACTCTAGGCTCTGGAAATTGATCCTAAGTAGAGCCTGTTTTGTGGCTCTGTGACTTGTGTGTTCCCAAAGAAGCCACCCTTGGTTTAAGGCTCTGCTATCACAGTCTTGCAAATTTTAATAGTATTTTTTTTAATATGGCATCCCCCCAGTTTCAATATCAGATAATGTTCAGAGGAGCTTTTACTTGAGGAAGCAATTTCTCAACTGTTATGAAGCAAATTTTAGTTATAAGAAAGTATAACTCAGTGAGTAGAGTATGGCATTTTAGGGAAAAGCTAGAAAAACCGGCATTGTACTTTTTCTTTAAAACAATTTACATGTAATAAAAGGAAAGTGTGACCCTGAGTAGGAATTGCTTTAGAACACACATTTGGATACACCATTTTTCTCAGTCTCTGTCCTCATAAGTAGCCATGGAGCTGCTTCCTAACTCAGAAAAAAAATGGAGATTAAACTGTGGTTGGAAATATTGATCAATATAGTTTCCATATTGCCCACATGGGCAGGTTGGATGTTGGGCTGCTTAATCCCTGCTTCTTCCCCCTGCTGCCCCCGCCACCTCCCATCCTACCTCCCATTGATGCTTAACCTCACTTTATGGCTTTCTATTTAATGTTTTTGCCTTGACAAAGAATCAGCTAAAAGTGGTTCAATTTCTAAACTCAAATACATTTGCCCAGTTGCCATGTGACCTCCAACCTTGCATGGAAAAATCCTTTGGGACCTGCACACATGGACTTTCCAGCACTCTCTCCCAGCTCTATACAGCCATTTGCATTCAGCATGCAGGGCCTGCCTTTGAACAGGAAGGAACCTGTAGAATTGTTCAACATGCTGTATTGGAGAAAATAACTATTAAAACTTGGAAGGCTTCAAATTAACCAAATCTCAAAATAGACACTCAAGTTGTTAGGGAAAGCAATACAGTTCATGGCTGTTCTACCATGGGCTCATTTACAGCAAATGCTACTGCCAACCAGTGTGTAAAAATAATGGCAAATATTTCCCAGGCCATCTGTCTGTGCCAGAGAACCAGGGAGTGAATGAGAAGCTAAATGAGTTATAGACGAACATTTGCTCACCACCTCACATAACAAGGACAGCAAAACTCTGACTTTTTAAAGACCCTTGGGAGCTATTGACTGCGGTGAATGGGGGAGACAATTTATTAGTGTGATGTATGTTTCTTAGTTTCTAATGACACATAAATTATCCCATGAGCCATGATACATATGGTTTAAAGAGAATTGTAAATGAGAGCCATTTTTTTTTTCTAACAACACTAATTGCCTCGCAGCAGTAAATTACTCATCCCCTGCTGCCTGTGGGCCATGGTCATCACTCTCTCCTGGAGGTTGAGTGGAGGCCCCCCAAGAGGAATGTTTGCTCTGACAAAGAGAATTTACATCCTCACTTATGAGCCTGTCATGTAGGTCTATAGAAGGAGAGCGAGTTAACAAAGCCTTTCAGACTCAGCCCCCTGTGTTTGTGCCATCCTGCCTGTGTTGTCGATGGTAACAGGACAGTGAGGTAGATCTTCGCTCTTGGTTACCCTGGCAGGAAAGTAGATAGCCCCTGCCTGCCTAGAGTATACGTTAAGGCCTCTTGAAGAGAACTAGACAATGCTAGGAGTGAGATTTGAATAAGACACTGTATTTGACCGGATGGCCAATGTGTGTGTGTATGTGTGTGGGGGGGTGGTGGTGGTGGTGGAAAGGAGAGTGAAGAGCTTTCTTGGCAAAGGCTTGGATGTCTGAGAGAGAACCCGGAAAATGACAGAAAACTAGAGAAGTGACAAGAGAAGGCCATAAGGGTTGTGAGTACTGTGGGAGAGTTTTAGGCCTGGGGGCTACATGTCCGGGAAAGGCAGAGCTGTGCGGGATAGAAGGGGTGGAAGAGCTAAGCAGGGATATCAGTGAAAGCTGCTGCAATCACTCAGATTAAAAAAGAAAAGAAAAGAAAAGGCTGATGCTTTAACTCTATAATTAAACATAACAAACACAATGAAAAATTTGCCTGAAAACCATCTCTAAAGAAAATACCAAATCTCACGTATTTGTTTGATCTATGTGCACACATATATATTTTTCCTTTATTAAAAGACTTTCCAGCTAAATACTCTGTCATTTTCTTGTGAGTTCATGCTTTGGACTATGCATTTAGATGGGAGGGTCTCTTTTCATCACTTTTATTATTGAGAATTATGCTTATTAGGATGAATGGATTAAATGCGTTTTTCTATCACGAGTGGTTCTCCACCCCACATATTCAAAAGAAGCTTATCCAAGACTTCCTGTTTGTGCATCAGCCATCCCTACCTATCCAATAAATGCCCATATTCTGAAGAACTGACCTTGGCCAGCCACAGTTTGTATCTATACAGGTGGCGAGACTTGTGGGTGTAACTGCTAACAAAGCCAGCCCAACGTCTATCGTCTGAAGCTTTTAGATCAAACAGAGATTTCATGAGTCCATCCTCCCTGCCCCTCCCTCAGGATTTGGGTGTCTGATCCCAGAGGTTCAGAGCTCAGTGTGGCCATTGGGTGTGTAAGTAAGCACACGGAGGTGCTGTGTCTTATGTCTCCCTAAGGCTGGACAGTGAGTGTGCAGGGCGGGAGGTTGAGGGCTAGGGTACAGGGAGGTGAACTGATTGAGAGACTTTCAGAAAGGATTGCATGGTGCTCCTCCCACAGCCTTACTATGGAAGGTAGTAGTGAATGTAGCCATGTTAGAGGCATGCTCCTGCCCAGGTAGACCGAGATGGGGACAGGACAGAAAGGGTGGCATGGCCCCCGCCTCACAAATGTTCACAGCAGGCAGCTCAGAGGGTAAGTTACGGAGACAAAAATGGGTACAAGTGGGCTAGTGTCATCAATCAGTATCATCAGGAATGTGTCCTTAAAAGATAACTAGTCATCACCTTACAGCCATGTAGCCAAATAAATTCCAGATGGATTAAAAATGTCAGGGTGAAAAACCCCGCCTGTAAAAGAACTAGAAAAACATTGATGAATATTGATCTGATCCAAGAAGCAGAAGAGGGCTTTCTGAGTTTAAAGCTACAAATAAACCATCAAAGAAAAATCAGATTTACTACATAAACATGAAAAAATTTCAGAGAATTAAGATTGTAAACAATGTGTTTAAAGTGAACCAGGAATAAATAATTGCAGCATCTCTGATTGGCATTGTACTTTTACTATATGAGGAAGCATCACAGGTTCCTGGAGGGTACCCCATGGCAAGGACTGAATTTTTTCTGTGTCTGTATTTCATGCAGAGCAAGGCTCCTGGAAGGTAGCAAGCACTCAAAGTTGTATATTTTTATAAGCCATATTTGATTGAGTCCCTATTATGTACACGTATTATTGCTACTCACCCCCACAAATTTACAGCATGAGTATCCGGATTCCACTTACCAAAGAGAAAAACTAAGCACAGATTAGGTGGCAGAGCCTGGCTTTAAACCCAGAGCTTGTGACCCCAAAGCGCCCCTTCCCCTCCCCTGCCACTTTCCCTGTCAGCCTGCTAAATAATACTCACTGAACAGCATTAGGTGGCAAGAAAAGAATGTTTGACCTATTTAATGAGAACAGTGACTTCTATTTTCAAACAACATCTTGTAAAGTAGCATTCGTTGAACTCACACAGTACTGTTGCTAATGAAAAAGAACCCATGTCTTCACGGGGGAGTTGAAAGCTCCATAGAAAGTCCCAGCTCTAGCACTAAATTCCCAATTGATTTAGACAAGTTGTGAAACTGCCCAAACCCCAAACCCTTATCTGCAGTGCAGGGATAATAAAACTGAGAGTCTAGAGAGGTGAAGTAATGTGTCCAAGGTCACACAATGGTAACCACCAGAGCTGGGACTCAGACCCAAGCAGCCCATCTTTACAGCTGGATAGTTCACAAGGTTGATATAATGTCTAGAAGATGATGGATATAAGTAAGCTTTGAAGAGAATGAACTGGACATGCTGGGGAATGGAGATAAACTTAAAGTTATGAGCTTGGGTATTTTTGATGTAAGAATTGTGAAAGCCAGAGCTTGATGGGGACATCACAGATATTTGACCTACTTATCTATTTTTAAATTCTATAGCTTAAAATGTACACTGGCAGGCTGATCATCTCTCCCTCCATCCCCTATATGGAAACCACCATGGTAGTGCTGATTAATGAATCAAAATCAACAAGGCCACATTTAGAATCTTTTTTTAATGTAAATGAAAATGTGTTATTAAAAGAGTTCTATCATGTTTTTTTTTAATTAAATCTTTATTATTCAGATTATTACATTTGTTTCTCTTTTTTCCCCTCCATAGCACCCCTCCACCCAGCTCCCACCCTTCCCTCTGCCCTTACCTCCCTCCCATTGATCTCATCCATAGGTGTATGATTTTTGTCCAGTCTCTCCCTGTACACCCCTCACCCCTTTCCCCCTGAGAATTATCAGTCCACTCCCTTTCTGTGCTCCTGATTCTATTATATTCACCAGTTTATTCTGTTGATCAAATTTTTAATTCCCTTAATTTTTAGATTCACTTGTTGATAGATATGTATTTGTTGTTCATAATTTTTTGGCTTTTTACCTTTTTCTTCTTCTTTCTCTTCTAAAAGAGTACCTTTCAGCATTTCATATAATACTGGTTTAGAGTTGATGAACTCCTTTAGCTTTTTCTTCTCTGTGAAGCTCTTTATCTGCCCTTCAATTCTGAATGATAGCTTTGCTGGATAGATTATTCTTGGTTGTAGGTTCTTGCTGTTCATCACGTTGAATATTTCTTGCCACTCCCGTCTGGCCTGCATCATTTCTGTTGAGAAATCAGCTGACAGTCGTATGGGTGCTCCCTTGTAGGTAATGAACTGTTTTTCCCTTGCTGCTTTTAATATTTTCTCTTTGTCTTTTGCTCTTGGTATTTTAATTATGATGTGTCTTGGTGTGGTCCTCTTTGGATCCCTTTAATATGGGGTTCTCTGTGCTTCCTGGACTTGTAAGTCTATTTGTTTTACCAGATGTGGGAAGTTTTTAGTCATTATTTCTTTAAATAGGTTTTCAGTATCTTGCTCTCTCTCTTCTTCTGGCACCCCCATAATTCTGATGTTGGTACGCTTGAAGCTGTCCCAGAGGCTCCTTACATTATCTTCACATTTTTGGATTCTTTTCTCTTCTTGCTTTTCCAGTTGAGTGTTTTCTGCTTCTTTATATTTCAAATTTTTGACTTGATTCTTGCCTTCCTCTAGTCTGCTGTTAGGACTCTGTATAATATTTTTTATTTCAGTCAGTGTCTCTAGTTGATCCTTTTTCATCTCCTCTTGGGACTCGCTAAATTTATCCATCATCTCTAGTTGGATCTTTTGCATCTCCTATTGGTACTTGATAAATTTATCCATCTTTTCTAGCATATTCTTGAAAAAGCTTATAAGGGTGGTTTTGAACTCTATATCCAGTTGTTTTTTTCCCTCCATTTCTTTTGTTTGTGATCCCTTCCCTTGTCTTGGCATTTTCACTATGCTGGGGGACTTCTGTGTTGAATTCAGCCTTATGATACCAGACTTGCAAAACCAAAGAAGCCTCTGTTGAGCTTGGGATGGGTGGAGTCTCAGGGCTTAAGGGACCGCCTTGCCTTCCAGTTGGCCCCGCCCTCCATGGCCCCTGAGTCTCATGTGACCGGGTAATCGCTGGAGCGATCCTTGTGCACACACACCCACAGTGCCTCTAGACAGCTGCCTTTCCGGCTCCCCTGCGCACCAGGACTACACGAGTCTAGGTCCCCAGGGTTTCACCCGAAACAGGGGCTTAGTGGAGTCAGAAGTGGCACAGTTGGGAGGGTCTGTCTCCCGCCCACTGGAGAAAGCCAGTGGCACAATCAGCAATCTGTCCTCTGCGCAGTGCCATGCGCGCCATCAGACCTCTGATCTTTTGCGATTCCCCTAAATTTCCGTGCACCTCTCTCTTTTCACAGTCCAAACTCCCCCCATATGAGTTTCGGCTGGATCTGGGGTTTAGTGTCATAAGATAAGGGGTTCAATGCCTTCGGGAGTCTCCGTTTCCCTCCCGCCAGAGAAAGCCAGCCAGATACACCGGCACCCACTCTCTCAGCGTGCGCGTCTCCGTACCTCAGCTTTTTGCAGCTCCTCTGGGTTTCTGTGAGCCCCTCTCTTTCCTTCTAGCTGTAGAACTTACACTCAGCCAGCTTTCCTGTGGTTCTGGATGATGTCCATTCTGTCTTTTAGTTGTAGTTTTGAAATTGTTGTGCGAGGCAGCAGTGTAGGTATTTACCTATGCCGCCATCTTGAATTCTCCCACATTTAGAATCTTATCTAGCCTGACTCTTAAAAGAAAAGAGATCAAGAACCAAGATGGCAGCATAAGGTATACACCTATACTTGCTGCCTCTCAGAACCAAACCAAAATTACAACTAAAATATAAAACTACTATCCCCAGAACTACAGGAAAGCTGGCAGAGTGGAAGTTCTACAAAGAGAAGGAAATAAAAATGTGCATTGAGATCTGGTAGGACGTGCAGAGGCTCAGAAAGGCAGAGGTATGGAGATGTGTGTGAATCGGGCTGGCATGTGCTGTTTTTTTTAATTGGGAGGGAGTTACAAGTTTCCAACTCTCTGAACTTCAGTTTCCTGGGAGATTCTGAGGACCTAGACTTATACAGGGAGAAAGTGGACTGTCTGCTATTGGGTCAGAAAGGGAGGGTGGCTCTCTCACAAAGGTACACTCAGGAATCATTGTTTACTGCGCTGGGGCATGGGACAGGAGACACAGGACATGGAAACACAGAGACACAGAGAGGGCTGACTGGCAACCAGCACTGTTTGCCACACCCTAGTGACACCCTCCCCTCCCCGCCCAATTTACAAACCCACCCAGCTGTGCACAGCAGCTTTTGCATATGAATGGCCTGCCCTCTAGTAGCTTAAGTTGACAAATTGCAACTGGGTCAGACAACTCTAAAACTTCCAAACTCCAAACAAAGAGGAGAAATCTGCAGATCTCCCTGTAGGTCCTGCTGGGTGGCCTCAGACACTAGCTGACTTGCACCTCTTTGTAGATCCAGGAACCAGTGTACCTAGAAGTCAGTGTGAGATGACACCAGATTTCAACTCCTCACATACATAAATGACACACTCAAGAGGCAGACTCGGTGAGCACCAAAGCCCCACAGAAGCAAGTCCTGCCCTATAGGAGTGTCTCCAGGACAGCAGTTCTTCCGTTAATAGACAGTGTTAATCCTCACAGTCAATTGGCCTGGAGGTCAATTCTTCTCAGTGTACCAATAGCAATCAAGGCTTAACTACAACAAGACTGTGTACCCAGCCCACAAAAGGGTACACAAGAATGTCTACCTCAGGTGATTGAGGAGGCAGACTGGGCCCTAAAGGACAACTAGCACACAAAGCCACTCCATCAACACAGGGAAGCAGCCAAAATGCAAAGACAAAGAAACATGTCATGAATGAAAGAAATAGAGGAAAGCAAACTACTGGACATAGAGTTCAAAACCACATTTATAAGGTTACTCAAGAATCTTCTACAAACCGCCAGGAAACTTAGTGAAACCTCGGAGAAACTTAGTGAGACCTTCAAGGATCTTAATGAGAATGCCAAAACAAACAAACAAACAAACAAAAAAAACACACACACAAAAATATGGAAAAGGACCAGTCAGAAATTAAGCATACATTATCTGAAATAAAGAATAATATATAATATAACAGCAGACTAGAGGACCCCAAGAATCAAACCAAAGATCTAAAATATGAGGAAGCAGAAAACACCCAACCAGAAAAACAAAAAGAAAAAAGAGTCCAAAAATGTGAAGATAATGTAAGGAGCCTCTGGGACAATTTCAAGCGTACCAACATCAGAATTATGGGGGTGCCAGAAAAAGAGAGAAAGCAAGATACTGAAAACTTATTTGAAAAAATAATGACTGAAAACTTTCCTTACCTGGTGAAAGAAATTGACTTACAAGTTCAGGAAGCACAGATAATCCAAAACAAAAAGAATCCAAAGAGGACCACACCAAGACACATCGTAATTAAAATGCCAAGAGCAAAAGACAAAAAAAGAATCTTGAAAGCAGCAGGAGAAAAAACAGTTCATTACCTACAAGGGAGCACCCATACGACTGTCAGTTGATGTCTCAACAGAAACTATGCAGGCCAGAGGGGAGTAGCAGGAAATATTTAAAGTGATGAATAGCAAGAATCTACAACTAAGAGTGCTCTACCCAGCAAAGCTATCATTCAGAATTGAAAGTCAGATAAAGAGCTTCACAAGCAAGAAAGAGCTAAAGGAGTTCATCACCACCAAACCAGTATTATGTGAAATGCTGAAAGGTATTCTTTAAGAAGAGAAAGAAGAAGAAAAAGGTAAAGATAAAAATTATGAACAACAAAGTGATAACAAATACATACCTATTAACAAGTGAATCTAAAAATCAAGTGAATAAAAAATCAGATGAATAGAATAAACTGGTGAATATAATAGAATTAGGGGCATAGAAAGGGAATGGACTAACAATTCTCAGGGGGGAAGGGGGTGTGAGGGGTGTGGAAAGAGATTGGACAAAATCTTTACATCTATGGATGAGGACAGTGGCAGGGGGTGGGGGTAAGAACATGGGATGGGGGTGGGGAATCAGGTGGAAAGGAGCTATGGGGGGGAAGGAACATCTGCAAGAAACTGAACAATAAAGATTTATTTAAAAAAAAAAGAGAGAGAGAGATCATTGCATCCACTGGGGTGGAGTTTCTGACATGTGGAATAAGGAATCACCAACTAGTTGTGATGGAAAGAAGATAGTCACCCCATAAAACCTCATCCCAGCACCTCTTTCCTCTCTGTGGCCAAAAGCCAGGAAAGTGGGTGTTAATAATGTGGTTTAATATTGCTCATGTACTTTTCATGCCTCAGTGCAGTATTTGATCATTGACAAAGTCAGCAGTTGTATGCACATCTCATTTCGTGTATCTTTTGGGAAATGTACTTCATATTCTGTCTCTCTAATTTATCTTTCTGAACCATTTGAGAGTTGGCGAAATATATGATGCTCCTTTATGCCTTAATACTTCGATTTGTTATTTCCCAAGATTAAGAGTAGTCTCTAATAAAAATCACAGTACAATGATCAAATTTAGAAAATTTATTATTGATACAATGCTTTTTATCACACTCGCAGCCCATAATTAAATTTCAACAATTGTCTCAATAATTGTCTTTGTAGCATGCTTTTCTCTCTGGTACAGGACCCAATCCAGGCTCACTTCCTCAACCTTTCTTTGTCTTTTTTTTTTTTCTTAATATATTTTATTGATTTTTTACAGAGAGGAAGGGAAAGGAATAGAAAGTTAGAAACATCAATGAGAGAGAAACATCAATCAGCTGCCTCCTGCACACCCCCTACTGAGTATGTGCTCATAACCCAGGTACATTCCCTTGACGGCAATTGAACCTGGGACCTTTCAGTCCAAAGGCCAAGGTTCTATCCACTGAGCCAAACCGGTTAGGGCCTTTCTTTGTCTTTATGACACTGAGATTTTTGAAAAAAATACTGGTCATTATTTTGCGTGGCGCTCCTTAATTTGAATATGTTGTTCTTTCCTCATGATTAGATTCAGGTTATGCATTTTTTACTTGAACACCACAGAAACATTGCCATGTGCTCTTCAGTGCATCATATCTAGGGCACATGACATTGGTGCCCCTCACCGGTGATATTTGATTGCTCAGTCATGATGTTGTCTTGTTTCTCCATCATTGTGGTGGCCATAAAAGTGCACCGCTCGCTGCAGGACCGGTGGCTGCCTCAGCTGCTGCAAGGATACCGCACTTCCCGTTGACGGCTCATAGCCAGTGGGTGATGCATCAGGCGGGGTCCTGCCAGTAGGAGGACCCCTCTGATGGGCTCCTCATCAACCTAGCGGATTCCCTCTTAGAACTGTGCTGTAGGTAAGATTCCTATCCAACGCTTCACCTTTCACTCCCCTCCTCCCAAATTCTCTCACATTTCCAATCCTGTCTTGGCATCTGCCTCTTGAAAGGTCTAAACTTAAGCAAAGTGCACCAACAGAGGTTGGAGAACACAGGTGGTAAAACGGAGACTCAGGACTGTTTTCCTGGTTGCTGGAGGGTGAAGGGGATGCTGTCCTGGGTGGTAGATACAGATACAAGCTGATGACCCAGTTGCCAATGATTTTCCTGGTGGCGACCTGGGAAAGGGTCCTGTAGTAGAGGAGTGCCATTACAGCTGGGATGATTCTGGGTGATCCCGGCATTTAGGAGGTATGATAAAGGGGTGCATACAAAGACAGTAGAGGTAGATGATTACTTGGAAGTTGATTGACACTCTGCAGAGGAATGAGAACTGAGAGCTGAGAGCAAGGAGTTAAAGGTGAAGCAGGAGAACGGGAAGTCTCAGTGGTATCTTGCAGGGAGGCCCTGGTCCCCTGCAGCCTAAGAGCAGACCTACTGAGCAGCATACTGAAGCTCTGTGAGACCTTCTTGCCCGTGTTTTATAGATGAGGAGATGGGGGCTCCGAGAGATGAAGTAACTTGCCTTATTCATTCTGCTTTTTGACGGGTCTGCCTACCTTCAGAGCCCTTACTCCGTCTGCAGATACATTTGTGTGGGCCATGGTTGTAGGAGGGAATACTGCTGTACTGCAGTCACTGTGTATTTTATCTCATTCCCTTCTCACTGCAATTTTGACTTTTTTTTTTTTGTCTGATTCATGTTCTCCACTTCAAGAATTCAGGGTTACCTTATATAGAGTAAAAGGATCAAACTGGAAAAATACAGCAAGACATTCTAGCCATGCTTACAAGAGTTAAGCCCAGCCAGAGTGGCTCAGTGGTTGAGCATCAGGAGGTCATGGTTCAATGCCCTGTCAAGTCACATGCCCGGGTTGCAGGATCAATCCCCAGTGTGGGGGTGAGGGAGGCAGCTGATCAATGATTCTCTCTTATCATTGATACTTCTATCTTTCTTTCTCCATCTCCCTTTCTTTCTGAAAACAACAACAACAAGAATTAGAAAACCCATTGCTAAGAAAATACATTCCTTTAAACTAAACATGAAATGAGTTTCTTATCTTTGGGTGTACACATAGCTTTAATTGTGTGTGTGTCCAGTGAAAATGAATGGTGAAACTGTTTTACTAGTCCATGATTTGCTAACATTGTGTAAATATATAAATGAGAGTAGTTTTACTTTGAAGATTAGATAAAGCACAATAATAGGTAATTGAGATTTTGCAGGCTTGTTCAAGAAATGGTGGGGAAAGCTTTTTAATACTAACAATCCATCATAGGACCATGGGTGCATAATAATACCTTACATTTGCATGGTACTAAAAAGTTTGCAAAGGGCTTTTACATGTATTATTTAGTTTTATTCTGACAATAATCCTGCACTGGGGAGGGCAAGTTTTATTAGTCCTAATTTATATATACTATAGCAAAATTATATTCTTTCACAAACAAACTAAATAAAGTTCATTGAAATGTCCATGCATTATAAGAAATGTATCTGAAACCTGGCATAAGAGGAATGCAATTTCTGAAGCAACCTGCTGTTCTGCCTGGAAACTTCCATTTGTTTTATAATATTTAATATTTAATATAATTGCTAACACACTGGAGTCAGTGTTCCCAACCTGCAAACAACCCTCACTTAAATCTATAATTCCTTTTGCTGCTCTTTGCAGTCAAAATTTAATAAATAAAAATACCCGAGCACTCAACATAAATCATTTTCCTTTGATATTGTTAACATTTTCAAGTGTCCTTAAACCCTTTAGATTGCCATGGGGTTCATTAAAAAGGAGAGAGAAAAGAGCCAAACCTAGTATTTCTAGATATGATCTGTTTGGGAGGTGGGATAGGAAGGTGTTATTTTCTTTTTCCCACTTCTCTGAAGGGTGCAATCAAAGTTTTGAGAAAAGTTTATGGACAAAACTCTGCTTTTTAGCAAGTAGCTTCTTGGAGAATTTCTTTTATATATGTGGTGAGTCTCTTTATCCCAAATAGTACTTTTTGCCTTACAGGCTCTTTCATTTGATATTAATAAAGTTACACAGGCTTTCTATTGGTATTTGCTTACTCTATATTTCTTCTCATTATGACGAAACTGTGTCTCATTCACATAATTTGTAGCTGGATTAGTTGGTTCACTTACAGTACAATATCTCTCTTTGAATAGAATCATTTAGTTTGTTTATATAGTTGTGATAACAGATATTTGGACTTATTTCTATACTCCTAATTTGTGTTTTCCATATATCATGTGTTTTTTTTTTCTTGTTTCTTTCCCTCCTTTCTTCCATCTGTTGGATTAATGGAGTTCTTCTTTACTCCCTTTTATTTATTTTATTTTAGTACTGGGGGCCCAGTGCATGAATTCGTGCACCTTGAAGGGAACTGTGGACCGAGAGGTTGCAGTAGGCAGAGGGGCAGGTCTCGGCCCATCCTCTGGGTCCCTGCCCACCCTCTCCTGCCGTGACTTCTGGTCCCCTGTCTGCCAGCAGCCTTGCTCCCACTGCCACCATTTCCATTTGCTGAAGGTGCCAGCCCCCCTTGCACCAGCTAACAGCAGAGCGATTGGGGTTGGTGCCAGTAGCAGGTCTGAGCAGGGCCGGTGCCATCAGTGGGTGTGAGCTGGTTCTGCTGCCCCAATTGCCCCTCAGGAGCAGGGGCAGGTGGAAAATCCCTCAGGAGCAATCAGGTCCAGCAACCACAATTGCACCTGCTGATGGCACCGAGCGATTTGGACACCAACAGTGGCTGTGAGTAGCAGCTCTGGTGCGGGCTGTAGGTGCAAGCAGTGGCTCCAGTGCCAGCAGTGGGTTCGAATGGCAGCTCCAACACCAGCAGTGGATGTGAGCAGGCCTGGTGCTGGCAGCAGGTGTGAGCGCCGAGTGGGACCACAGCACGCAGGAGCAAAAGTTTTCAGTAACCACCAGAGGCTCACCCTGATGACAGTGACCGGCACCCCTCCTTGGTCTGGCGTCCCCTGCCACTCACCTGCTCCACCATCTTGCCACAGATAATGCCCGCCTATCAGTCTATTTGCATATTAGCCTTTAATTATATAGGATATGCTTTTTACATAAATTATAAAAATCTAAAGTTAATAATCTCAGGGCACCCTCATTCTCCATTTACTCTCTGTCTTATATGGTTTTTTTGTATAGTAATTAGTTCCTTTTTCTGTTTCTTTCCCCACAAGTTGTTATTTTTACTTATTGTCTGGCATGACAAAGATCATTCAGATTTACTCAGGTCTTTACCACTTACCTTAGTCAAAATGCTTTTTGCAAACCACTTCTTCTTTCTGGGTTCAATTTCCTTCTTTCTTTAGTCACTTTTTTTATTGAGCTTCGGTCTTCATCTGAAAAATAGCTTTATTCCACCCTCAGTTTTCAGTAATTCTTTAGCTGAAAATGAAATTCTGGGTTGCCCACTATTTTTCTTCTACACTTAGGCAATGGTACTATATTTCTATTGGTCTCTGTTGTTGCTAGGAAGTGTTATCAGTCCTAGTGATCTGCCTGTTCTTGCTGGTTTCATGTAAGAGTTACTAATTTTTAAAACACTTCATTGTGTATTTGTGTGCATTTTAAAAATGCAATCATTTGAGGTAACTATAGTTCTTGAATCAAAAAATGCATGTCTTTCTTTAATTAAAAAAAAATCAATCCAAGAGATGGGATCTTAGTGTCATATTACAGTTTTCTTTCACAAAACAAGGAAAAAAACTTAGTGCATAGAATGCAGAAAATTCTAACAAGATTTATTTACAGCTATTTTCTTTTTCTTTATCAGGTTTACCAGAATAAATATTTGTACAGCTGAAAGTGTTGCTAGTAGCGGGTTGTTGGTGGCTGCCTCAGGCAAGGCAAATATCTGGAGCATTAGGTTTGGGAGAAGGTAACTTTTTTTTAATTTTAAAAAAATCTTTATTGTTGAAAGTATTACATAGTCCTCTTCTCTTTGCCCCCCTCCCCATTGACATCTTTCAGCCTGCCCCAGGCCCTCACGACCCTAATGTCTATGTTCATGGGTCATGCATATATGCATACAAGAACTTTGGTTGATTTCTTCCCATCTATAGAAGTTAACCTATTATATAAGGTGTTACCACAGGTGGCTTCAGCTTTGCCTGAGGGGACCCTTAGCACCCACATGTTGACAATATGCAACCTTCTTGATGCTCTCTTACTTAAAGTATCTTGGTGTAGTACATACACATTTCTTAGGCTGCAAACTTTGCTGGCAAGCATATAACTATTTATCTAAATATAAACCTAAATTCTATCTTGAACCTCTTTATTTCTATCACTAACCAAAAATTTACTTGTCTTACTTTCCAGGTTAATGGATGCAAATTCAGCCGTCTTGGTCATTTGATGTATATACTATGTTCCTGCCCCTCATGTTTTCTTCCTTGTGAGACACAAGTTCTGAATGGACCTCATAGTGTTCAGGTGTTGGGGTGGGGTTTGTAAGTAATGCACCCCTGATTCACTACATCCTTTAGAGAAGTGAGTCCCCCTCCTAATCATGCTGGCCTCTGTGCCTGCTGCATACACAGCCGATGTGTCCCTTTAGGTACTTTTCCACAAGGAACTGACTTTAATGTTGTTTTCATCATGCTGGGGTCTAAAGAAAACTCAGGACTCAGTTCCTCTTATGTCTAGCTATGTCTTGTCACCACAATATTGCTGTTCCCATATCATCATGGCATGGAGCACATAGGCGTGAATGTTTCCTATCCAAGTTTCAGATGGAAAGTCAGGTATAGTACATTTTTGTTTGTTTATTTGTTTGTTTTTTGTTAATCCTCACCAGAGGATATGTTTTTTCCATTGATTTTTAGAGAGAGGAAGGAAAAGGTGGAAGAGAAAGAGCTAAAGAGAGAAACATCATTGTGAGAGAGACACATCTATTAGTCTCACCCACGCATGAATTCATGCACCAGGCCTCTAGTTAATAAATATTTTGCTTACAAGCAAGAAAACATGTCATGATAAATTATCATACTACAGTGGAAGATTTTCTAGGAAACTCAAATCTCTGAGTTTACTGGGCCATAGCTTACTTTGATTATGTTTTGGTGAGAACTGATATTGTAGAGGCAAATAATAATGAGGGGGGGGGAATGTATGAGTATCAATAGGAAGGATAAAATGGTCCATGTGTGTAGGAATAAACCATACAAGTACTAATCCCAGGTACGTGCTCTTGACTAGGAATTGAAACTGACACCCTTTGGTGCATGGGGCAATGCTCTAAACCTCTGAGCAACACTGGTGAGGGCTATACATTTTTGTGTTAGAATAGGCTAGGTTCTGCTGTGATGACTAATGCTCCTTAAATCTCAGTGGCTTCAAAGGACAAAGGTCTACTTGCCACTTATATGTCACTCCTGAGTCAGCCATGGTGCTGCTCCATGCCCTCTGGATCCAAGCTGCTGGAGCTGCCTCTATCTGGGACACTGCTAATATCAGGGTAGAGGAAAAGAGAACACAGTGAACTCTGAGCTGGCTGGTTCAGCTCACACTTTATTGGCCAAAGTAAGTCAAACGGACAAGCAGAGAAGTATCATTCTCCCTGAGGGAGGGGCAGCTTGTGTTTTCAAATAATACAATCTACCACACTATTTCTGAGTTTCTAGCCTAAGGGAAAATGTATGTTTCTCTAGTAACTTAGCCTGAGGAGTGGTGAGGGGTCAGAAACCTCATGCCCGTGTCTTTTGTTGTTTCTGCTCTAGATCAAATTCTTCTCCCTGGTTGGGAAACTTTATCTAGTCTTCAGGGAGGGTGGTCTGGTTCTTCTGTTTTCTTCCGATTGATTGTTTATAGGAAAATAACGTTTGTGTTCAGCTTTTTTTTCATTGCTTAGCCCTTTGAAGCTCCAGAGAACCTACCTTTTCCAAATCACAAAGCTTGCTGTTTAGATAATTTTTTTTTACTGCTATGAGCTTCAGAAAATCTAAGGAACTCAAAAGCCAAACACTCTTTTCTTTTCTTCTTTAAGGCTTTTCTCTTAAAGATTTGTTGTTTGTTCTGTGTCCGCCTTTATTAAATGCTCCCCAAAACAATGAACGCTGAGGGGTCAGAGGAGCAAAACAAGAAAGGGGAATAAAAGAAAACTTCAATTATTATCTCCAAATGCAGTTTATCACAGTTGTAACAAAGTGAAACAGTTGCTAAAATGAAGCCTGCTTGGGGGAGGAGAGATTGAGGGCGTTATTATCCTGAAAGAATATTTCCTTGGTCATGGGGGATTACCATTTTCCACCCCCTGCTCTCCAAAGCTCACTGTAAAAGATGTTTATAAACAATATCTAGCTTTGGCTTGGGACCATTCTTCTGAGAAGTACAAATGTTTGCCTATGTAGGAAGCTAATCCTCTGCACTCGGAATCTGGTTTCTCGGACCATATAAAATTGAACAACCCCTCAAATCTCAATTTGACTGTATACACATTTCTTTATAATTATTTGTTTGAAAAAATCATGTGATCCAATATTAAAAGTATTATTTTTAGAAAATTTAGGCTATAAATGTTATACATAGACACTGCAAAAATTTTTTTGAAATTATGGAAAAGTATATAAAAATAAAAATATGGTATTCCACCTTCTTATGCTATCTATAGTTAACATATAGGGGTATTTATTTGTGGTAATTTTTATTTTATAAAAAGAAATGTTTGTTTTTAAAGGGAAACATATTTAGTTACATAATTTTGTATTCCATTTTATATAAAAATTTAATATGAAATGATGAGTATGTTCCTGTCATTATATATTCTTTGAAGACATGATTGTTTGCTTGTTTATTTTTTGTTAATCCTCACTGATACTCATACCTTTTCCCATTGATTTTTAGAAAGGGTGGGAAGGGGAGAGACAGAAAGAGAGAAACATCTATGTGAGAGAGACACATCAATTGGTTACCTCCTGTACATGCTCTGATCAAGGCCAGAGATCAAGCCTGCAACTGAGCTACGTGCCCTTGACTGGAATTGAACCTGGGACTCTTTACTCCATAGGCCAATAGCTCTACCCACTGAGCCAAACTGGTTAGGGCTGAGGCATGATTTTTAAGGCTGCATAATATTCAATCCTATAGATGCTTAATGATTTATTTGATCAATTTCCTAATGGATTTTTAGGTTATATTTATAGTTTGTTTTTAATATGTCAATTGTATAAATAATACTTAAATATTGATATTTGTATTAAAACCTTTATGTGCCTTCAATGGCATCTTTAGGTTAGTGAATTTACTGCGTCAAATGGTATGAACATTTTTAAGGTTCTTGATATATCATAGTATATTATGCCCAAGATCTCATAAATTGTAAGGTATACCAATATTTTATGTAACACAAAGAAAGAAAATGATGCCAATTAAACATAATGCTATCTTATCACATATACCTTTTATTTTATAATAATTGAGTTTTTTGGACTTATTTAAACATACAATCCGCTTATATTTTATTTTTGTATACCCATAAAGGAGAAGTAAAATGGATGACTATGGTATTTGCACCTAAACTTTCTCATTTTTTGAGTCACTTTCTGACTCTGTGCAGTCCTTGACCTGAATGCCATCAGAGCATTTGGAGGCAGCTTTTTAAAAAAATACATATTTTATTGATTTTTTACTGAGAGGAAGGGAGAGCGATAGAGAGTTAGAAACATCCATGAGAGAGAAACATCAATTAGCTGCCTTCCTGTACACCTCCTACTGGGGATATGCCCACAACCAAGGTACATGCCCTTGACCAGAATCGAACCTCAAACCTGGGACCTTTCAGTCCACAGGCTGACACTCTATCCATTGAACCAAACTGGTTTCAGCTTTTTTTTAAGTGCTATATTACTTTGCTCCAGGATTTTTCTTCCAAAAGCCAATATCCATTCTTTAAATTTTGATATGTATGGGCAGGCAATGACAACTGAATCACAACTGCTGCCTATCTGACAGTGATCATAAACCTCATCTCAACTTAGAGATATTAGCATGTGAAAAAAAAGTACTTCTGAGCATGAATGAAAGCTGCTATACTGCGAATTGCCCACCAGAAAACTTTTACCCATCTGTATTCCCAGCAGCACCACATGAAGTTACCCATTTCCTTTAAAACTTAGTCAGTTTGGGGAGTTTCTCTAATCAAAAACCTTTACTAATTTGATAGGTGACAAGTATAAATTTATACTTGTTTTACTATTTTACACTTGTTGACATTCATTTTTTGGTCATTTGTATTTCTTCTTTTACTCATTCTTCATATGCTTGACTTATTTTTCTGTTTCCATGTTAATTTTTTAAATATTAAGAGTTCTCTAGGAACGAATCCAAGATGGCAGCATAGGTAAACACCTACACTGCTGCCTTGTACAACAATTTCAAAACTACAACTAAAAGACAGAACGGACATCATCGAGAACCACAGGAAAGCTGGTGGAGTGGAAATTCTACAACTAGAGGGAAAGAGAGGAGCTCAGGGAGACCCAGAGGAGCTGCAAAAAGCTGAGGTACGGAGACACGCACATGTGGAGAGAGCGAGTGAAGGCGAACCTGGCTGGCCTTCTCTGGCAGGAAGGAGATGGAGACTCTCAAAGGCATTGAACTCCTTATCCTACGACACTAAACCTCTGACCCAGCCAAAACTCATTCGGCGGGGAGTTTGGACTGTGAAGAGGGAGAAGTGCACGGAAATTTAGGAGAGTCGCAAAAGAGCAGAAGTCTGGTGGCGCGCATGGCACTGTGCCACAGAGGACAGACTGCTGATTGTGCCGCTGGCTTTCATGAGAGGGCGGGAGACAGACCCTCCCAACTGTGCCACTTCTGACTTCACTAAACCCCAGTTTTGGGCGAAACCTGGGGACCCAGACTCATGTGGTCTCGTAGCACAGGGGAGTCGGAAAGGCAGCTGTCTAGAGGCACTGCGAGAGAGCATGCACACAGGGACACTCCAGTGATTACCCAGTCACGTGAGACTCAGGGGCCATGGAGGGCAGGCCGGACTGCAGGCAAGGCTGTCCCTTAAGCCCTGAGACTCCACCCATCCCAAGCTCAACAGAGAGGCTTCTGAGGTTTTGCAAGTCTGGTATCATAAGGCTGAATCCAACACAGAACTTCTCCCAGCATAGTGAAAATGCAGAGACAAGGAAAGGGATCACAAACAAAAGAAATGGAGGAAAACAAATGACTGGATATAGAGTTCAAAACCATGCTTATAAGGTTTTTCAAGAATATCCTAGAAAAGTTGGATAAAGTTAGCGAGAGCCAAGAGGAGATGAAAAAGGACCAACTAGAGATGCAAAAGATCCAACTAGAGATGGAAAAGGACCAACTAGAAATTAAACATACACTGACTGAAATAAAAAATATTATACAGAGTCCTAACAGCAGACTAGAGAAAGACAAGAATCAAGTCAAAGATTTGAAATATAAAGAAGTAGAAAAAACACTCAACTGGAAAAGCAAAAAGAGAAAAGAATCCAAAAATGTGAAGATAATGTAAGGAGCCTCTGGGACAGCTTCAAACGTACCAACATCAGAATTGTGGGGGTGCCAGAGGAAGAGAGAGAGCAAGATACTGAAAACCTATTTAAAGAAATAATGACTGAAAACTTCCCACATCTGGTAAAAGAAATAGACTTATAAGTCCAGGAAGCACACAGAACCCCAAATAAAAGGAATCCAAAGAGGACCACACCAAGACACATCATAATTAAAATACCAAGAGCAAAAGACAAAGAGAGAATATTAAAAGCAGCAAGAGAAAAACAGTTCATTAACTACAAGGGAGCACCCATACGACTGTCAGCTGATTTCTCAACAGAAATGATGCAGGCCAGACGGGAGTGACAAGAAATATTCAACGTGATGAATAGCAAGAACCTACAACCAAGAATAATCTATCCAGCAAAGCTATCATTCAGAATTGAAGGGCAGATAAAGAGCTTCACAGAGAAGAAAAAGCTAAAGGAGTTCATCAACTCCAAACCAGTATTATATGAAATGCTGAAAGGTACTCTTTTAGAAGAGGAAGAAGAAAAAGGTAAAAGACAAAAAAAAATTATGAACAACAAATACATATCTATCAACAAGTGAATCTAAAAATTAAGTGAATTAAAAATTTGATCAACAGAATAAACTGGTGAATATACTAGAATCAGGAACACAGAAAGGGAGTGGACTGATAATTCTCAGGGGGAAAGGGGGAGGAGGGTACAGGGAGTGACTGGACAAAAATCATACACCTATGGACTCATTAATTGGGGAGAAAGGTAAGGGTAGAGGGAGGGGTGGGAGCGGGGTAGAGGGGAGTTATGGAGGGGAAAAAAGAGAGACAAATGTAATAATCTGAATAATAAAGATTTAATTTAAAAAGAAAAAAAAGAGTTCTCTATATTCTTCTCAATAAGTAATGTAGGACAAGTATTCACCTTTTACCGATTATATGCTGCAAATAGTTTTCTCCCCTAGTTCTTAGTTTTATTTTTAAACTTACAGAATTACTTTTATTATGTGCAGAAGTATCTAATTTGCATATAGTCAATAAATTAATATTTACTTCCTTTGCTTAAAAACATTCACTCCAGACTTCAAATCAAATAAATATTAATCTTCATTTTCTTCAAATTGTTTTATGGTTCTTTCTCTTTTTTAAGAAATTAACTCTTTACTGCATATGAAAGTCACTTTAGTAAGAATCTAACCTTATTTCTCCACAAAAGTAAATACATTGGACTGGATAAGCTTCCCTTTCTTACCGACTTAAGATGCCAACTTCTTTAAATATAAACATTTTTATACTTACTGGGATCTGTATATGCGATAGCTATTGTGGTCAGTTGTTTTTCTCTCTAGTTTTTGCACCACCATCATATTGTTTTAATTATTAATTAAATTCACTATATAAGTTGTCAATCAAACTAGGGTGCTTTTGCAAGTGAATAATGTCTGAATGACAGGCACAAATCTGGGCACTGGGGCACCCTAGTCATTATGGCTTTATAATAAATTTTCATATCTCATAGAATAAGAGTTCCACCATGACTTTTATTCTCAATATGGGTCACTCTTTTCTCAAGCACAAAAATGCACAAAAATTAAGTAGTGATGAGATCAATATCTAAGAAGTATTTTTGAATGATTCATGCATGTCATATGAGATGGTTTGTTCAAATTAAATGAAATTAAGCTGATTTTTACCTTTGATTTTTTTTTTTTTTGGTATTTTTTGGCTCTTTTTGTGACTTCCAGTTGCTTCCCACTTGAAGTTACATGCAATTGAAAAATACTTCACAGGCCATCACCTGGCTTACTGCCATCTCCTTTTCTCTGATTTCTATAGTTAACCTTTTGTTCAGTCTTCCCTCAGAATCTTCTAGCTCAGCAATTTTCAACCTTTTTCATTTCATGGCACACATAAACTAATTCTGTTGCACACCGAAAAATATATATATTTTTTGCCAATCTGACGAAAACAATAGGTATAATTTTGAAATTATTCACACCAGACAGCTATTGTTGTGTTGGCTATTGTCATTTTTTCATTTGACAATCTAAGGAAAAGGGGCCAGTGCCCCTGATTAATACTCAGTTATTGCATGTTTTACAAATTTTTGTGGCACCCGGCCTGCAGGCATGGTTCACCATTACCTATGATCCAGGCGGTCATAATTCAATTTCTGTCAGGGCACATGCCTGGGTTTCAGGCTTGATTCCCAGTGTGAGGTGAGCAGGAAGCAGCCAATCAATGATTCTCTGTCATCATTGATGTTCCTATCTCTCTCTCCCTTTCCCTTCCTCTCTGAAATCAATAAAAAAATATATTTTAAAAAATTCTTGCAGCACACTGGTTGAAAATTGCTGTTCTAGCTAACTGTTATTTCAGGTACCAGTTATATCTCTTGCTTAATAGCTGCCATTCAGCTTTCTCACATTATTCTGTAGACATCCTAATTGCTAATTAGTAGACATCAACAAAATATAATGGTTTTGTTACATTTGAGTTGAGATATTTCAGTTCAATTATTTCCCAAAGTTGAGAATGCAAAATCTATGAATGCCTGTCCATATGATCAAGCCAGGTCTAAGCCAAATTGGGGGGCAGAGGAACATGGGCCTCTTTCCCTAAATCCAGAAAGGAAAAAGTTTGCCTGAGCCCTACATTGCTTCTCACTGGGCAGGAGGCAGTCTTATTTTTAGTTTAATTTGTTTATTTATTTTGTAGCATTTATTCCTTGCCAAGTAAAATGCTGGCCAACGCAGGGTCTCCAAGGCTATCACATCTCTTTTCCATCAAGCACTGTGGAATGCCCCTTTTCCCCTTATAGAAACAATGTTATAAATCTCCGTGTCTCCAGGAACACAAAACACAGTATTATACAGGGAGCTGATCCACAAATGAACAAGTTTTGAATGACTTTCCAGCCAGTGATGTTTAAGGCAAAGTATACCCTCAGGCTTTGTGTTTGCCATTTTTTTTATTGGTTTTAACTTGTTTTACTAAGAAAAACATTCCAGAGAAAGACATCACAAACCCTACGAGGATTTAAAGAAGGTTCTGGTGGTTTAATCCTGGAATTTCTTTCTAAAAACTAGGATTTGGGGCAATGCCTTTATTTGTACTATCCTTTGCATCTTGTCCCTTTTCTCCTATCCTTGTGTGTAGATCTGTCTATATGTAAGCTGGGTGTTCTTCCCTGCCCTCTTCCTTCTTTGCCTTCTGCTCAGATTTTAACCACATTTGTTAAAAAACAAACAAACAACAACAACAACAAAAAAAAAAAACAATCACTGAAACTGGTTTCGCTCAGTGGATAGAGCGTCAGCCTGTGGACTGAAAGATCCCAAGTTCAATTCCGGTCAAGGGCATATATCTTGGTTGCGGGCACATCCCCAGTAGGAGATGTGCAAGAGGCGGCTGATCGATGTCTCTATCCCTAGCCCTTCCTCTCTGTAAAAAATCAATAAAATATACTAAAAAAATAAAAATAAGTAATAAAAAATAATAATAATTAAAACAAATCTAGCTAAAATAGCTGTCTTTTTTGCTGCAGAGCTCACCGTATTCCCTTCTTCCTCCTCTTTTTAGGATTCATACATGAAAGGCAATTGCATCTAGCTTTATCAACTCCCTGCTCTATCTACTTTGCAATGCTCAGGTTCAGAAAGTTCCAAGTTACAATAATGTGTTTCCAAACTGCCTTTGCTAATGAGTTGTTTAAAACTTGGGACAAATTTTTCCAGCAAAAGTAGTCTCTAACTGGTGTTTACAGTTCCCAGTTCGGCCTGCAACAACTTACTCGACATGCTGCACATTTGCTGAGTCAAGCGTTTGCTAAGTGATAGCTGTTGGTGGGGAATTTTTGGTGTTCACCAGGTTGCCCTTCAGCATTGTGCTATTTGTTGAGCTGTTCACTCCCCTGACCTCATTCTCATATGTCATCTGCAAGGTTTTTGCTTGTTCTGGTAAACAGATCTTTCTTTAGTACTAGCTTTGCAAGTTGTAGCCCTCTCTCTGTACACAGTTCATCTGTAAGAAACCACAGTAACTTTCTGAACACTCAGGTGAGGCAACAATAATTTGTACATGTTGCTCAAAATTTAGCCACATGGCTGGGGAGGTTTGAGGCACACCAGGCTGTCACAGCCTTTGGGATGAGGTGCACTGCCTAAGGAATAAAACATTATTAAGACATGATCTTCAGAGAGAGCAGAATTTCTTTGGTGGTAGGGGACAGGTTGTTTCTTGGAATATGGATCCCAGTTGGATACAGAAGTGGAATTAAGAATGAGTGAAGAATGAATGGCAAAGGATACTGGCAGTCCCCGGGCACATGCACTCAGTGTTGGACACATGCACTCAGGTTTTGAAGGGTGGATAAGAAGGGCCTCACATTACAGTATTTCCTTCTGTGAGGCCACCAGGAAGGCCCAACTTTTAGCGTGTCTGTGATTTTATTTTGCTTTTCAGAGTTCAGGAAGAACAAAGGCTTCATGTCATTGTTTTACTTTGCATCCTTCTTCTTAAGCAAAGGTAAGTCAGTGGAGGCTTTATGTTTCATATTTCAAGAACCAAGTATCCAGGACTACTTACCTCCAGGAGGCCAAGAAGCCTCTCTCATAACTTTAAATCTTTTGTTTCCTGTTTCAATCAAAAGATGCCTAGGAAAGGCCCCCAAACCAGATATACGTGACCATCCTTGGACTCTGGAGCTGCCTGCATCCTCGGGTTGGAGTTTTAGAACAAGTGTTCCTCTGACAGTGAGCCTGCTCCCCACAAAGGTTGGGGGCGGATGGGTGTGGCTGCACTTGCCCGCAGCCTCTTCAAACAAATCTGAGGGACAGAGAGAAAGCACCTACCACGGAACTCAGAGGTATGGCTCTGTAAGCCCTGTGGGTAGTAGCGGTCCTCTGGTTCCTTCTCCTCCAGGCTGGCCACCCTCCTGGGGACCCGCTGCAGGCAGGAGAGCATCTGCATGAGAACCCGCTCCGTGCCTCGCCGGTGGGGGGCGCTCTCCCGTGGGAACGGTCGGGTTCCTGGGGCAGGGCGGGGCAGGGCGGGGACGCGGCCCCTCCGCCCCCTGGGCACCACCCCTTGCTCCGCCAAACTTTCCTTGGGCTCGGGACGCGTCGCAGCCGCAGTTGGCAAAGAGGCGCGCCACCGCCGCCACCACCCTGTCCTCCGCGGCTCCTCGCGCCCGGCGAAAGTCCAGCGCCGGCCGCCCCGTCGCGCACGGCCCGAGGGCATGCGGCAGCCGCAGGGCTCCCCCCGCTCCCGGGCTCGGCGGCGCGGGCGAGCGTGAGCGGTGAGTGGGGCGCCGGGCACGGGAGGGTTCTGGGGCGTCGGGCACGGGAGGGCTCTGGGGCGAGCGTGGGGAGGCCGGCTTACGGGGGTGGCTGGGGGGGCGGTCCTCGGCCGGGCCCAGCTTTTCGGGATTGCCAGCTCGGGACCCAGATCCACTCCAAGCGCCTGGGACAAGACCCTCCTGGCGGTGTGTGGCACACCTGGCTCTTTCTTACCCCTCCCCCGCCCCCCAGGAGTGAGTGAGGAACCATCGGAATGCCAAAGCCGCGTTGCTTCGCTCCGGCTGTGGACTGGTGGGCTGGGCGCAGGGCTGGGCGCAGGGCTCCGCTTTGCACAGGTGCTGCTTTCCAAACTCGGTCTTAGCGCCGTAGGTAGGTGGGGACGGAGGTTCTCCCGCGGAACCCCGGGGATATAACATTTTTCAGTCTCCAGTTACTCCCCGTACAGTGGAACCGTGCGAGTCATCTAAACATTCGGGAAATAGTTGTTATTATTAACTAGGAACACTGTCAGGGGGTTGTGCTTTGTCAGGGAAGGTCCCAGTGGCAGACAAATGGGCTTTGTTCTGCAGCAATGTTACTTTATTGCTTTTCCCTCAGCAAGCTGCGGATACCCGAAATTGTTTAGAAATTTCTCAAGCATGTAATTTGAGGAGTGACAGTGAATAATGGAAACAATTTAATCTAATAATCATTAAAACGGTTCCCCAAAGCATTGGTAGGTCAACTTTTAAGCGAATAATTTCCACGAAATGCCTCCCCTCGCCCCCCAACACTCCCATCGCAACACGTTTACCTCCTTACTCCTTTGCCACCCAGAGTTAATACCTGGTCTTGGAATGTTACTTTAGAAGTCAAGGGCCACCTAGCTTCTCACAGTTCCTACTTGCTTTTATAAATTGGAAATTAAAGTGAATGTTGGCCAGAGAGATGATTCCTTTATAAATAGATTGTTACTCCATGCATGCACTACATTTCATTAGTGCATAAACATTTGTATTGCTAAGGTTTCCCAGTGAACTGTCAGTAGTTCATGAGACATTGGATCCACTTTTGTGTGGTCTGTCCAGTGAGTAGAATTTTCCTCACAGAAGTGATACAGTTAGAAACATACAACCTTGGCTCTGCTAACACCATGCTTGTCTAAACAAACTGGGTTATTCTTAAAAAAACAAACAAACAAGCAAACAAACAAACAAGAAACAACAGCAAGCAAACCCTGCCAGAGGCTGATGTATTTGAGATAAGCTTCCAGAGTTGTCCTTTGTGCCTTGAGTATGGGACCCAGTATCACATCCCAATATCTGGACATCTAACCACCTGGACATAACTTACATTGATTGTCACTACCATATACAGTAACTAAAAAATAGATACCTTAGGCACATTGTTTTCTTGTTTTATTTTTTGTCTTTAGAACTTTGATTTAACTACAAACGACACAATCTCTTTTTGAATTCTGACAAACGCATAAATCAACTACCATATGCTATCAAATGAGGTCTCTTTTAGGTATCTGGCTGTTTTACAAGATGTTTGATAGAACAGATCTGTGTATGTTTTCTCTGAATGAAGACTGAAATGAGAACACTAAACTATGTGATCATTTTCCATGTACGTTCATCAGAAAGTCTACAACATGTTCATTCTCATTTTTCCAGAACACCCGTGCTCACATAGAATTGTAGCTAGGCGAAACCAAGACACATACTCTCAAAGCCATGTCCACATGCTTAGGGCTGGCTGGGTTTCTCCCAGGTTTTCCATGTTCCTGCTGAGGAGCAGAAATCCACCACAACTTAAGCCCAACCTCTTATTTCTTTGGGCTGGAGCAAAGGGGGAGTCACTTTAACTCCAGTGGGAATTACAATGGCTCAAATGACCTATTAAAACCATTCTCCTGGGAGTGCACATTAGTTCAGAATGCTTTCTGGCCTGTGATTACATCCATCAGCGTGGTTAAGGCTGATTGCAAGCTTCCACATGGCAGAAGGCATTATGCATGTGGTGAAAAGGGAAGAGAAGGGCTTTGCAGTCAGACCAGCCTTGGTTCCAGGCCGGGCTTTGTGACCTGGGATACCTGTCTCTCTAACGCCTTCATTTCCTTGTCTGGAAAAATGAAGATGACATCCACCTCCCGAGATTCAAAGAGAAAAGCACTTAGCAGGATACCTGATACACAGGAAGTACTCCTTATATGTCCGTTGCCTTCTTTTCCTTCTAGATGAACATTAAAGTATTGATATTTCTGGAAACATGGGTGCAAACCTACCTTTTTTTTTTCTGGCAAAGATGGATCCCTGAGATGTTCTGCGTACTTTCCTCACTTGCTTCCCCCCTTCCTGGCTCTGGTCCTTTTGCTCCTTCCCCCCTCATCCCTCCTGCAGGTACTGGGCCGCTTCCTCTCTGGCCTCGCTGATCCTTTGTTCCTTGTATGGAGTCTGTCTGTATGTGGAGGAGTCTCCTGGAACTTAGTCCTGCTGTGGATGGGAGAGGTGTCTGCAGAAGCCCCGAGAGTGTGTGCTTTTACGATGCTGGTTACAGGGGAGTTGGAGTACAGTAATCTGGGTTCTAATCCCAGCCCCACTCTTGTGATCTTGAGTAAACCATTTGTCATCCTTGAATTAATTTTCTCATTTACTTAATGAGGATGATAATTCTTTTTTTACCTACCTGCCTGGGTTGTGGTTGGGGCCCAGTAAGTCAGGTATGTGAAAGAGTTTTGTACCCTGTGAGGATACATTGGAATTAAACATTGGAATTGAAGAGGCAGGACCTCCAGATGTGGGACACCCCTGGCAGACTGTAGGGGTTGGTAGGATCTTCATGTGGGTGTGGTAAGTGGTCAGGGCTGCAGTCCCTCCGCACTCCTCTCTCCTGGCCTCTGAGGTGGAATGAGACATCAAGGATGAAATCATGCCCAAGGTTGAGAAACTGCTCTTTGGGGAATACAAGAGGAAGATACATTTCAGGACTGAGAATATCTAATACTGTGCAATCGAAGACACAGGGCAACATTCCAAAAAGACTTTATTTCCCTCTCACAATTCCCTGTACTGTCTGCTCATCTCAGTTCTTAATGAACAAAAACAAAGAGTGATCCAGCCAATGTCAGAGGGAGCATGGTGGCATTCATCAGACATCGACAGGGGACGCCCCACACTGTCCTCGCTGCCCTGTGCTTTCTTGCTGATTTGGGTCTCTAAGGTTCACCCTACAAGGCACTGAACTGACTTAAGCATTTTCCTCTCTCAAACAATCTCATTATTCCATTCCATCTGAAAGATACGGGTTGCTGTCTGCCTGACCTGCCTGGGAAGCCAAGTGAGCAGGAGCCAGTGAGAGGAAGTTTCTGATTTTCTGAGTTGTGCCCACTCCCTCTTTACCCCCAGGCTGATGTCCTCCTCCTTTTTCCTCTTCATCTCCTGGCCTGGCCTCTGCAGCACCTGACCCCTCGCCTCCTGTCCTGCCTGCCTCCTGCCTTGAACCCTTGCCTGGGATCCTGACACTGTCCGGGTCACAGGCAAGGGTTATATGTATATATAATCTGCCATCTACAAGCTGGAGAAGGAAGGCCCGAGGCCAGGAGCACTGATGTCCAAGGGCAGGAGAAGATATAAGCTCCAGCTCAAACCACAGGGCCAATTTGCCCTTCTACCTTTTTGTTCTATTCAGGCCCCCCTGTGTCACCTGAGGCCCACCCACATAGATGAAGTCGATCTTTATTCAATCTATTAATCTCTTCCAGACACACCCTCAGACACACCCAGGTAATGTTTTATCAGCTCTCTGGGCATCCCTTAATCCAGTCAAATTGACACATAAAATTAATCATTGTACTAGCAAATCAGGAAATTGAATTGGTACAACACTACCATCGAATCCACAGAGCCTATTCATATTTCAACAGTTGTCCCCAAATGTCTTTTTTTCCTCTGTCTGATCCATGTTCAATTTGCCATGTCTCTTCTGGAATAGTTTCTCAGACGTTCCCTGTGCCTGAAGTCCTTGTAGATCTTATATCCTGCAGGATGACTCAGCCTGCATCTAGCAGGTATTTCTTCTGAATCAGACTCAGGTCTTGTGTTCTTGGCAGGATACACATTCTGCTCTTCTTAGCACATAAATTAGGTGGTATAAAATGTCACCCTGTTGGAATATTGACCTCCTGTGGCTGGCTATGTGGGGGTCTGCCAGACCTTCTTACCTTAAATTTATCATTTTCCCCTTTGAAATGTATTGGTGTTTGTGGGGAAGTATTCTAAGGTTATGCTAATAGCCTATTCCTCATTAAATCTCCGCCTTATCATACAGCCTTATCATATTAATGACTTCTTACTGAGTCAGCCACCTCTATCTAGGCTGCCAAGTAGTGATTATTTATTTCTATTACTCTTATATTAGTTGACATTCTACTATAAGGGGGAACTTTTTTCCTCCCTCATTTACTTAATTTATATTAGGAAGTATTCATAGGTTTCCTTTTTTGCAATATGTTGAAATCTCTTTCTATTTCTTTTCATGCACACATGGTCCTCAGTTGGCCCGTGGGAGTCCCTTGGAGCTGGCCATTTGACATCCCTATCTTTCACTGAGCATTCAAACAATTCCTGGCACTACCTGATGTTCCAGGCTCTTCTTGTACTTTCTCTGAGTTAGTTATTCCTCCCTTTTGGTGGAGAATAGTATTTAGAAACCAAGATTTGGAAGGTTGATGTGCCCATTGTTACTGGGGTGTCATTTGCTTTAAAAAAGATGCATTTATAAATTTTTCTACATTAGGCCCGTATTAAAATCATCCATACTAATACCTCCAAATCCAATCCAACACCCAGGGATCCTTCTATTCTTTCCCCTTTATATCTTTTAAAAAATATGTATTTATTGATTTTTAGAGAAAGAGGAAGGGATAGGGAGAGAGGGACAAACATTGATATGAGAGCAAAACATGGATCAGCTGCTTCCTGCACGCCCACTCCTGGTGATCTAGCCTGAAACCCAGGCATGTGCCCTGACTGGGAATCAAAACAGCAACCTTTCAGAGCACAGGATGCCACCCAGCCAACTGACCCACACTGGCCAGGGCTTCCCTTTATGTCTTTGTACATACCTTCTCTGGCGGTTAGAAACTTGACTCCATTACCTTTAATATTGGTACTTATTTGCTCAAAGTAGCCCATTCCCCAACCCTGGAGGCCATTCTCTCTCCTCTATGTCCACCTCCCCTCCCACTGCCTCTTGTTCTTGGCTGCCTGGCCTGCCAGCCATGTGTCTTTGCAGCTTCACTATCAGCCTCCAGTCCCATCCAACTCACTGCTCTGTGTGGCTTCCCAACCAAGTTGACCAAGCCTGCGTGCAGTTCCCCAAACTCCCTCCCATCATGTTTCATGCTCAGCCACAGGCCTATCCCTCAGTTCTGGGGAAGGAAAGAAAGAGAAGGCAAAGGAAGAGATGGGAATGAAAAGGAAGCATTGATAGAAATACTATATATATTTTTCAAATGTTTGATACAAATTGCCCTCCTAAAAAGTTGTATCAATTTACATGCTCACCAACATGTTATTAGAGATTGCCACTTTCCCTATTCCCTTGCCCACACTGAATTTTATCCTCCTGTCCGAATGTTGTGTATCTGATCACACTGAACTTAGTCTCTGTGAGAGCCCTTGCCACACTCAATTCTGTTGATACTTCATTGTATGTCTCGTTTTACCCTTTAGATAAGGGCTTTTCAGCCTGGCACCACTGACAGTTGGTTGCGTAGTTCTTTGTAGGGGAGGCTTTCCCGTGCATTGTAGTGTGTGTAGCAGCATCTCTGGGCCCTGCTCTCTACATGCCAGCAGCACCCCTCAGTCCTGTCTACCACAAATATCTCCAGATACTGGGAGATGTCCCTGCGGAGAATGGAGGATTAGCCCTGACTGAATCTCTGCTGCTCCAGATTATGAGCTTCCTGAGTGCATTTTACATCTGTATACATGGTTTGTGTATTTGTCTTTCTCCTGCCTAGAGTGAACAGTGGAGAATGTTACCTGGACAGGGATGAGAGGAGCCAGTGGTTGGGTAGAATCTATATCACAAAAGGCCTGTGGTCGTGATGCCATAACAACATCACGACCAAACAACCTGTCACCAGGAGGTACATGGATTCGCAGCTCCTGCAGTGAGGCGGGGTTCACGTGGGGCTGGCGGGGGGGCCATGCCACGAAGAGGGTGCAGCAAGGCGGGTGGCAGGCAGACAGGGCCACATGGTGAAAAGGGCACGGAGGATGGGCACCAGGCAAGGGCGGGGAATGCAGCATGGGTCCCCAGATGACGAACAGAAGTGCTCCCCCCGCAGGGGAAGAGGAAGGGGTAGGCAGTTGGGGGGGGAAGGCAGCATGTGGAGGAAGAGCATAAACTAGGAGCATTGCGGGGCACCAGCAGCGTCCACGGAGCATGAAAGGTGTCATGGGGCAGTAGATGTGGCCCTGATGGCAGGCTAGGCCTAGGGGACCCTACACACACACACACACACACACACACACACACACACACACACACACACGATTTAATCATGCACTGGGCCTCTAGTACACTATAATAGGACCAATGGATCTTGTCCATTAAATGTATGCAACTTTCTACATATGCAAAATCCATGAATACCTAACAGAGGGAAAGGACAAGTAATGTCAACAAGGATGCTATCATATCATTCCTAGTCTTTCTCAATTAATCTCCAGTCTAATATCTTCTAAGCAGATAATTGGAGTCTATGGCCTAGTTCAACTGGTAGACTGGTTGATGGGAAAGTTATGGGCTTTAGGAGAAGGTGTTTCTTAACTTTCATCAAAGTGTTAGAAGTAAACCATCTGCTTGCTCTGCTGAGCTTTCTCTGAAATAGGCCAGCTGACTAAGCATTGCTATTTCCTATCATGCATTTAGGATTTTATTCTGTCATTTTCATTTGATTATGTGAACTCTTCCCTCATAAACTTCTGTCAAAAATTCTTAGTAGAGATACACTTACAAAATTTTATTGACATTTACCCTGGTCATGGTGTACTTCTAGTATCATTATAAATGTTTTTAAAAGGCATTAATGTTGTTATAGAGGACAAATCTGCACATCTTTCAGAGGGGCATAGAATTAATCACTGAAGAAAAGCCGCAGTGGTCGGGGTGGTGACAAGCTCCCTGGGCCAGAGCGGTGGCAGCTGGTCAGAGTGAATCGGGATCTCCAGGTTGTAGAGCAGGGAATCCTGCTCTGCCCACCTCACCATGGAGCAAAGGGGCAAAGAGATGTGCATTCGCTTTGAACTCACTCAAAGGCTCTACAGCAGCGGTTCTCAACCTGTGGGTCGCACTGGCAGGATCGCCTAAGACCATCGGAAAACACAGATATTTACATTACGATCCATTAACAGTAGCAAAATAACAGTTATGAAGTAGCAACAAAAATAATTTTATGGTTGGGGTCACCACAATATGAGGAACTATATTAAAGGGTTGCAGCATTAGAAAGGTTGAGAACCACTGATGTAGAGGAAGTCTAGTAACAGAATCAGAAGGTTAAACATGAGGCAACTAAATGTTCTCCATGGTAGTGAGAACGCCAGCTAATAACTCAAGGCGGGGTGATAGAGGAGAGAGGGCCTTGGCTTTGGGGTGGTTATGCCAAGGACCACCGCCCCCCCCACCTTTGCTCTCCCCTCCCTGATAATCTTTGTTGAGACCCTTTCTCCCTTACCTCTTGGAAACAGGCTTGCTCTGTAGGTTACTGGACTTGTCTGACTCCTCTGGCCCAGAAGTGATCTGAGGCCTTCCCATTAACTATATCATTCACTTTGTCCCAATAACACAAGTTAGAGCTTGTCTTCCTCTTGCAACAGAGGAAATTGAGTCTTAAAGAGGTTAAGTAGCTTTCCTCAGGCCCCGCTGATAATTAGTAGTAATGAAATGAATACTATGTGTCAGAAGCTATTCTAAGCACCTTATTGAAATCTCCCGACAGTCTTAGGAAAAAGGTACTTTTATTATCCCCATGTTATAGATGAGGAAATTAAGGCACAGAGAGGAATTATGTCAGTGCCATATTGTTTTTGTTACTTTTTTAAAAAGTTTTTATTGAATTTAGAGAGGGAGAGAGAAATCTCTATCAGCTACCCCCTGTATGCCCCTAGTAGAGGGCAGGTGATATGCTGGGAATCAAACCAGCAATCTTTTGGTGCATGGGACGATACCCAGCCAACTGAGCCACACCATACAGGGCAGTACCATATTGTTTTGATTACTGTTGCTTTATAATAATATATTTTAAAATTAGGAAGCATGAGGCCTCCAAGTTTGTTCTTCTTTCTCAAAATTGTTTTGGCCCTTTGGGATCCTCTGTAAATTCTATATAAATTTTAAGATTGTTTTTTTCTATTTCTGTAAAAATTTGAGTTTTTAACTTTCTTGGGACGTATTATCTACCATTTATTGAGTCCTTTCTAGGTGTTGAACATAAATTTAACTTAGTCCTTTCAACAATCCTACATGGTAGGTGTAGCTATGCAATTTTTAGAGAAGAAGGGAAGACTCTGGCTAGACTGGCAAATGTGCCAGGTTGGAGTCATTAATGAAAGCGATGAACCTGCATCAGACTCAGCTCCAGTTTCATAAAGTGTCTTCTCCCTTCCCCTCACTACTCTGCCCCTCTTAGGGTCACAGGCCACCATGCTTTCCTTGAAAGTGCAGTTTGCCAGACTCCACAGGACAGGCCTTCTTTCTCTAACATTTAAATACCTATGTTCATTATTTCTTCATTCTGACTGAGAAACATCCTATATAATAAAAGCATAATATGCAAATCAACAAAATGGCTGAACAGCAGAACGACCAGCTGGACGACCATCAGAGGACCATCTGGGACCACACTATGACACCCACTGGCACCAGGCCAGCCAAGGCGGGTGCGATGGGATTGGTTGGGTGCCGGGGTTCTTTTCCCAGCCTTACAAAAGATTCAGCATTCTGGAGAAAGGGGCTGCGCGTAGATTCAAGAAGAAGTCCATGGACAAAAAGATAGTTTTGAAAGGCATTGGGAGTCCGAGGAGCTTCAGCTGAAGAAGCTAGAAGACTCTCCTTGTCTCAGGACCCCATGCTTTTATTAAACACAATTTGTCCCAAGGCAAGGTGGAAATACACACTTCAAAGGTGAAGGTATCAACGCGTTTATAGAGTCAGTTTGGGAAATAGTCTTACAGCTGTTCAGGTGTTTGGCCAACAGGAGGCAACAAAATGCCCTGAGCTGTCTGACAGTTAACAATGCCACTCAGGTTTGGGGGAAGTGCTGTTCAGCTGTTTCCAACAGGTAAATTACAACCTTTTGATGGAACTCTTGTAATTATTACATGCTGGAATTGATTCTCAGCAGTCGGAGGCTCGGCCATTGCCCCATGATCGCCCCACAGAGGGAGGCCCAGGCCACCTACTGACAGACTGTGGTGGATGAATGGGGCCTCCCTTTTTGAGGGAAGCAGGAGTCCTGGGTGCCAGTGGCTGGGGAAGGAAGACTTACTCTTGCACAAATTTCATGCATCGGGCCTCTAGTCTATTACATAATGGAGAAATAAAAACAAGAAAGCAAAACAAAACAAAAAAACACCTCCCATTCAGAAGAATCCGAGACAGGTGTGTAGTAGCCACAGGTGCCTAAAACCAAGGAAGCCCTGCTAGGCAGGAATTCCTCAGACTCCTCCACCCTGGCTGTGGAGTCCCATTGGAGTAGGTCCCTGCTTCTCCCCTCAAGGAGCAGCCTGGCAGGGACCTTGGCTGTGACTATCCCTGGGAAATTCTTCCTTGTCCATTATCCTCTCTGGCCATATCTGCAATTGGTGTTGAGAAGTGTGTGCTTTTTGTGGGGAGAATGAACCTGGGCCTTCGCAAGCCGAGCTGTGGCTTCTGTGGCGATATGATTCCCGATCAAGATCAGAGGCCTCTCTCCGGTCTTTTTGCATCTGTCCATTCTCCTTGCCAGTTACCACACCCAATTCTTAGTGGTCTCTGTTGTGAGGACTTAGGTGGGCAGTGGCACCCTTACTGGCTCTTGACCGTAGGCCTGTGTTCCTTTGGACCCGAGGCAGTGCCTCCCTGCCGGCGTGTGAGAGGCTGCAGCAGCGATGCTGTTTCCTGTGCTTTGGAGTTACACAAGCTTATGTTCACACACCTTCCAAGGACCTGGTGGATGCTGTCTATTCTTTTCCACCTTCGCTTACAAAACTTACAAAAGGAGTTGGCCTGAGCCCATCGCTTTGCTGAACTGCCTTGTAACAGCTGCACGGAGCCCCCAGCTCACGTTCTGTTTCTTTCCAACACCTTCACCTACAGGCTTCTTAGGCAAAGAGGCGCCCAAACATGTGACTTGATGAAAACAAGCATTTATTTGTCTCTCGTTAACTACGATAGCTACGTGGTTCAGGTTCAGGGTCCCTTACTTCTTATTTCTCCACCATTTGCAAGGGCCGTACTTCAAAATGCTCATCGTTTAAAGACTGGCATCTTTAGTTCCACTGTGCCAAGGAGCGATACTTCTGCTTTATACTTCCCTGACCACCCACTTGTCTTTTAGAGTAATGCCAAAGGCAGTCAACACTCATAAGTGCTTATGCACAGTTCCTGTACTTATCGCCTCATTGGTGGAAACTAGTTCATGCATTCCTTGGAGCCATGCTTCTGGGCTTGGCCTGGTCTGAGCAATCAAGGCTGGGTCACAGGTCTATTTAATCCAACTTGCAGGAGGACAAGAGAGCCCCGAGGAGCACCCCCTCCGTGTTTGAGGGCTCACCTGAAGTGGCGCACTACATTGATGCTCACCTTCAGTTGGCAAGGACTTAAGTCACAGGCCACCCTAGCTACCAAGTCTGGAAAAGGGAGTTTATTACTCTGTAAGGAAAGGAAAACACAGTTTAGCAGTTTGTGCTATAGAACATAAAGCCAAATGATGAAACAGAAAATAATTGCAAGAGAAGTTTCAGGGCGATATACAATTACTAATGACTCAGGGGAATAGCTGAGTTTGGTGTCACACCCAGAGCAGGGTTCCTTAGAAAAGGGAGCCTGAGATCCGAGGCTGGTGGTGTGGTGAGGTTAACAGGAGGAGTTCACGTGAAAAGAGGCTGAGCACCCTTATCAGGGGGAGTCCAGAAACCACATACCCGGGTTTAGAACTGAGTTTGACCCCACGAGGTGCTGGGCAGAGCTCTCTGCAGGTCTGAGCACTCCCGTGGCCAGGTGGGGCACCAGGGAAGGAAATGCCAGAGTCCACCCTGAGCCCAAGCAAAGCACTGGGAGGGGAAACGCAAGGTCCTGGCCAGTGTGAGTGGGATAAACACTCTCCAGTTTCAAAGGTCCCTGCCCACCTGTGAATGCTCCTGCAGAGAGGACATAGTGGGAGCAATAGCAGTTCAAGTGGAAGAAAGTTTAACAGGACTAAGGGAGGCTGAGGATCGAGTCCAGGATGTGCACACTGCAAGGAGGTAGAAGAACAGGATGGGGAATGCTGAGCCCAGTGGGATGAGGTCCAGAAGGCAATAGAGCCACACAAGCTCACAGGGGAGTTTCAAGAAGGGAACAACTATTCCTCGATTTTCTCAGTGAAACCAAAGAAAAAGAGGGACTGGACCCAGATTTGGGAATTATTCAGTCAAATTGAACACTTTTTTTTTTACTCTGTGCCAATGACAAACAAGTTGGTGCATTTGTGCTCCAAAGAATGGAGATAATGCCAGTTCTCCCAACAGATTCATAAGTGAGGTTAAGACCAATAAATATTTGATGAAGTATGTTGAGTACCATAGGAGAGGTTCCAGGAATATTTCAGCCAGATTTCTTGAAAGAATAGCCTATACTTTTTACTTCCACCTTGCCCAAGCATTACTCGGTATAGTGTGATCAGGTTTCCGTCTCCACTTCCAACCAGCTCCCTGCAGCTAACCATCATGTGAGCCAAGCACTGGCTGTGCATCGACTACATGCTCCATGTTGGGCATCGAGGCACAAACAGGAGTCAGACTCTTCTAGCCCTTCAGAAACTCACAGACCAGTAGTAAAGGCTGACACGGAGGCAGAGAATATTACCACGGTGCACAGTCAGGATTTCCTCTCCCCCAGTGGCTGAGAAAGGGTCTGAATCTAGTAAATAAAGAGCCACTTCAGTGGATGCATGCATGAAAAGTCCAGATTGGTATATGTTCCAGATTTCGGATTGATTGCCTCTGGTGTTTGTATTCCTGTTGGAAGGATCAGGTGGAAGAGCAGAGGTAAAAAATGCTAGGATACCACGAGGCTCAGAATGGAATAAGGACGAACTTATTCCTGAGCCCCCAAGCTTTTTTGACAACTCAGGGACTCTGTCTGGCTTTTGTGTCCCCAGGAACTAAAGACCTGTTGAATTTATAGCATCTCCACCAGGGCTAAAGACTACAGAGCTTCCGGGAGAGCGGCAAGAACCCAGCATCTCCCACGGCTAGCCCCGCCACTGGAAATACCACAGGAGGCCCTAGCTGGTTTGGTTCAGTGGATAGAGCATCGGTCTGTGGGCTGAAGGGTCCTGGGTTTGATTCTGGTCAAGGACACATGCCCAGAATGCAGACTCAATTCCAAGTAGAGGGTGTGTAGGAAGCAACTGATCAATAATTCTCTGTCATCATTGATGTTTCTCTCTTGTTCTCCCTCTCTGAAATATGTTTTTAAAAAAGAGAAGAAAAGAAATGCCACAGGAGGATGCAGTGGTGGCGCCCACCGAAAGGCAGCCCTTGTAGCTAAGTCGGTGTTGCTTTTGACTCACGTTGGGCTGTAGTGGCCCCCTTGGAAAAATCTGCTTCCTTCTCTGCAGTGTCTTGTTTCAAGCCTGGCTAAGCCTCAGGCTCAAATTAACACAAATCCATGTCACTTATTTCCATGGCACACAAGATCAGGAATGTAGGGAGGTTTCGAACTGATCATGGCCTGCACTGGGCCTCGGATGTACTCTGCACTATGCAGGGGTCTGCTGAAATCCAATGCAGTCATCTTCGTGTTGTGTAACCCCTATAACTGTAGATAGGTTACTCATTTATTGAATCACCACGGTTAGAGAAATTTACTAGGGTTCTGGTAGGTGCAAGGGGACATGGAGGGCATCCGAATTGTGCCACTGGTCCATGCGAGAAAGGACTTCTTCCTCTTTCCTGCTCGAAGAGTTGTTATGTTTACAACTAGGAAAAGTTATGTATTCTACTGTAGATCTCACTGAAAGATTTAAGAAAATCCATAACATATTAAAACCTTGCAAATAATTTTTGTTGTATTCCGATGTGCTTTAAATGACATCTGTATTACTCAAGAGTTCCACAGGAAACAGATGATCCAGCCACATGGTTAACTGAGGAGGACAGAGTTCATGTAAACGAACAAGAGAAGGTACAGCTGCAGGCCCCAGAGCTGGAAACAGCATAGAGCAGTTGACAGCCCTCAACCTGAAACCCCGGGGAAGGGAGAAGAAGAGGCTGCCTGATAGGAGCCTACCCAGCCAACCTGCAGCCACCAGGCAGGGAGGGAGCGGGGGAATTGTTACCTCAGCCTCCTCCCTTCTCCAGATCTCTGGCTGTACCTCTCACTGGTGCCTTTCATTGGTGGGAGCTGGAAGGGGAGGAAGCCTGTTGATTCACCCCACAGAGTAAAGAGCTCATGGAGATGGAGAGTGGAGCTGGAAGAGCCAACAACGAGATCAGGCCCAGCATTCAAATGCCCTTTTACATGCATTTCTATGACCTGTCTTTACACAGATGTGCTATTTGACTACCAGGTTGGCCCAGGTGGGAGAGCAAGGCGGGATGGTTGGTCTGGGGGTGGGGCTCTGAGCCTCCTGCTTTAGTGATGAATCTGCGTACTGACCTGCCGGTACCCTGGTACCCTGATTTGTTTGTTTAGCAGTAGCTCCATTCTCCTTGCCAGCCTCTGAAACCTGGATTAAGACATTGTTTCCCACTAGAGCCACATGCTTTGGGAATCTGATTTCCCTTCCTGTACAGAGTTTCAGGATTCTGTCAGGCACTAACCTGGCCTGTTGTGGCATCCAGAGCATGGAGGGATCACTGCAGGTCACCACTGACCTGTCCAGTGGGGAGGGTTATTTGGAACCAACCATGTAGAGCAAGAGTCACTGGAACATTGTCAGAACTGGAAGCAGGAGATGGGTCATGAAATGGAAAAAGCAAGGGGAAGCAGGACCACGGTTAAGTTAACACAAACAGTTTGGACCGACGTTTTGTCTGTTGTCAGTTTTTTGCAACATAAAGAAATCTAACTTTCTTCTCATGGGAAGTCATTTGCTGTGAGGAAGCACTGTAATTTCTCAAAATACATTTTCCCTGAGTGACACCATTCTTTGTACAAGAAGACTATCTCTTTAAATTTTGGCATTTTCTCCTCCTTCAATGCTAATGACATGATTACACAACGGTCTAAGGGTTGTTCCTATGTAACAGAACCTATGCAGTTATGTTGCATATACATATTAATTTTGAGAGTTTTGATTAACATCTTTACTTTTAAGATGCTCAGAGGACAAAATCTGTCATCTTTCTTGCCTGAATTAGATGAGATTAAGATTATATAATTGGGGTGGTGAGCACATAATACAATATACAGATGATGTCTTACAGAACAGTATACCTGAAAACTTTATAATTTTATTAACCAATATCATCCCAATAAATTCAATATAAAAGTAAAACAAAATTGTATAATAGAGAAAGCTAACACAATGAAATATTTACATTACATTTGGATAAACTAAGCCAGGAATCTGCTGATCCATATAAAATCTGGGTCTCACCTCTTTTATTTGGTGTATTTCTATATGTTTGCAAGCTCGCTTTCCTGTTTAACCAAGAGGTTTAAGACAGTCTTTAGTCATCAGTGACATCCAGGGAACAATAAAGTTGGTTATAGTCATTTATTAAACAAGTCCAAGGGTAGAAGTGCGTGTGCACCAAGGCCTCCTGTAAATCCACCCACTCAGTGGGAAGAGAAGCAGCAGGGGTTGAACCAGCTGACACAAGGCAGGCTGGCCTGCCTATCTGAAGGGCCCACCAGCTGTGCTGACACGGGAACCTGTTTATCCATTAGGCTCAGGAAGTTTTCTTGTGTGTCACCACCTCTGAGCTGAAGATGACTCGAGGCACGGAAGTTTCTCGTTTCCCCAGTGCACCCCGTGTGTGCCTGCCTCTCTGTGAGGCTGCTGTCTTTACTGCCACACAGAGGCACGGGGTGTGTTGTGGAGAGCTGTTTCTATGTAGAGAACAGGGGTTCTAAATCAGAACAATTTTGTGTTGCCTGAGGCTACCATTGGTTCTTTAAGAAAGACAACGCTAGCAAGGTTGAGGTTAGCTTTCTTAAGAGAAATGATCTAATATATTAAGAGAGGATAGCAGATTTGTTACAGCCCTGCACTTCACAGGCCTACCCAAAGTGAACATACAAGCTTTACCCAATAGCAGCAGAGGCTTCCAATGCTCAGATTACAGACAACATCCTTCCTAATTGAGTCTCAAATTGCTACCCCTCTGTGTATTTTATCATAGCAAAGAGTGAAGAAGATGCTTAGAAACATATGGGCTATATATATATATTTTTAATGAATGTAATATAAAAGAGTTGATAATATCCTCTCCCCTTGCCCCATCGTTTTTAAAAAAAGTTTAAAAATTATTTATTTATAGAACAGTTTTATATTCACAGAAAAACTGAGCAAATTGTATAGAGCTTATACCCCCACTTCTGCACACAATTTCTCTTATTTTTATCATCTTACATGAATGTACATTTATAAAATTAATGAACCATATAGATACATTATTATTAACTTACATCTATACTTTATTCAGATTTCCTTAGTTTTTACCCAATGCCCCTTTTCTGTTCCAGGATCCAGGGTACAGATTATATTTAGATGTCGTGTCTCCTTAGGTTCCTCTTAGCTGTGATATTATTTCAGATTTTTGTTTTCGATGACTTGGATGGTTTTGGGGAGTCCTGCTCAGGATTTTTGTAGACTGTCTCCCAGTTGGGATTTGTCTGAGGTTTTTCTCAGAATCAGGCTGGGTTTGCAGGTTTTGGGAAGAAGGTAACACAGTGAAGTGCCAATCTTAACATTCTATTAAGATTACAGACAAGCAACATCACTTATCACTGTTGATGTTGACCTCGATCACCTGAGGTCCTGTTTGTCATTTCTCCACTGAAAAGTGAGCACAGACTACGCTTAGGGAGTGGGGGTTATGTTTCCCTCCTTTAGGGTGCAATAGGTACATCATTTATTTGCAGTTCTTTTGCATTCGAGGCTTGCCTCTCCTTTCTCCCTTATTATTTATTATTTTATTCAGTCATTTATTTATATTATTATGGACTCTTGGATGTTTAATATATAATTGGGGTTATAATGCTTTGATTTTGTTGCTTGTTTTGACCACTGGGTCCCCCTCTCTTTTGAAGTTTTGTTCCAAGGAGGAGCCCTCATTTCTGATACTATACTGACAAGGGAAAGGTCTCGTGCTGGGACTGCTCTTCAGACCACCCTGCCTTGTTTACTCCCGTGAAGCCACTGTTCAAGGGTAACCCTTCCTCACACCTCAGCCAGCAGGGCCGAAGCCAATCCTCTAGAGCAGTGGTTTGCAACCTTCCTAATGCCGAGACCCTTTAATACAGTTCCTCATGTTGTGGGGACCCCCAACCATAAAATTATTTTTGTTGCTACTTCATAACTATAATTTTGCTACTGTTAGGAATCGTAATGTAAATATCTGTGTTTACCAATGGTCTTAGACGACCCTGCTAGAGGTTGAGAACCCACAGGTTGAGAACCGCTGCTATAGAGGGAAATGAAAGAGTTCTGAGACCCAAATTAGAAAGTGTGCAGAAGAAGAAAGTAATAGCGCTCAGTGTGGGTAAATGGTTAGGTGCATGCGGGCACATGTGCACAGGATGCTTCTTCTATGTCTATATGTAACAAGTGTTTGCTGAGGGCCTGCTACCTGCTGGCATTGTCCCAGGGACAGGGGATGCACCATCACAGCACAGCACCTCTGACGTCCTCAGTGCTTGGGGAGATGGACCGTCCTCAGGGAGTGAGAAATGCTGTGAGGACAGTAAAGCACGAAATGGCAGAAGTGTAGCAGAGTGGGGATCGCTGATGAAGTGACATTTGAGCAGTAATGAGGTGGAGATACGAGCCCTTTGAGTATCTGGAGAAGGGGCTTCGGGGAAGAGCGATCAGCAAATCCAGAGACCCTGAAATGAACCTCAGGGGACATATGTGGGTTTAGATCTCCCAGGCTATCCTGATTTTTCCATTAGTATGAATTATTAAGGAGAATTTAGTTAGCAAACGTGCTCGCCTTTATGGAGGAGTGGTCTCTTTCCTGGCTGTGAACATGCCAGCTAACCTAGACTCCAACTCCCGTGCGGCTGGATTTCCCGGACAGAGAGTACTGCTCTACACTTGTGGACCAAAGGGAAAGGAAAGATGCCCAGTGCCAAGCCATCTTGTTTGGACTGCACCCCGACTGCTCCAAGGAGGGAGAGGAGAATGGTGTTGAAAGCCAGCCGAAAGGCCGGCGGCCACTTGTCTCCTAAGATGTAGCTAGAAATAAAAGCTACTTGAGTGGTTTTCAGATGTCTTAATTTTCATAATTGTTTCCACATTATGGGCTGGCTGGACATTTTTTTTTTTTAAAGAATCAAGTTTGGGAGAGTCTAAATGAAAGCTTTGCTCATGAAGTTTTCATTTGGATTCCACATATAGACTTTCTAAACCTTCATTTCACGAAGTCTTAAATTACTGAAGTTTGAAGTTGTGGTACTAGCTCCAGAGTCTAACATCTTTTGTTTCTGGGTCAGAACTATTCAAGCTCTCTATATTTTTAGTATAAAAGAAAAGAAGAAAAAGACAGCTGGAATTTGGCAGAATAAAAGTTTAGCAATGATAATGTCGTCTTGATATTGACCATATTGTGTGACCTATTATTCTAAAATTTGAAAATATATTTGCAGCAAAGTGGCCTTTTTCATGCTTCTTAGAGCTATGAAAACAAAACAAATAAAAATCTTCATTTAGAATGCCCAATTATTCTTTTAAAATAATTCAAGACAGTCTTTGAATGCCATTTGATTGGGTCATTCTGTTTGGTAATTCTATAGTCACTGTAAGTGTGACGCTTGGTCTGTCTGGTGTTTCGTTTGCCTACGGGAAGGGAATGTGTAGTGTTATAGGGAAGCATATGCGCCTGGGAGCACAGCTGCCTGAGTCTTCCACTCACCAGTTGTGTGATCTCGGGGAAAGGCATGTCAGTTCCTTTACCTGCAAAATGGCTACGATAAGAGCATCTACATAATTGCTGGGAGGACTTAATGAGACCCATGTAAAATGCTTAATCTGGCATCAGACACAAAGTAATTCCTCAGATATTAGCAATTATATATGCAGTAGTAATAATGAAGTAGAGATAGTAACTAACCCAAGAACAAGTAATTAATAAGTAAGGAGTTCCCTGATTGGTATATTTAGTGGGTGACGTGTAAGTCAGCAAAGGCATTTACTAGTAATTGACCTTTTCATTTTAGTGAGGGGAAGAGAGAGTGTAGTATGAAGATTCATTCATTCACTCCACAAAAGTTGAGGTTATCAACAGGAGCATAAAAGGCATGGTGCCCGAATTCCTATAGCAGACTGGTCTAGGGTGGGGCTGGACTATAAGTGCATCAACACAAAAGAAAATAGGTAACAGATGATAGGTGCTCTGGTGAAGATACAACAAGCTCTCTGGTTGTGAGAGCTGTGGGGTTACTCCCCTCCCCACTTTCTTTTGGCCACCATGAGCTTGTTCTCTATATCTATGGGTTTGTTTCTGTTTTGTTTCATTTATTCATTTGTGTGTGGGGGTTTTTAGATTCCACATGTAAGTAACAGTGTATGGTATTTGTCTTTTTCTATCTGACTTATTTTACTTACCACTATACACTCTGTCTATCCATGTCATTGTAAATCATAAGATTTCACTCTTTTTTAAAAAATTTTTTTATTAATTTTTATTAATTTTTTATACATATCTCCCCATTGCCCCCCCTCCCTCCCAGGCATACCCCAACCCCCCAGTGTCTGTGATCATTGGTTATGCTTATATGCATGCATACAAGTCCTTTGATTGATCACTTATCTACCTCACCTAACTTTAATCTTTCTGCTGTAATGTCACAGACTGTTTGATGCTTTATGATTTTTGTCCTCCTGAGAATTATCAGTCTACTCCCTTTCTGTGCTCCTGATTCTATTATATTCACCAGTTTATTCTGTTGATCAAATTTTTAATTCACTTAATTTTTAGATTCACTTGTTGATAGATATGTATTTGTTGTTCATAATTTGTTGCTTTTACCTTTTTTTTCTTCCTCTTCTAAAAGAGTACCTTTCAGCATTTCATATAATACTGGTTTGGAGTTGATGAACTCCTTTAGCTTTTTCTTCTCTGTGAAGCTCTTTATCTGCCCTTCAATTCTGAATGATAGCTTTGCTGGATAGATTATTCTTGGTTGTAGGTTCTTGCTATTCATCACGTTGAATATTTCTTGTCACTCCCGTCTGGCCTGCATCGTTTCTGTTGAGAAATCAGCTGACAGTCGTATGGGTGCTCCCTTGTAGGTAATGAACTGTTTTTCTCTTGCTGCTTTTAATATTCTCTCTTTGTCTTTTGCTCTTGGTATTTTAATTATGATGTGTCTTGGTGTGGTCCTCTTTGGATTCCTTTTATTTGGGGTTCTGTGTGCTTCCTGGACTTGCAAGTCTATTTCTTTTACCAGATGTGGGAAGTTTTCAGTCATTATTTCTTTAAATAGGTTTTCAGTATCTTGCTCTCTCTCTCTTCTTCTGGCACCCCCACAATTCTGATGTTGGTATGCTTGAAGCTGTCCCAGAGGCTCCTTACATTATCTTCACATTTTTGGATTCTTTTCTCTTCTTGCTTTTCCAGTTGAATGTTTTCTGCTTCTTTATATTTCAAATTTTTGACTTGACTCTTGCCTTTCTCTAGTCTGCTGTTAGGACTCTGTATAATAGTTTTTATTTCAGTCAGTGTATGTTTAATTTCTAGTTGGTCCTTTTTCATCTTTAGTTGGACCTTTTCCATCTCTAGTTGAATCTTTTGCATCTCTAGTTGGTCCTTTTTCATCTCCTCTTGGGTCTCACTAAATTTATTCAACTTTCCTAGCATATTCTTGAAAAACCTTATAAGCGTGGTTTTGAACTCTATATCCAGTCGTTTTTTTTCCTCCATTTCTTTTGTTTGTAATCCCTTCCCTTGTCTCGGCATTTTCGCTATGCCAGGGAAACTTCTGTGTTGAATTCAGCTTTATGATAGGAGATGTGCAAAGCCGTGGAAGCCTCTGTTGAGCTTGGGAGGGGTGGAGTCTCAGGGCTTAAGGGACCGCCTTGCCTTCCAGTCGGCCCCGCCCTCCACGGCCCCTGAGTCTCACGTGACTGGGTAATGGCTGGAGCGGTCCTTGTGCGCTCGCGCACCCGCAGTGCCTCTAACTGCTGCCTTTCCGGCTTCCCTGTGCACCAGGACCACACGAGTCTAGGTCCCCAGGGTTTCGCCCGAAACAGGGGCTTAGTGGAGTCAGAAGTGGCTCAGCTGGGAAGGTCTGTCTCCCGCCCACTCGGGAAAGCCAGCGATGCAATCAGCAATCTGTCCTGCGCGCAGTGCCGTGTGCGCCACCAGGCTTTTGATCTTTTGCAACTCCCCTAAATTTCCGTGAACTTCTCCCTTTTCACAGTCCAAACTCCCCCCGTATGAATTTCAGCTGGATCTGGGGTTTAGTGTCATAGGATAAGGGGTTCAATGTCGTTGGGAGTCTCCGTTTCCCTCCCGCCAGAGAAAGCCAGCCAGGTTCTCCGGCACCCACTCTCTCCACGCGTCTCCATACCTCAGCTTTTTGCAGCTCCTCTGGGTCCCTGTGAGCCCCTCTCTTTCCCTCTAGTTGTAGAACTTCCACTCAGCCAGCTTTCCTGTGGTTCTGGATGATGTTGGTTCTGTCTTTTAGTTGTAGTTTTGAAATTGTTGTGCGAGGCAGCAGTGTAGGTGTTTACCTATGCCGCCATCTTGGATTCTCTGATCGATTTCACTCTTTTTTTATTGCTGAATAATACTCTACTAGATATTCAGTGTGAGGCAAAAATGAGTTTACAGTTGCTTTATGGAAATTAATAGAATAATTAATAATTGAGAGTAAACTATGTTTCTCATACTCACAACTGTAAACCTACTTTTGCCCCATCTTGTATGTATCACTTCTGTATTAATTCATCTACTGATAGATATCTAGGTTGTGATCATATCTTAGCTATTACTAGCAATGTTGCAATGAACATAAAGATGCATATATTATTTTGAATTAGTGTTTTTATTTTCTTTGGATAAGTACCCAGAAGTGGAATTGCTAGATTGTGTGGCAGCTCTATTTTTAATTTTTTTGAGGGACTTCCATACCGTTTTCCATAGTGACAATAGCAATTTATAACCTCACCAACAGTGTATGGGGGTTCCCTTTTCTCCATTCTCACCAGCACTTGCTATTTGTTGATTTATTCATGGTAGCCATTCTGACAGATGGGAGGTGATATATGATTGTAGTTTTAATTTTCCTGATGATTAGTGATGTTGAACATTTTTTCATATGTCTGTTGGCATCTGAAATGTCTATTCAGGGCCTCTGAACAAATTTTTATTTGAATTGTTTGGGTCTTTTAGTGTTAAGTTGTATGAGTTCCATATATATTTTGGTTATTAACCCCTTATTATATATATGTCATTTGTGAATATCTCCTCTCATTTTATAGGTTGTCTTTTCATTTTATTTATGGTTTCCTTTGCCGTACAAAGCCTTTTTAGTTATATGTAGTCCCATTTATTTAATTTTTTCTTTTACTGACCTTGCCTGGGGGACATATCCGAACAGATATTAGTAAGAGAATTGCCAAAGAGTTTGCCTCCTATGTTTTCTTCTAGGGGTTCTATAGCTTCATTGTGAAGTTACTTTGGATTGGTCAGAGAAGTATTTCTGTGAAGCCGGTACTTAGATAAGGATCACAGAATCATATCTTAAGGTCTGAGAGAGGTCAAGAAATGATAAATCTGATCATTTGTTGTAAGTTCACCAAAGTTTTTGGTAATTTCCAGCTAAAAATATATGATGATCTGTAATGAGGGCAGTCAACAAGCTTGGCAGCATATGGCAGAGAGAAAAAAAATCAAAAGTACTTGCTAATTTACAAAACTTCCAGTTAATCATTTTTGGAGTTCCGGGATGATTATGTTAGGAAATATTTTATAGGAGAGTTGAGAGAAATGATGTCCTGATTTGGTTAGTTATCAGCATATAAAGTTTTATGGTTACATGAAGCTCTAAGTAGAAAAGCATTTTATTTTCATTATTACTGAAAAACTCTAAAGTGTGCTTTGCTAATAAATGTAGTAATAATGGACATAGGTGAATCCTTGAGGCTTTTCCTTTGAACATTCATTTTGATATTTCAGACTGTAGTTGTCAAGAAAGGTAGAATGCATTAAGTAAGAATGTGTGTTTCTCAGACAGAATTTTTAAAGTAGCATTTAAAAGCCTATTTATTACAGAAAATGTGGAACTGAAAAATCTGTAAAGAATTAGTTTAATGACCCTCAATTTCACTATCTTTAATATTATACTTTGAGACTTTTTCTTATCTTTTTTATGTGTCTTTAAAAAATAGTCAAGACACCACATATATATTTATGCATGTATATATGTATATAAATATATGTATACATATACTTAATATATAGTTATTTGTAATTAAAATAATGGCATATATTTGTTTCTCATATTACCATGACTTCATGGTAAATATGACTTTTTTAATGGCTGCACAATATTCTATCCTCTGGAATATTTTTAACCAATTCCCTATATAGGTTTCAGCCAAAAGTAGAATTTGAGGCTGAGAGATAGGGAGCTGCTTGGTGGAAGTTCTGGCTAATCATGGTTTCTCTACTTTGTAAGACAAAACTACGTCTCATTCTCAGGACAGTTTTTGTTAAAATCTGTCTAAGAATGTGCCATTTACATTTTTGTGGAGGAAAGTTGAATTTGAAGATTTTTGAAGTAAAAATCATTGACATTTTATGACATCATATAATTACAAATGCAACCAAATTTATGAACCCAAACTAAAATATTAAGACTCCTTCAGAAGGAAATTGGGAAATCTTAAAGTGTTGTGTGTGTGTGTGTGTGTGTGTGTGTGTGTGTGTTTGGTAGTATTATATTTCCAACATCTTTCTGATATATTATTCTTGATATTGTTGATGAATTAATCAAAGATACATATTTTAAAATTAGAAATGTGTTTCTCTTATGTATCTAGAGCATATAGCAAAACAAAATACATTCTTTTTCATTAGTGTAAGGACACATTAATTACATCATTAAAATTTCTCATATTTTTTTTTGTTTGTCTTGAATTTCTATATACTTTCAAAATTGTTGAAAGCTGATTTTTTCCCTTGGATATTTAAATTTAATTTTATAGATTAGTGTTCTTTTACCCAACCCTCAAATGCTGCTAGTAGAATTAGAAACAATCTGTCTTAAGGACAGTTCGACAATATGTATCAGAAATCTTTAAATAAATTTATATAAATTACTTCAACTTGCAATCTATGGATTAGTCTTAAGGAAATAATTGGCCAAGTATGTAAAGATTAATGCATAAGGATGTAACCTTGCTTATAAAAGCAACATATTAGAAACAACCTAAGTGTCCAGCATTTAGGGATCAGTTAAATGAGGTGTGGTATATTCATAAACTGGAATATTAGGAAGTTATTAAAATGATCAAATATATGTACTTTTAACTTTAGAAAATTATCACAATAAAGTGTAGATATTGACCTATTATATGGAGTTATCTGATATTAGCAATTAAATACTGGTGAATCCTGTGAAAGAGAGTAATTTTTGTTTTGTCATTATTAAAATTGAATCCCCTTTCTTGTAATGGAAAGGCACTAGAACTATTTGCCTCTTGAGACCACTCTTAGTTTATTTATTTTAAGCATATAAAGTCATATTCTTACCTTCCATTTGCTATGGCAGAGAGGCATGTGTCCAATTCATTTAAAGGTATCACATGTCGACAACAGGGGGTGAGGGCATGAGTGGAGAAGGCTAAGGGGTTAATGGGGGGATGAGGACACATATGTAATACCTTAATCAATAAAGTAAAAAAATAAAGGTATCACATGTCATTAAAATGTAAATAAAAAGAAGATTGCCTAAAATACATTTCTGTTTTGTAGTACTTCAAACTGATATCTGATATGCTTGTCCTGATTCTCAATGTGGTATTGGATTACGGAGTTTATAAGATTCTTAAAAGCTGGGGATTTCCATTAAGCTTTTGCTGTTAGAACCACTTTATTCCCAGCAGTGAATTACTTAGGGCCTGAGCCTTCTGGATCTCCCACAAACACATTGCAGCCTCATTGCTTGTGAGGGAGCCCATGGTTATTCTCTCCAAACACTAGATTTCCTGACCTTCCTTCAACCCTGGTCTTCTTTGGTAGAACCTTACATGGCTATACCCAGACCCTTGTGAGGCAGAACATCCCACCATGGATAGGAGGATGGGCAATCAGTCTTAGAGCCTGTGCCCAGCCCCTTCTTGGTAAATGTGATTTTTTAATGGCTGTACAATATTCTATCTTCTGGAATATTTTTCACCATTTCCCTGTATATGTCAAAAGCCCTCATTGGCACAAAGCCCTCACTTTTGTGGTCCAAGAGATCTTGGAGCTGAGATTAGTATCTTCCCTGTCTGCCTGATACCTCACTTTGGGGTCTACTTTCAGACACGTGTCCTGAAGACTTGCCCTTTCTTGGCAGTTATGTTTTAACATCCTTGGACATCTGTCCAAACTCCAGATCTCAGTCTTGCCCATGAAGGCCTGCCCTCCCACCACCTACTGTGTTGAAGAGAGCTCAGGGAAGGAAACTGACTCAAAGCAATTGAGTTGGAAAGTCCAGTAAACAAATTCACATTGGTACAATTTGGACTAGAGAATAAGAAAGAAGTAAACAAAAAGGCAAGGAAGAAGGAAGGAGTGTTGAGACCAGTCTCCAGCCTGTACCACATGCTTGTCAAGTGAGTGTTGTCATTGTACTTGAAACCAAAAGATGGCAAAAGCAAGATCAGGAGTGGAATCAGAATGGTGGAAATTGAACTCCTGGGGAAGCCACTTGGTCATGTGAAAAGTAACTCAACACCCGTTATCTTGGCAAGAATGTGCCTGTCATTGCCAACCTGCCTTTGATTAATGAACAGAACCTATAAATAAGAAATGAGCTGGAAACCACCAGGAGGAAGCATTAATATGCTATACTGCAATCATTACCAGAACAGAGTGGATATAAGGCTCAGAATATTTGACTTACTGCTGCCTCCATGATCATTTATCTTTTGATACCTTCAGGCAGCCGGTCAGCCAGCATTCAGCAAAGACCTGTCTTGAGGCAGCCAGGGAATATAAGTTCTGAGGTTATAATGGTGACATTTACACTCCTTCACTAAGCTTGCACCTCACCTGGAGAACAGACAACAGTTACCAGTGTGAGATAAATGCTGTGATAAGAGATCAGGGTTGGGTCCTAGAGCAAGAGACATTTACTGAGATTGGAAGGATTGAGAGAAACTGGCCAGACAAGGGGCAATGGGTGGTTTATTGATTGATTTTGCAAAGAGTGATATTTGTTTCTTCTTTAAATTTCTTTCTAGGATGTTCAGTTCTTCTCCACAATGAATGAGTGTCACTATGATAAGCAGATGGACTTTTTTTATAATAGAAGCAACACTGACACTGCCGATGACTGGACAGGAACGAAGCTTGTGATTGTTCTATGTGTTGGAACATTTTTCTGCCTGTTTATTTTCTTTTCTAATTCTCTGGTCATTGCAGCGGTGATTAAAAACAGAAAGTTTCATTTCCCCTTCTACTACCTGTTGGCTAACCTAGCTGCTGCAGATTTCTTTGCCGGAATTGCCTATGTGTTCCTGATGTTCAACACTGGCCCTGTTTCAAAAACTTTGACCGTCAACCGCTGGTTTCTCCGCCAGGGGCTTCTGGACACTAGCTTGACTGCCTCCCTGACCAATTTGCTGGTGATTGCTGTGGAGAGGCACATGTCAATCATGAGGATGCGGGTCCACAGCAACCTGACCAAAAAGAGGGTGACGTTGCTCATTTTGTTCGTCTGGGCCATTGCCATTTTTATGGGGGCGGTCCCCACACTGGGCTGGAATTGCCTCTGTGACATCTCTACCTGCTCTTCCCTGGCCCCCATTTACAGTAGGAGTTACCTCATTTTTTGGACTGTGTCCAACCTTGTGGCCTTCTTCATCATGGTCGTGGTGTACCTGCGGATCTACATGTATGTCAAGAGGAAAACCAACGTCTTGTCCCCACATACCAGTGGCTCCATCAGCCGCCGGAGGACCCCCATGAAGCTAATGAAGACAGTGATGACTGTCTTAGGTAAGAAGAGCCCAGTGAATCATTCTTCCCATTCATTCAGCACATATTTATTGAGTATCTACTGTATATAAGGCACTTACTAGATAGTAGAAATGCAGTGGTGAGCAAGGACAGATATAAATCTCCACCTACCTCCAGCTTATACACTAGTAGGGGGAGACAAAATGAGTATTCTAATACGGAGAAATAAAATAATTGTATAAAAATTTTAAAATAACATAAAATAAGAGGTTGATGACTCTTCCTGGAAAATTATAGCAGGGAAGGGAGATGAGGTGTGCTAAGCAGGTATAGTTTGCAATTTTAAAAAGCACTGTGAGAGCCTGCTCCATCGAGAGGATAACTTTTGAGCAGAGACGTGAAGGTGTTGAGGGAGCCATCTTCATGGGTGGGGAAGAGCATTCCAAGCAGAAGGGGCTGAACAAAAGGAGGCCAACGTGGCTGGAGTGGCGTGAATTGGGGAGAGTAGGAGGAGATTGGGTCAGAGACCTGAGGGTAAAATGGGGCAACTCAGTTTATTTAGAATTATGCCATGATCCTATTTAGGTTTTAATGGCCTCTCTCTGGCTGCTCTTTTGAGAAAATACTACAGTGGGGCAAGGGCAAAAGTGAAAGAATTCTTATGAGGGTACTTCAGTACTCAGGAGGGATGATAGTGCTAGGAACCAGAGGGTAGATTGGAGGTGATGAGGTATGGTCAGATTCTGGATGTTTCTAAAGATAGAGTTGATAGGATATGCTAACTGCTAAGGTATGAAGGAAGTGAGAAGAGGAGGGGAGGTGGAGAGTGTTATTTACTGAGGTGGGGAAGACAGAGAGGGGGAGCTTGAAGGCAGGGTCAAGAGTTTGGTTTTGGACAAACTAAGTTAGGGATCTTATTAGACATCTCAGTGGAGTCACTGAGTAGGCAGTTGGATGAATGAATCAGGAGTTCAAGATTAGGCATGAGCTAGAGATCTATATTGGAGAGTCACTGAGAGAAGAAATGCTGGACGGAGATGAGAAGAGGACCCAGGAATGAGACTTAGGACACTCCAATGTGAGGAGGGGAGACAAGGAACAGCCAGTGAAGGTGTCCCAGAGGAGTAGCCAGAAATCCCAGGAGAATGTGGTGGCCCAGAAGCCAAGAGCGGGAAACCCTGGAGGATAGGCAGAATCAGCCATGGAGTCCTCCTGAGAGACAGAGTCTGATGAGCTTACAGGGTTTAGCAGAGCGGTCATATTATAGTAACCTTGAGAATACTGAATTTAGTGTAGCCAAGCGTCCGATCTGAGCAAAATGAATAAGGAATGGAGGGGACAACTTGAGAATTTTGCTTTGACCTATCAATCTTGCAACATGAAGACACATTCCATGCAAAGAATGTTCCCTTCATTTTGCTTTTTCTATGGTAGATGGCTTGTTGTCCCCCTGTTCCAGGTCTGGATTACAGGTAGCATGTGGGATGTGTGGACAAACATCTTTGTGGTTTCACAGGCCTTCTATTTGAAGTTAGGAGGCCTTTCTTCACTATGGCTGCAGCAGTGGGAACTGTTAGTGAGACCCAGGAGTATATTCCAGGCAAATCCCAATGTAAAAGAATTTAAAAAATGAGTTCTCAGTAAACAGTCCACATTAGAGGATATAGGGTGTCTGCAGTGCAGTGTGGGAACCATCATAATGTTTCTATGTCCTAAAACTGCTAGTAAGATTTGCAGATCAGCAGATACACAGTGTGATAGTTAAAATAATTTCCAACTCAAGATTTATTTTTGTTAACTGATATTTATTTATTTATATTATTATTATTATTATTATTATTATTATTCCTCATCCAAGGATATTTTTCCATTGATTTTTAGAGAAAGTGGAAAGGAGAGGGAGAGACAGAAAGAAACATTGATGTGAGAGAGAAACGTTGTTTGGTTGCCTCCTGCATGCACCCCGACAGGCCAGGGAACCTACACCAAGGTATATGCCTTTGACTGGATTCTAACCTGGGACTTTTCAGTCCAAGGGCTGACACTCTATCCAGCTAGGGATTAGTTAACTAATATTTATGTAGTGTTTCATATGTGTCAAACATTGTCCTAAATATTTTACATGTATGAACTGATTTAATGCTTATGGCAACCCTGTGAGGTAGGTACTACTATTACCTATTTTCTAGATGAAGAAACTAAGCAGAGAGTTCAAGCAGTATGCCTAGGGCCATTTGGCTGTTACTGGTAGAACCAAGACTGCCAGTCGGCCTTTGGAATCCACATATTTAACCCATACTCTGCAACTACTTTTGGTTGTTTGGACTTTTTAAGGGGCTCATCTTTGTCCTGTCTTCTGTTTTGACCACCTCTTTCTTCTTTGAGTGCCTTGACAAGAACATAGATAAGAATCAGAAAAGGGGGTGTTGGTTAACCAATGGTTCCACTCTTGAGCGAGAGAGGATATTTTTGGTAAAGAGTAAAATTTGTTATTTACTGGTAGGGTGAATGAACTCCGCTGCTTTCCCTGCTTAACTTACAAATATAATCGTTTGCTTGGCTTTGTGTCTTGAGCAACTATCTACCCGGTTAAGGGGAAAACTTAACTTTTTCAACATATGATAGTCACATGCAGCATGAGATAGAGGAAACTTGTATAATCCTAGGTGGAGAAAGTAGGATTCTTTGTGATGTGGTCATGGTTATAAGCTTCGGTTTCATAGGTAACTCTGTCTGGACCATACGGAAGATTTAAAATAAAGCAGCCGTGTGGTTTTGGTAGGTGTGGCATTGGATAAGAGAAACACCGGAATAAACAGTGAAATTGCCCACCAGGATAAGAGAAGTCGTGGCATTGAGATGGAACAACCTCAGGAAAATGGTTGATGAGAGGAAGACAGTTGGGTGTTGACTTGGAGAAGTTCCTCTGTGGTGAGACTGAGGGATCTGCTGGAAGACGGGAAGTCTGGGGGCCAGGGAAGTGAAACTGAAGAGCGAGGTAGTCTGAGGTTTTGAGCTGATTTCTTTGGATAACCAAAGATTAGTTTGAGGTTTTAACTTCTACAAAAGTGATCTGAAGCACATTAGTTTACCTTTTTTTCTTAAATTTCCTCATCTTGAGGTGGAACAGATAATCTTTAAGTTCTTTCAATGTTATAAAATTCAATGATCCTGTTATAACCAAAAGTCACCAAAGCTGATGCAGAGTTTTGTGGGTTGACTGTGTATCGAGCAGAGTCTTCTTCCATGGAAGCATCTACAATAGCATCTGCTCATGGAGGAAGGCACTTAGTTGCTCTGCCTGATACATGAAAAAATTCAGTTGATAAGTGTCTCCCATGTGATAGTATATCAGAAAAATCAACAGTGCTGGCTTGCATCTACCATTATTATTGTTGCTGGTTTTGAGTATGTGGAAATTAATAACTTAATGTTTATTTCTACAATGCAGTGGTTCTCAACCTTCCTAATGCTATGACACTTTAATACAGTTCCTCATGTTGTGGTGACCTCTAACCATAAAATTATTTTCCTTACTCCTTCATAACTGTAATTTTGCTACTGTGGATTGAGAGCTGCTGCTGTAGAGCCTAAGACCATCAGAAAACACAGATATTTACATTAAGATTCATTAACAGTAGCAAAATTACAGTTATAAAGGAGTAAGGAAAATAATTTTATGGCTGGGGGTCACCACAACATGAGGAATTATATTAAAGAGTTGCAGCATTAGAAAGGTTGAGAACCACTGCTATGATGATTACCTGATTTAAATAGCTTCATAGTAAAATACTAAACCTTTCTATTTACTCCTTGCTATGTGTGTTGTAAGAATGGTTAATTTAAGATTAAATTTTCTTATAAACACACCTTTTAAATATTAGAAAGTCAATCAATGCCTGTTAAACAGCATCTAAGAGGCAAAAGTTTGCATGAATTTATTTCAGAGAAAAAGGGAGAGATGGAGAGGTCTATAAAATTTGGAGAAGATTCTTAGAACGCTTGATCTGGAAAAATAAATGGCGTTTGTATGGGCAGGAAGAGAAAACATTCCAAGTAGGAGAAACAATATAATCAAAAGTGTGAAAGTAGAAACATCTAAAGCTTTTGCAGTACCACAAGGAAAGCCCTTAGGAGCACAGATGCATGTTGTGGTACACGGGGAAATAGTTCAAAACTGTGAGCTGGAAGAGTTTAGATGGCCATCCTCTTTGGAAGGAGAGAGGCAGACCAGAAGACCTTTGTGTTTCTCTCCAGCTTTAAGATTCTGGTTGGACGCAAAGGCATGCAGAGCTGCATAGAGAGCAAATTCTTTCCTCCTTGAGGGAGGTGGAAGCTGTGAGGATGGTGCTGTGAATTTTAAATCTGTGCATGATTGGAAAGGCATCTAGTCATTGTGTTCCCATTTCAGCAGCCCTGGGGGAGAATGCTTGCTCATTCCTGGGTTATGAAGTGTGATGGGCCCTTTACGTGAAAAGTTGTTTATTAAATGTTCCCGTCGAAAAGGCACTGGGGACATAGGATCTTACTTTCCACAGGGCACCAAGGCCCTGCCCAAGAGAGAGTCTTGTGTTTGGAATTCTGCATGTCAACATGTTAACCATCTGCAGCAACCAAACACATGAGGAACCCCTCTTGGAAACCTCTCCTATACCATCAGCACAGCATTAAGTGAAGTGTGCAAGAGGGTGGTTTGTTTCCCAGAAAATGAGCTGGACTTGGTTCTATTTTGCAATAACTTGAAATGCAAAAGAAAAGAAAAGTTGAAGGGATTTGTGAATTACACTTTTGAAATCTTCCATATTCCTTCCTGTCTCTTAGGGTGGTGTTTTTCAAACTGTAGATGTTTTTCAAAGTGTCAAGTAAGGAAATCAATTTGGAGATTGTAACTGATACTGTTTTATAACATGTGTGTGTGTGATGGATTATGGTATAAAATGTATTTCTTACTATGGGTTATGGTCAAGAACGTCTAAAATGTCATGGTTTTAGGGTCAAGGTTTCTTTTTTGGCCAATAATGAACTGAACTTTTTATAATATGAGAAACATTACAGGTAAGGGCCTTTCAAAAGATCTGTGGTAATTGAAGGAAAGAGCTGGACGCTTTTCTTCTCATTCCCCCCTCCTACCTCTCCACTCAGATCAATACTAATTCGTGTTTGTCTTCTCTCAAGGGAGAGAGAAAGGAGGTAAGGTGGTGGTAACAGAAGAAATAATATTCGGAGTTCTCATGCTGGGAAATGGGTGAAATTAGTGCCACAAGGAGCCTTGCTACAGTGCTCCTAACAATCATACATGACATTTCTGTAACAAGATGTCCCTTTTAGTGTTTTAAGGCATTGTTTTTATCAAGTCTCACAGAAATCTTGCAAGGGAATTGGGGATGATGTTATCCTGTTTTGCTGCCACTCCCCTAGATGCACCCTGTACTCAGCCATAATTAATTATTTACAGTTCCTCGTTTTGCATCCCTAAGCCTCTGCACTTGCTGGAATACCTTTCCTCTGGTTCTGCCTGGGAAACTCTCATTCATCTGTAAGACTCAACACCAGGCCCTGTCTTCTCTGAATCTTTCCTTGCCCTGCCTCAGTAAATATGATGGCTCCCTCCTTGGGGCCACCGTTGTGTTGTCTATTCCGCAATCAATGCCTTTATCTTTAACTAGAATGGGTGTCCTTTGAAGTCAGGGACTGTACCTTATCTATCTTTGCATCTCTAACGTGCAGCATGCTGTCTATAACACACTTGCTGAGATTATAATAGGCTGAATAAATAAGGAAGTCGAGGTTTAGGGGAGGTATGTGGCTTTTCAAAAGCTGGAACTATAAGTGGGACCCAGGTTACCTCACATGCAGCCGGGCTGTTGGCCTGCTCTGGCTGTGACATGACCTGCCTGTGAGGTCTCTGGGCTGGGGAATAAGGGGGTCTCTCACTTTATAACATGGGAGACAGGTCTCAGAAGACCACATGAGAGTGCTACCCTGGAAAGAGGAAAACGAATGAACATTTCTGAGTGCCTACCACAAGGAGGTCTGCATGTCACATGCTTTCAGGATTTTATCTCATTTAATCCTCATAGCAACTCTGTCCATCTGTTTTATAGACGGGGAAACGTGGGTGTAAAACATCTTGCCCGTAGACTCTGACTGATACAAATAATTACCACTAATACTCATTGTGGGCTCTATGTGGCTCTGAGGGTTTTACATGTTTTATTTCATTTCATCTTCATGATAGTCCAAAGAGGGAGGTTCTGTTATTATTACCAGATGAGGAAACTGAGGCCCAGAGGGGTTCGGTGTCTTGCCCAAGAGTAGAAAGAAAGCTGAGATTAGAGTCCCAGCAGATTGGCCCCAGGACCCTACTCTTCAAGGTTAGTTAGCAGCCTGTGGTAAGTGATGGGGCTAGAGCAGCATCGAGCCAGGTAATGGGGTACAGAGCCTGCATGTCTTTTGATTCCTAGTTAAGGTTATTTCACCAGAGTCATTTGATCTCTCAAGTTTTAGCTCACCCTTGATTGGTTTTAAAATGTTGCAGGATAGTAGTAACAATCATAACATTATATCCCAGGACTGACTCAGCTCCAGTCTTCAAACCATATGTTCATTGGAATAAATGGTGAGTGGAGGGGCCCTGGAGTAGGGGAGAACCAGATTTAAATTCCGGTCTTGCCAGTGACAGATTGTGTGATACTGAACAATGTGCCTGCCCACTTCCCCCTCCATTAGTTGGGGATGATAGCAGTACCTCTGGCCTGGCCAGGTTTTGAGGGTACAATGAGATAGCACACACAAAGTACCTAGTGTGGTACTTGGAACACAGTAAGTACTAAGCAACTCACATAATAAGCAGTAAGTGCTAAGGAGCGTAAGCTACTCTTCGTAGGCCTTCTTTTGACCCTGAAGAACCTTGCCCAGTATCCAAGTGGAGTGTCCTTTCCCCCGGATGATATCACAGGCACTGTAGGGCTGGGGACTAGAGACCTACTGGTGGAGCCATCATGGTGGCAGTTTTGTAAAGTGGACAAGTAGCCTGGAGGAAGCTAACTGGGTGTGCTTGGCAGAGGCTAGCAGACAGCTGGCAAATGGCACCAGCTTGGTTCCAGGGGACCAGGGCCAATCTGAACATGTGGTCACCACCACCCCTCCCCCCAGGGGAATTCTGTTCATGATTCCACTTTTGCAACATTTATGAATGAAAATTATAAGCGAGACCCTGACTATCAAGTGTTAGCTTAATAAAAATCGTGTTAACACCACCCCAACACCTGTGTGTAGATCTATGGGACGGTCCTCATAAGAAACTGTCCTCATCTTACTTTTGCCTCCTACCAGGATGCCTAGTCAGGTACTATTACCATCTGTACTAGGATTGGAAATTTAACTTTTGTCAGAACAGAATGGGTCCAGAACCCAGACCTTTAATACTGAAGTTTCTGTTTCTAAACTTCATCAATGAATTGTCCTTGCTCCATTTAAAAAAGGGAGGGGAGTACACATATATGCACCCACACATGCACACACATGCAGAAACCAGTAGTCCAAAGATGCTAACAAGAGCCCCTGAAAATTCTGAACATTTGCTTTCAGCCTTTGCGGACTTACAGTGGCTTCCGTATCACAGAAGCCTGCTTTCAGTGTTGCTGCCTTGCATGCCTTAGTAATCAGATATCTGTTTTTTAAAAAAGTGAAAGCTTTGCCTTAAGAAATGCTGAGTGAGACGATCAGATGGTTGGCACACAGGAGCCATCTTGTTGCTGTGCAGTCATGTCAGAATGCTTCATTCTTTTCACAGTCAAGCTGCCCAGGCACCGATCCTGAGTACACTGAGTCCAGCGAGCTCATACTTTTGTCTTGAAACAGCGAATCCAAGGAGCACCTTTGTGTGCTTCAGGACATTGTGGCAGGGACAAGGGCCTTGAGGGAGAGAGGCATTTGTTCCAGGGCAAACTGTGAATGAGTGAGTGCAAACATAAACTCCTTCCAATTGCTGCTCCTTGCGATTCTGCTTGACAGACCCCTACATTCTGAGGGGGAGGGTAGTGATTGAGAAACCTCATTGTTTCATGTTAGAAGGAAGACAGCTTCAAATTAAAAAAAAAAAAACACAAAAAACACTGTTGCCCAACACCGCATCCCACCTTTTCAGATTGTCTCCACTTGTTGACAACTTCCATCCCCATGGGTTTAGTTCCGTCACAGCAGTTGATCTGCTGTCTGTAGCCCTTTATCTCACGCCTGGCTGTTGGTTCTTCTTTTTCCTGCTTCATGGTTGCAGATGCCTCCCTGTGAGTCAGAGCAGAAGTCATTTTTCCAAATCGCCATCCTTGTTTCCAGTGCAGTCACTGCTCTGCTTTCTTCTCTCCATTTCCTCCACACACCCCTTCAGTCCTGCTCCCATCGGTACACTCCAATCACACTTCCTCCTTCAGAACTTTCTTTCTAGCTTTTCTTCTTTTTAGAAACTTGAAACCCTCCTCTTCATCTGGGACAATGATTGAATATCATATTGCTGGGTTCAAGGTAAAGAAACACCTCTCAAATTCTATCTCTCTCTCCCCCCGCTAAAATAATTGGTAGGTATAATTGTATATAGTTAAAGTGTACAGCATGATGATTTGATATACATGTATATTGTGGAGTGATTACCAAGATTAAGGTAATCAACACATCCATCGCCTCCCATTGTTAATTTTGTTTATTTTGTTATTGCTTTTGTGGTGAGAATATTTACTATGAACTCTCAGCAACTTACAGGTAAACAGTACCATATTATTAACCATGCTCATCATGACGTACGTGAGATCCTCCGAATTTATAACTGAAAGGTTGTGCCCTTTGACCTACATCTCCCATTTCCCCTCTCCCCAGCCCTCACAACCACCACTCTACTCTGCATTTAGCAACTCCGACCTTCCTCTCAACCTATCAGTATCCTCAAACTCCTACAGGGGTTTTCATTCCAAAGCCACTTAGCAGAGAAGTTCCATTACCCAGCGACATCCAACCCTGCTGCCAACACCCAGGCTCCTGGGAGGCTTAGAACTCAGGAATGCCTTCTCCTAGGGCCTCCATTTCTGCCAAAGGAGAATGGTATTATTACCTGTCACACCTCCAGGCTAACACCTGGAATAGCCTGGTGTGTACTGACTCCTTGGTAGAATTTTATCAAATCCATGCCAATATTGCTTGTACCTGTAAAATATCCACTGGGGACTGTGCATCTAGTGTGTAACAAGCACATGGATTGCGTGGGAGTAGGGAATAAAGGGTGTTTGCTGGAATCCCAGCCTGTCACAGATACAGAGATCCACAGAGAAACCTGGAGAAAGGGCAGGTGAACCCGTAGTGTTGGCTAGGGACACCATAGCTGAGCAGTCCTTCTCCCTGTTCTGAGAGTTGTCCCTCTGGTCCAGCCACCTGCTCTCCCTTCCCACCAGATGGTTATTATAATTGCAGAGTGTGAGGGAGGAAGGATCCCGTTACCTTGAAGAATCAATAGCTGCTGAGAGATTTGCCCGAGGTCACCTTGTAAGGCATTGCTAGTGTGTGGCCAGAGCTCTGGTCTTCCTAGTTTCTGCTTCTTCTAGTGGCTGTCCCTTCTAGCCTGGTGCAATGCACCTGGCCTCGGATGCTTGTGTTACAGTGGTACACACCAGGGATTGTTTGTTTCCATCAAGTCAAAGTTTACTGCCCACCAGTGGAACTGTTTTAGCCTTGATGTTTTTAGAACAAGAAGAGATTTCTGCTTTTTGTACTTATTCATCATAAGCATTTATGGAATACCTACCAGATTTTAGGCAGTTATACAAACTAAAGATGCGGCCTCTGTCCCGAAGGTTCTGCAATTGTGCTCTTTCTGATGTTTTACGGTTCTCAAGAGACGACCAACGTCTGTGAGTCAGTGGTTGGCTCATGTGTGAGATAGATTACTCAGAGGCAGATCTGCTCCAGGTGGCCCTTCGTATCTACAACTTATAAGGGATCCCTTTTATAGGCTTATCTGAGGAAATAGGCACCTTACCAAAAGGAACAATAACAAAGAAATGTACACAAGCATCAAGTTATAGGCATCGGGGATGGCACCAGACGTCAGACCCATGGAGTCAGATTGGCAATGGGTTCAACAGCCTTGGCATTTGACTTCCCGCTAGGAAAGACTTCAGAGCCAAGACCCAAACAAGAGAACATTTATTCAGTAGGTCACAGAGGTAGAAAAGGTAATTCCTAGAATAAATGGGCTTAGGAAACAACTTATAGAGGTGAAGGGAAGGCCCTTGGAGCGTGGGAATGAGGAAGCCAATGGTGATGCCTGGAGCAGGGAGAGAGAAAGGGAATGGGAAAGGGAAGGGAAAGACACATGTATGCTCCCCATGGGGAGAGCTATTGGGTCATCCATCCTAAAGGATTTAAGGGTGGAGATTTTAGGGGAGGTCCCATGGCAAGATCTCAATAGAATATTGAGCAGTTTTCCAGGTGTGTCCTTTCAGGATTGTGGTCTCTTCTGATAGATTGGTTGGCTAAGAAAGGGGGTCATTATTCAATGCAGCTGGATCTGAGGTCAACCATGGATGGGATCGCTGGTCTGATTTTGCTGCTCTTCTGGGCCTGGAGCTGAAATACAACTGAGGTCCAGATGTTATCTCTAGGGAGAAAAAGGTCAGAGGATCCAAACATCAAGATCAGCCATATGCTAGGGGAGGAAAAGTCACCCCGGGATCAAGGTCCCGCCCTTCAATTGTCCATTGCTAGACACCTGGGGCTTTCTACCCTGGTGACCTTCTGTGCCTGGCCCAACATGCTTGCTCTGCTCATGTCTGTTTAACTGCCTGACACAAAGTGAGGGGAGTCCAGGCAAAAAATGCTGTGGATGGTCTATAAAGGCCTCCTTAAAGAGGTAGGATTGAGCCAGATCTTAGTATGACAAGTGCAGAGGAGAGAGTGTGCAAATAGGAGAGACATGGTGGGAGACAGGAATGCACATAGCTAGGGAGACCCGACCAAGACCAGGAATGCAAAGAGGGGACAGGACAGACTGATTTCTGGAATAAGGGGTTTGCACGATGCAATGTGGTTTGAGAGGCATTCTGGAGTCAGAGAATAGAAGGCCTTAAGTCCTAGGATTGTGTCAAACAAACTTTATTGCGGAGATCAGGTGGACACCTTGTGTTTGTGAATTGGCCCTAAGGTGGGTATGATGCAAAACAACAAAATAAACAGAATTAACTATGTGTGGTGATGGATGTGTTAATTATCTTAACAGATTCCTTTCTTCCGTGCCACCAGCTGAAACATCTTGGTAAAAAGGGTGACACAGATGACTAACTGAATAGATTAATTTTTTATTAAAATGTTATGCAGGCCGAATTTAATAGTTCGGTGGTCATTATTCATCCCACAGCTAAATTGCTGTAACTGGCAATGGATAGCACCTGTAGGATCTTGGGGGTACTGGTGGGTTGAGAGGAAGGTGGGAGTTGCTAGATGCAGAGCAGAGTTTTAGAAAGATGGGGGAGGGGGGGAGAGAGAGAGAGAGAAAGAGAGAGAGAGAGAGAGAGAGAGATAGAGAGAGAGAGATATCACGATGGGGCTGAGATTGGCCCAGGGCTCTGTGAGTTGTAGGTGGCTTAGGTGCCAAAGAGAGGCAGAGCTGGCCAGTGAGAGCAGGCACTGCAGGAAGGTACATGTGTCAGCAATATGCTGAGTCTACACAGAGAGGGAGGAGCAGCCAGGGAAGCTCAGCAGGAGCTACAGGGGAGTAGGACAGTGGGTGTGAGCTTGTGGAACTGGGGCAGGAGGCAGAGATGGAATAAACAACTGACCAAGGTCCAGGAAACATGAAAGCAGGAAACAGATCTCCACCCTGGAGCAGGTCTCCACCTTGGAAACTGAGATGCCTTTTTAAAAAAAATATATTTTTTGTTAACTTTGGAGAGGCAGGGAGAGAGGGAGAAAGAGATGGAAATAGCAATAGAGAGAGAGGATCATCGATAGGCTGCCTCCTGCATAGCCCCCATCAGGGACTGAATTGCAACTCAGGAATGTGCCCTGATTGGGAATAGAACCGGGACCTCCTGGTACATAAGTTGACACTCAATCACTGAGCCATGCCAGCTGGACGTAAGATTCCTTAAAGCCTTTGAACTTTGCCCTTTCTCATCTCCCAGCTGATGTCATCTTCCTGCTTCCTTCTAATCAAGAACATAGGAATCATCTGGCATGAATGCCCCTTCACCAGCTTAGCCAGCCTTCACAGGCCCTGTCCCTCCCATTAGCTTTCTAGAGCACACTGCTTCCTGCCTCCTTATCTTTGCTTCCCTGTATATTTGACCATTAAAAAATATAGCCCCTGCCCTAACCAATTTGGCTTAGTGGAGAGTGTGTTGGCCTGTGGATTGAAGGATCTGGAGTTCAGTTTTGGTCAAGGGCACGTACCTCCGTTACAGGATCCAGGGTGCATGCAGGAGACAACCAATCAATGTTTCTCTCTTTCCCTCTCTCTTCCACTCTCTCTAAAAATCAATGGAAAAATACCCTCAGGTGAGGATTAAAAAAAAATGTTGAAAAACAAACAAATAATAAAATAATTTTAAAATATATAAATATTTATAGCCCCTGACCTACCCTTCCCTTTCTAACTGCTCTGTCTCTCTCCTTCTCTTTATTATCCTATTAATACCTGAAATCATGGTGGGCGAGCTACCCTCTCCCTCCCTCCAGACTGTGCTGAGGAAGCATAGCCCTCCTGGTTGCCGAATTTAGTGACCTGGCTTGACTTCCCTGAGGTGCGGCTGCCTGCTTCCTGCTACAGTCTGACGGCCTCTTCCCCCTTCTGTTCCTTCTCTATCTGTTGGCCAGTTTCTTGCATCCCTGAGCTGCCCTTTGCTCCTTTGACTCCTCAGGCTCTCTGGAGGTGGTTGCACTCACCTCTGTGGTGTGGACCAGCATCTCTATGTGAATGCCTCCCAAAGCAGCGTCTCCATCCTCAGCCTCTCTCTTGAGGTCCAGACCTCTGTTTCCAACTGCCTGTTGCACATGCAAACACCTGGATGTTCTTCATCTTCCCCTATGAATCTGTTCCATGTGTTATATTGGATGTCTGCAGTGTGGTCCCATCTGCCTCATCTTCCAAGACAGAACCGTTGGCAGGATCCCCCCATCCCTCCCGCTCTCTCCCTATATCCAGTTAGTGAGCAAGTCTACTGGAGTGGTGTCTCAGATGCTACCACATTCCTTAGACAAAGCCTCGCCATTCTGTTGCTTACCACTGTCTCTGTCTGCATTCCCTCCTCTGGTTTTACCTGCCCCAGGCCTTCTTCCACACCACCAGCTGAACCATCTTCCTAAAAAGCACAGTTAACACTGTCTAATCTTTTCTTGGCTCCTCCTGTATAGTAGATAAGGCCCAGATTCCTTAGCTGGTTTTCAAGGCCCTTTACACAGTTCTGTTCCCAGCCTCTTTTCCAAACACTTCCCTTCCCACACAGTCCATGCACTTGTCGTGACAAGCTCTCACCATTCTGCAGGTGACAGGTGTGCAGGGATGGCTCCTCTCGGTTTTTCTTAGCATAGACGGAGAACTCCTGTCCATCTTTCAGGATCCTTCCCTGAGATGTTTTCTGACTCCCTCAGGTAGCATTGATTCTATAGCATACTCTACATACACATACAAATATTTAGCTCATTTTATTATAATTGATTCACTAAATCCTTGTATCTCTTGTCAGGGACAGGACTGTGTATCTTCATCTCCATAGTGCCAGGTGTCCAGCAAGTACTCAAAAGAAGTGTTTACATAGTGAACTAGCAAACACATTCACTGAGTGGGTCCCGGGGCAGGAACAGCGCAGCTGCCCCAGTCTCTGTCCTTGTCCTGATTATGACCACAGGATTGCTTCCACAGCCACTCAGGACCCTTCTCACTAACTCTGTGGTGTCACAACGTGATTCGCTTCCTGGGAAACAGGATCTCTATGTCCTGGTTTTCACCAATGAACTTCTTTAAGCCGGCGTGAGTTTGAAGAGAGTACCAGGTAATCCTGAGACTGGAATTGACTTGGTGAGTGACCCTAGGGCACAAAAGATTATTATTTTTTTATTTCTTTTGGGACTAGAGGTTGAAGGATCCCCGAAGAGTTCCTGGTGATTATTATGTCATTAATTCCCTCTTTCACAGGTTATCTGTCTTGGGAGGTGGTTCCATCCGGGTTGCTGACAGGACTGGGCCTCTTGTAAAATAATAATAATAAAAAAAGGCAGGAAAAAAGTATACTAAAGATACAAGTTCTTTACTTTCTTCTGCATATCTTCTCTGCTCATACCTGGGCTCTGTTGTGCCATCAGGTCACACTTACACAAAACACGTTCAAAGATAAAATTACTGAGGGTGTCAAGATGGCCACAGCAGAGCTCTAAGCCAAGTGCAGGGCCCTGTATGACCGGAGAGGTCACTGAGGGGCCTCACTGATGGTGGGGTGGACGGGCCATGGTCTGTAGGATCTGGCAAAGAAAGATGGAACCTCTGAACTGAGAAGTCCACTGGGGCCTGCAGCCCCTCTGTAGTCCTTCGGGTTAGGTTCTGGGACCTGGGAGTTTAACGACAGCCTCTGGAGGCTGCAGGGCCTCAGGAGAGAGCAGCCTTCCTGGTTCATATGGAGACTTGCTTCCACAGCCACTCAGGACCCTTCTGTGTTCCCTTGTGCAGAGAACACAGCCGAGTGGGGGACATGGGCCTCATCAGCCACAGGCAGCCTTGGACAGTGAGAAAGGGAGTGGACTAGGGCCTGAGGGTTCTGCAAGAGAGGCCTTACGGTCCCTTAAAGACTTACTGGAGCACTGATGCATGTCTTATATTGATCAGTCAGGGGCAGTAGGCTGAGAGAGCTTCTCATGCTGGGCGTGACAGGAGAGACGTAAAGCTCACAGGACTCATGTCTCCATAGGAGATACATTCTCTACCATCCTGGGCTCCTCCTGAGTTTCCCAGAAAGCTCTCTGAGCTTTCCCTAGGTATCTGAGGTCGTTCCCTGACCTCTTACAAATGGTCCTTGGGATCCGGTGGCCTACTTAGTTGGAGCTTCCCTGATACCTCCAGACCAGGAAAGGGTCACAAAGTGATGGCAGGACCTGCATTAAAGCTTAAGGACATAGTACAGGAGGGGCAAGCATCATTCAGATGGGAAGCACTTGTCCCCTCGAACTGCCCCTGTCTGAGCTCTGCAGCAGATGAAAGGCTGGGCGGCTGGTGGGCTGGGCCAGGGCTGCTGGAGCATGCACTGCAGGGAAGAAACTGGCTGGATCTGGGCAGCACACAAAGATCCGTTCCTGCTGGTTCAGGCAGAGCTGGGGGAGTGCCATGGACACATCAGTATAAAGGGCAGATCCTGGAGGACAGCACAGCAGCATGGGCCCCAGAATAATGCCTAAGGCCTCCCAAGAAGGTTTGGGGTCCAGGCAGGAGATCTGGGGACAACAAATGCCACTTCCTCCAACAACCAGGTGCTACAGGCCCCCCTTGAGATCAGCAGGAAGTCAGAGTAAGGGGAGCTGCAGGTGGTGGGAACCTGTGTACTGACCTGGGCCAGGCTGGGGATCAGAATGGGTGGGTACATCCTCTGAATGGCCCGCAGGTGCCTGAGAGAGTGACAGGAGAGGCCCAGCCCTGGCAGCCCTGAGTATCTGGCAGGTTACCATGGAGACATAATTAGAAGGTGAAGATCTAACTGAAACTGGTTTGTCTCAGTGGATAGAGTGTCGGTCTGTGGACTGAAAGGTCCCAGGTTTGATTCCATTCAAGGGCATGTACCTTGGTTGCGGGCACATCCCCAGTAGGGGGCATGCAAAAGGCAGCTGATCGATGTCTCTCTCTCATCCATGTTTCTAACTCTCTATCTCTCTCTTCCTCTGTAAAAAATCAATAAAATATATTTAAAAAAAAAAGGTGAAGATCTAGTAGACACCAGTGTTCAGGCTAAACTTAGGCGTGGGGTTCCTCAGATTCCTCCTGATCACAGATAAGGGCTTGGTTTGGAGGCTGCAGAAAGAGGGCCCAGATAGTTACTTATAGAAATGTGATTTCAGGAGGTGGTGTTGTGCTTTGTGTCAGGATCCTCCAGGCAGCATTTTGAACATGTGCATAAGTTCTCTTCCGTCCTATACACACAGACCAGCTTTTAAATCAGGGGACTGCTGGTCAAACCCTTGAGTGCCTATTTTGAAGAAACTACAGAGGTATTCTGAATATCCTCATCCTTAAGGGGCAAGAGTTACTGTGAAAACAGTGACAAAGGGAAAGAAAGATGGATTTAAAAAACATTAAAATGGCCCAGCTTGTGTGGCCCCGTGGTTCAGTGTTGACCTATGAACCAGCAAGTCACCATTCAATTCCTGGTCAGAGCACATGTCCGGTTGTGGGGTCAATCCCCAGTAGGGGGCATGCTGGAGGCAGTCTATCAATGGTTCTCTTTCATCATTGATGTTTCTCTCCCTCTCCCTTCCTCTCTGAAATCAATAAAAATATACAGTGGTACCTCGAGATACGAGTTTAATATGTTCCGTAACCTTGAGGCATGGGAAACTATGAGACGCTTAAGTCGTGGTAAACTGGTGGGTTGTGTGCAGCCGGCTGATCCGCGCGATTACTCCTATCTCAAATGTTGCTCGTATTTCAAAGCAAAAATTGATCACTTGACGGCTCATATCTCAAAAACCTCATATGTTAGGGCACTCGTATCTCGAGGTACCACTGTATTAAACATAATAAAAAATAATAAAATGATAGATACCTCAGGAGCTGGAGACACATTGGGCAAAAAGGGAGCAGCAAGGGATGAATCCAGCTGGCTTCAGAGTTTTACATTTGAGTAACTGAAAGAAGAAAGAAAATAGTGGTTTAGAAATGAAAGAAGTTCATTGAAATAGAGAGGCCCCAGGTGGAACCTCTGCTATTCCTAGAGAACACAAGCTGTCGTTTCTTTAAAACCTTTTGAAAATCCTCCCCAATCCTGTCTCTGGGAAAGTAAATCACAGGGTGGCCCCTCAGGACTCTCTGCACATTGAAACTGCATAATTGCATATTTGGGCGCATCAGTTTAGTACATTTGCACTTTTCTGCTTGTCTATCATAAAGAGACTTTAACACATTTTTGTCATTGCTTTGTTCTGTTAGTTATTAGGAATAAACTATTTTGTTAGGTTGGAATGAGCCAGTTTGAATTTGTTTCACATCTCATTTGTGCTGACACCAACAATCCCTTTGTGGGTAATGAAAACAATATAATGGTGTGGTCCAAAGGAGAAAACAGTATTCCTCAAACTATTGATGCCGGGGGACTTCTCACTGACCTCGCACAACGACCCGCAAACTGTGCTTCCAGTATTATTGCACCCTTGAGGGAAGCAGGGAATGAAATCTTACCCCCAAATATGTTAGAGAATGCTTCTTATGGGAAAGTCATTAAGAGAGAAGGCAGAGAAATAGAAGTCGCTATAAATGAGAGGGGAGAAGGGACTTCTAAAATTAACCCAATGGCAAGGTTTATAGTTTTGAGCAGCATGTCTGCAGCACCTGTATGTCTGAATGGGGCCCAGGAGCCTGTGGGTGTAGCATCTGGGAAATAAAAATTGCATGGGGGCAGGAACTTTAAAAGTGCAGGTTAGGCCCATCATTTCTAACTTTAAAGCTCTGTGTTGGGTGAACTTTTTTGAGTTAGGAACTGCAGCACCTCATTTATCTTTAGATTGCACAGAGCGCTGTACGCCATTGGGCTCAGGAAATGTTTATTGAACTGAATCATCTAAGCAGAGAAGTCTTTAGAAGACAGTCTTTTATTGCTATGAAATATCCCTAAATGACACCCCCAAGGAAGAGAGAATAACAATTATTCTTTAAGAAATAACATCTAGGGGCAGGGTAATTGGTAGTTGCCTACTGTTTCAGCTTTAAAATGCCTTTTCAACACTTAGAAAAATGTATCTGGGAAGTGTTTTTGATCATCTTTTATGATCAATAAACTTACTAGCTTGTTTATTTTCTTACTAGACCCCTGATGCTGGAAAATTAATAGAACTTTGTAACATTGGGCTAAAATGTGCTTGCTTGAAGCTGGGGGAATTGGAGCCCACCTGCCTTATTTGGAAAGGAGCCCTCTAATTCAAAGCCTTGGTAAGAGTAGTAACTTTTAGGATTGTGACTATGTGGAGCAGATAAAATATGTTGTCATCCCTCTTTTTTGTACACCTTGTTTGTAGATAACAGTAGCATCTCTGTGATAAGTGAACCCTTAGAAATTCCTGGTGAATAGAGTCTCCCTTTCTGCTGTTTGGTGCAGTGAATCACTGCCTCTGCTTTCCACAAGGCTCATATTTCCTCCAAGTAAAGACATGTTCATTTCATCCAAGCTAATACATTTTCATATTTTTAAAAAATCTTGAATATTCTAAAGAGGTTTTCCTAAACTGTTCTGGTTTCTGGTTTTAGATGCATCAAAGCATTTATTTGAGCATAATTAACAGATTAACTGTGATGATGGACCGACACACTTTGCAGGATAAGAAACATAGAGGTTTCCCCCTGGTGTTTTATTTTATTTTATAGTGCCCAGGATGATCATTACTGCTCCTGACTCTATCCAGTCCCTTTCTCCCTGGAGGGGTCATAGTTCACAGAGCCTTGTCAACTACCTTCTCTATGGGTGATGAATGGGATGACATCAGGGTTTAAAGTCTGAGTATTTGGCTCCTGTCCTGCTTTCCAAGAGAGAAACTTAATTTCTCTGCTTTCAACTTTCCTCACTTGTACCAGTCCTAGCACAAAGCCTCCAGGAGCTTATTCTTAGGAGTAAACTAAATATAATGCTAGAAAGAAACTCAAACAATAACATAAGGACTTTTTGGAATTCGTGGTTTTAAAAAGTTTTCAAAATGTGCCCTATGAACTTGGTGTAGCCACCCAATAACCCCAACTAGTAGACAGGACCAGAATTCCTAGTCTCATTTTATGAGTTAGGAATAAATAAAACCTAGGGAGATGACAGAATTTATTCATCTAACTGTTGAGCTCAGAATGTAAATAGTTTGATAAATATAAAGATGCTTTGGCACCTTTAAAAACTTCTATCAGCTCAAACTGGTAAAACCTGTACTTCTATATTGCACCACCATTAAAAATAGCATTAGTGCATTTTGTCATTCAGTTCTTCATTGATTCTTTAAGGCAACCCGATTGGGTGGTTTGATGGGAGATGGGACAGGATCAATAGGGATGAACCTCTTGATTTCTACTATCCTGGGCTTTGGATTCGATGCTTCTCTTGGTTGATTTGGCCTTTCAAGTGCTTGTCATGCTTAATGGAAGAAGTCCAAACTTCAAGACAAGATGATGGCATTTCAAGTAACATGAACAGGAAGCTGGGGGCCCAGCAGAAACCTAGTGCAATTGTTACCTGCTCTGACTTGATGCCAGTGGCACTACTTTATGGGATTTTTGCGAGTTAAATGTACTGCTCCTGGGAGTGAACTGATTCTCTGTACTATAAGCAGTCTAAACAGAATCTGACAGACAAGAAAGGGGGTACAAAAACATGGTGGGTTTATGGGCCCGTTAAAACTGCTTCTGTTAGCAATCAACATCCTTTTGGGGAACATTCTTTTGAGTGTGTTAATGCTTAAAAATTACCACCTGTCAAAAAAAAAAGAAAAAAAAAACTTTAGCTCCAGCCCTGGCAGGTGTTGCTGAATGGTTTGAGCATTTGGCATGCACCAAAGTGTCTCAGGTTCAATTTCTACTTAAGGGCACATACCTAGGTTGCAGGCCTGTGCGGGAGGCAACCAGTCCATGAATCTCTCTCTTACATTGATGCCTCTTTCTCTCTTTCTCTCTCCTTCCCTCCCTCTGTCCCTTCTTCCTTCCCTCCTTTCCACTTTCTCTAAAAATCAATAGAAAAAATATCCTCGGGTAAGGTTAACAACAAAAAAATGCATTAGCTTCAGAATGATGTTTAAAACCTTTATTATTTTTCTTGAATGTAATACTTATTTGTTGCTAAAATTTACACATTATAGAAATGTATGATTTAGAAAGGGAAGTCTCCTCAGTCCTCTCTCTTTAGAGAAATCAGAACCACGGTTAACAGTTTGATGCATCGTCTCGCAGACACTTTTCCTGAAAATAATAAAAGCATGTATGTACCACTCATACATTGTAGTAATGATTTTTGTACAGATGAGTGTTCTTAATATTCATACTAGTTCTTCAGCATGCTTTTTTCATTTGACGATATATCTTTTAAGTTAGTATCAACATGTCTAATTCTCTTCAGTGACTGTATAAGATTACATTGTAGTCCATAGTGAATTGTTGATATTTTATGGGATACTTCTAATTTTTCACCATTACAAATAATGCTGCAATAGGCATCCTGGCATATAGATCTTTGAGCATTTGTGGGATTTTTTTAATGGACTATATTATTTGAGAATTAGAAGGTCAAGAAAATGTCTGTTTAAAATTTTTGTGAGGTTATTTCTAACTTGTTCTTCCACAGAGATTATCACTCCCAATTTCCACACACAATGCAGTAATCATTAGTTTTCCATCAACACCAGGTTTTAACTTTTAAACTTATTTTTATTTTTAAAAATATATTTTTATTGATTTCTTAGAGGAAGAGAGAGAGATAGAGATAGAAATAGAAACTCCAATGATAAGAGAGAATCATTGACTAGCTGCCTCCTGTACACAACTCAGGCATGTGCCCTGACGGGGAATCGAACTGTGATATCCAGGTTCATAGGTTGACACTTAACCACTGAGTCACGCTGGCTGGGCAACACCAGGTTTTGATAATGCACTGACCTTTAAATGACGCATTTCTGCTTTAGCACAAGATATTTGAAAGCATGAGATTTATTTATCTATCATTCTATCAACCCCTGTCAACAAACCATGAGCAGGAAGCATAGAGGAGCACAATTAAAGCTGATGGGGAGATGAGCACATGTTAAGTTAGAAATCAAGATATTTGGCTTCTATTCCTGTTCATTCATTTAAATAGGATTGACTGAGGCCCTGGGAATAGAGTGATACGTAGAACAAAGTCCTTGCCTCCAGGAGCTTACATTCTAGTGTGGGTGAACCATAAACAAAGGACTTAGAATGTAATGTCAGGTAGTATTAAGATCTCTGACAAATAAAGCAGGGCAGGGATAAAAAGTGACAGGCAGAGCTGGTGGGAGGGACAGCTACTTTAAATTGGGTAGTTCCCTGCTGACGTGATGCCTGAGTAGAAACTCACATGCAGTGAGAGCTAAGCCAGGGATGATCTGGAGGGAATGTTCCTTTCAGAGCAAAAGCCCTGAGAAAGGAGCAACTTGGAGGGTTCCAGAAATAGCCCTAAAGCTTCACGGACTCTTGCGCTGCCAAAAGGGAATAGTTGGACTGCTTGCTTTCAAGATGGCCATGTTCAGATGAATGAACATGTGAAATATACTTGGTCTCCTTAGAAAAGCAATGCTGTCAGAGTAGAGTAGAATTTTGACCAGCAAAATCCATCAGGGAGTGTCTGCCCAGGCTCAGCAGACCTGGAGTTCCTCACAGCATCTCTCCCTAGCAATAGGACTGTCTGCATTGACGCTTATAACAGTGCAGCTCAGACCCACTGGCCCTCAGGCAGGCAGGGAGAAGGTGAGACAGCGCACTCATGGTGGATGGGTCCTTCCTCCTGTTCCTTGGCTTCGTGAGAGCCCACTTCATTATTAAATGTGCTTTAGATAAACTGGAGATGAGAAGTCACAGTTAAAAAGGAGGTGTTAGAGGGTGGTCACAGAGAGAAGCTGCCACTCACCAGGCCTGGGAATTACTGCCCCCGCCCCCCAACCTCCCCCTGACTCCATGACTCTGGAATGGCCTGAGAACAGCAGCCAGGAGATTGAGGAGTGGCCGTGTGGAGGGTGAATGAGGAGATGGTGAAAGAAAAAAAGGCAGTTGGAAATGTGAGGATGAAGGCAGGAGTTAGAATTTTCTGCAGGCACTGGACTTTAGCTGAACCCTGTCATTAAGCCAGGCTTGGCTTCCTTCGAGTCGTGTGAAGACCAGGACAGGAGTTTGCTTTCCCTTCAGCACTTGGTCCCTTCCTTTCAGGCCTCATCTTCTAAGGAAAGGCTCAATGGACTGATATAGAGTTACAGAGGCTTAAGCAATGCTTACTTATTGGGTGGCTTACGTTTCCCGAACACCGATTCCTCCATGTCTCAACATGTAGTGAATCTCTTTTCTCTGCTCTCCTGTAAAAGTCTTATGCAAGAAGGCTCCAACAAGAAAAACCTCCTTGTGAACAAAACAGCACCCCTGGAAGACTTTGAAATCCATGCCAAATGTGATATTGAACTTGAAATTCAAACATAGAACTGTTATTATTATCTTCTGCTTCTAAGAGGAACTCCCAAAGCTACCCTCCTCTGCCTACATACAGAAAAAATGTGCTTGCTCATGAGTATGATCACAGATAATTGTTTAAATGACAATTTTTAAAGAGTGATATGAATGAATAGGCTAATCTGCTCAAATACTCTTCATTCTATTTTAAAGAACTAATCTACTGAAGTGCACTTCTTTAATACATCTCTTCAAAGCTCTAGCTTATGAAGCTAATGGAAATGTAAGGAAAATGATTCCTGCTAGTTCACTTGCATAGCCATATATTATGGATTGTTGGTTTTTTCATGGTTGCAAACTCTCTGGGAACTTTTTGGCTTTTGACCAGTAACTAAACGTTTTTGTCTGAGACTCTAAAATTATAGCAAATGCTTGATATGATAGTGGTAGCTATATCCTATTTGGAAAGAACTGTATATGTTTCAGGTGTTGACCCTAAACTTAAATATAGAGCTCCATTCATGTATTAACTCTCCTTTTGATTGCAAAAACAGAAGTCAGCTTATGATGTGTAAGTGAAAAAGGAGAGAAACAAGAGTGTCTGGGCATATTCAATAGAACCCACGGATGTGTACATCACCCAGCTTAAGGAATAGCCTAGAGGTGGGATTGGGAAACCCTTTGTTATCCAGGAAATTCTATTCACTTTTAATCTGAACGTCCCCCAATTCTTTTATTTTATTCACTAGATGTCTGGTGCATGAAATTATTGCATGAGAGAGGGGGTGTCCCTCAGCCCAGCTTGCACCCTCTCCAATCTGGGACCCCTCGAGGGATGTCCAACTGCCCATTTAGGCCCCATCCCGGTGGCCCTAACGTCCCTCCCTTGCCAGCCTGGTCACCCCTAACTGCCCTCCCCTGCTGGCCCAATAGTCCCCAACTACCCTCTCCTGCATGGCTTGTCCCTTCCAATTGCCCTCCCCTACAGGCCTGCCCCCCGGCAACTGCCCTCTCATGCAGATCTGGTTCCCCCACACCTGCCCTCCCCTGCAGGCCTGGGTCCCCCCCAACTGTCCTCCCCTGCAGACCTGGTTGCACCCAACTGCCCTTCTCTGTTGGCCCAGTCACCCACAACTGCCCTCCCTGTAGGCCTGGTCCCTCCCAACTTCCCACCCCTGCTGACCTGATTGCCCACATCTGCCCTTCCCTGCCAGCCATCTTGTGGCAACCATCTTGTGTGTTGGAGTAATAGTCAATTTGCATATTATCCTATATAATAAAGAGGTAATATGCAAATTGACCATTAGAAGGCTGGAGAGTTTTTCTTTAGTGGGGAGAAAAAAATGGATAAATCCCCAAACTGCTTTTCCCCTCCCTGGTACTTTTGTGTATATGGCATAATACATGGCAGCCAGTAGTTCCTAAGTGTATCAAACGTTTCTCTTTCTTCCATTTACACATTTCTGAGAAAGGATTGGCCCAGCCTGGAACTAGATGCCAACCCTTAGACCATTCATATCTGGCCAGAAGCTGCGTTCTAGGAGGGGATTTTGATTGGTCCATTCTGGGGCAGGGGATTCTCTAAGGAACCAGTTATGGTCAGGAGTGGACTCAGGTGTTCCAGGAGCTTTATCTAAGTAACCATGTGACTGGAGGGTGTGTGTGCACCCATGCAAATGCAAGAGAGACACACAGAGAGACAGACAGACAAGAAGAAACTGAGCCACAGAGACAAGGGGTGTAATACCTAATTACTCCAAAATCTGAGACAGAGAGATTAATTGAAAGGGGTGCAGATAGAAGCAGTCACCAGGAAAAAAGGGAATCCTGATTGTAAGTGTCCATTTCAGTCCCCAAAACATGAAGCTGTACACACTGATTTACCTGAAAGTATAGAATCCAAAGCTTGGAGAATGAATTTTCTAGAATCTCATGGGATTTATTCATTTTTTTTCTCCCCACTAAAGGAAAACACCACTCCAAGGACTCTCCAGCCTTCTAGTTTTTTCAAAATATTTTTATTAAGTTAATGAATAAAACATTATTTGACATAAGGCACCATTGTCTTTGCAAACCTCTCAGGCAAATAAAGATTTTTATGATTATGCTTTATTTTCAGTAGAATTTTCATCTGTATCACAAAAATGAGAAATAAAGAGTTTGGCCATTCATTCTTATTTTTATTTTTTGGTTAATCCTCACCAGAAGATGTTTTTCAATGGATTTTTAGAGAGAGTAAAGGGAAAGGAAGAGGGAGAGGGAGAGGGAAAAGGAGAGGGAGAGGAAGAAGAAGAGGGATAGGGGGAGGAACGGGAAGGGGAAAAGGGAGAGGGAAAGGGAGAGGAAGATTTTTCCATTGATTTCTAGAGAGCATGAAAGGGAGAAGGAGACAGAGAGTGAGAGATACATTGTTGTGAGAGAGTCACATTGATTGATTGCCTCTTGCACACACCCTGACCATGGCTCGGGATCAAGCCTGCAACCTAGGTACATGCCCTTGACCAGAATCAAACCCTGATTCTTCAGTCCTCGGGCCAACCCTCTATCTACTGAGTCAAATCAGCTAGGGCTGAGCATTCATTTTGCCCATTGATCTAGAAAGAAAGATGAACTTCAATGGATACTCTTATTATTTTTATCACCAAGCATTTCCAAAGTATGGGGTCACTGTTGAGAACTGAGGGATAATGTTTATGGTAAAACTTCCGGTTGCTGTTTCCTCACAAGGACATTCCAGGGGGTATTTCAAATGGGTCACAGATGTGAGGAGGAAGGCTTTGGATTGCTCAATAGTGTCAATCTGAATAAAATCTTTCTGTATCTCTGTGTCTCCAGCCACACATTTGCAGCAAATGGGGTCATCATTTCAATAATCTCTGAGCAAAGAAAATGCTCCTTACAAAATCCTGGCATTGTTTCACTCCTTTAGAGTGAAAAAAAAAAGTTTTAATAAGACATCTGCTTTACTTGTAAGAACACACAACTAACTTCTCTGTGGAAGTCTGAGGACACAAGTTTTTTTTTTTTTGTTTGTTTGTTTTTGTTTGTTTTTACTCTTAGTGAGTAAATTGTACAGGAAATGCACCATAACATGGAATTTCTTTGGTCCTAAAGATTCTCAGAAATCTGAGATTGTACTGTTAGTCTTAGGAAGCATTTTTTGGATAACTTTCTTATAAATGTGTTTTCATGTGTAGGAGTTCCTTATGTAAGTCAGTGTTATGCCCTGGAACTTCCGGATCATTTCCCCTTTTAGAGTGAGTAGGAACCTATTCACTCACTTTGTTGTTGTTTGTTAAAAAGTTTACTGCTAAGCTATGTTGTTAGGAATCATTAAGCCATTTCTCCAATGGTTTGTAACAGATCTTTGAGCAATATTTAATTGTAAGATCAGCATATATTTGAAGATTGTCACTTTCTCTTTGTTCCTCTTGCCTGTAAAGTGGAGCTAATGGTATTAATTCCATTTTACATGTGCTTTTAGTTCCTTCGTTAACACCAGGCTAATAATAGCAAATACACAGTCCTTGTATATGCCAAGAACTCACAGAAGCCCTCTTCAGATATTAACTTATTTAGGTCTTACATGAATTAGGTGTTATTGTTATCTTGATTCTAGGCAGAGAAGTTAAATAACTTGGTCAAAGTCACACAGTTAGCAATTAGAAGAGCTAAGATTTGATTGTAAGCAGATTAATTCTAGAATGTGCTCCTAACTCTTAAACCATATTCCTAAGCTTTGTCATATATCTAGTCAGCAAATACTCATTAGCCTTCCTTCATCTAGGAGACCACCAGAAATCAGACATTCTTTTCTCTTCAAGACCTATGATCTGTGGCACAGAAAACTGGAAAAATAGATAATGCTAAGTATTATGATAAGCACAGGCACTCTGGGGGCACTTGGAAAGAGGCACATAACCTAACTTTGGGAGATCATGTGAGCTCATCAATAAAAGGGGAACATAATACATAGTCCAAAGGATTGATATGAGGATTAAATGACCAAATGCATAAAAATGCTTTGAACAGAACCCCTCACATTAAGTATAAGCTGCTATTTTTATTAAACCAAACACTGGAAGCTGTGGAATTGTGTGGGAAACCAGGTTGTGGACCTATAAAGCATGCCGAAGGCAGAGGGAGCTATAGCTGGTGTGGCCAGTTCAAGGCAATTCAAATAACAAAAGATGAGAACAAGGTGTGAGAGGAGCAAGGGGCTCACAGGTCAGTTGTGGTGAGGTCATGCTTTTCTGGCTGTGAACTTTAGGATAGTCCTTTAAGCAAGGAAGTGGCTTTGTCAGACTTGCTTTATATAGAGATCCCTGACCACATTTTGAAGAAAGAATTAGAAGGAGTAAGACTGGAGGCAGGAAGAAGGACCAAAGGTGGAAACCACATAGAGATTGGTAGGCGGGGTGGAGGCACAAAAGGGCTGGCTAGGCACCCACAGATGGCAACCCAGAGAGATATCTTAGCCAGGGGGAGCGGAGGCGGGGAGAGCCACTGGGAACTCTGGAATCTAATCCCCAAGTTGGGCTCCCCAGTAGAAGAGCACCAAATTTAGAAGGGTACCCACATAACATCTAGCTGTAAAAAGCAGTAGAGTGCTATCTACCAGGCATTGGAAGCTTGAAAGTTTGGGCAGCCTCATAAAGGGCCAACACACAAAAATTCCTTGTGGAGCCCCACCCACCTTATTCTCTGTCAGAGGGAGGGTGAAGTGAACTGGACCTGTGAGAGCAGAACCCAGGACTGGAGTCTCAGGGGATTGACCTCAAAAGGCAGACACCCCAAGTTTCCTGGGCTGAGTCATTCCCTCACGCAGCAGAGTACATCTTACCCACACAGACATTTACTTTTCCTGGGGAAAGACAGTTGACATACTCTATTGGAAACACCTTGCCCTGAGGCCACTTAAGAGATTAAAAATAACAATTAGCCTTCAGGCAGGAGCAATTGCCCCACCCTGTTGAAAAAAACTCTTGCTACACCTGAGGGCTGTCACTTGGAGGCAATTCAACTCAGAATCCTATTAGTCAGTTTCTGGAGCTTTGAGTCTTTGCCTGATCCAAATAGTCAGAAATAGCCTTTAACACTGCCCTGCACTAGAAATTGAGAGGTGTAGAGGATCTACCTAAAACATAGTCACAAACCCAAACAGACAACCAAATGAGAAAACAACGAAAGACTGGAGGCAGGAAGGCCATATGGAAGGCTATTAAAAATGAATCCAGCCTACCAGCATGACTCAGTGGTTGAGCTTTGACCTATGAACCAAGAGGTCACCATTCAGTTCCAGGTCAGGGAACATACCCAGGTTGTAGGCTCAATACCCAGTGGTGAGAGTGCAGGAGGCAGCTGATCAATGATTCTCTCATCACTGATGTTTCCATCTCTTCCTCTCCCTTCTTTTTTGAAATCAATAAATATATATTTTTAAAAAATTAATTCAGGTTAGAGATTATGGAAGTCTTGTCTAAGGGAGGAATAGGATGGTTGCAAAGAAATGAATGGATTATAGAGCTATTAAGGAGGTAGAATTAATAGTACTGAGTGATTGTTCCCATATGAGGGTAGGAGAAGAAGTTGAGAATGACACCTAAATTTCTGTCCTAGAGAACTGAGTGGGCAGTGATCTTGTTCCTGTAACCCAGGCATATAACCCATATGTAAACATACAGATTCTGGAATCACTGAGAGATGGTGGCATACACGGTGAAAGAGAGTAACCTATGAAGGCATTACTACTGGGTAGCACCCATCCCTTCACATTAATGCAGAGAGGCTAATAACCAGCATATTGGCAAAGTAATCCTCATCCCCAAAGAGCTTTGCTCCAAGGATCCCCAATTTTTCCTCTAGCTCCAATCCTTTTCTTGGAGGAAGGTAAGTACAACTTCTTTCTCCAGGAGATGCTTGTTATGCCCCAATTCATCCTAGAGCTCTGGTGTTCTAAAGATTTTTAAAAATCACATTGTATTATATCAGTGGGGAAACTAAGGCTGTCTAGTTCAACCCTCCCAGGAATGTATTGCACACATGTTAATACTATTATAAGACTATCCCTTCTGAATCACATCATTTTGTTTTTTTCTAGCTACAAATAATATTCCTTTTACTCTAGTTTCTGGGCAAATAAGAATATAATTTTCTACCGAGAGGAGGAAACCAAAACCATATGCCCATTGATTTTACTGTGGTCCAGAAAAGAAGGGATTTGTAAAGGAAAGTGAAATTTGATTACAATCTGCACAATTGCTCCCCAGTCTCTCTACCCTCCAGTTTCTGTATCTCTCTCCTATCGTTAGTATTTCAGTCTTCCTTTTCAATGGCAGCAAACTGATATGAATATTATTTGTGTGTGTGTATGATACATATAATCAAGATTTTGCTCATGGGCCTCATTTCCATGTCTTCTGATGAGTAACTCCTGCCGAATTTTGGCATTTTATCCATTCTCTGTTGACTCCAGAGGAGTTGATGTCACCTTGGTTTCTTTCAATGGGAAAGGAGCCCACATTCTCCTTGCTGGCCCCAAACTGGCTTCCTGCAGGAAGGCACCTCTGCTGGTGACATGGAATGTTCTGTTTTTCTTTAAAGAATTAAGGCACTATGTGCATATCAAGTGAGGTTTTTAAAATTAATAAATAATAAATTAAGTGATTTTCTTTCAGTGATAGAATTCTTTTTAAGAATATAGGTCTTTTAATTTGTAGGAGATATCAGCTGTAATTGTGTGATTTGCTAATTAGATTCACTTAATACCTCTGTGTCTCAGTTTCTTCATCTAAAAAATGAAGCAATTAGAAAGCACATAAATGGCTGTTCATTTGTAGACCTGTAGTGTTCAGATTTTGTTTTAATTTTCTGAATTAAGTCCCAAATAAGCTATTATGGCTAATTGAAAATAAAACATTATTATTCTTCCCCAGGATACAATGTATAAATTAAAAAAGAATAATAGTTTTGAACTTTAGAACTTGGCATTTCATATTCTGAGCATCTTTAGAAAATTTTTGAATATTTTATAATATGAGTAGTTTTGTATAAAGTCAGAAAATTTGTCATGAATTTATATTGCTTAACTATTTCAGTGTTTGATGAAGAATCTTACATGTTCAGCAAAATTGTAGAATAGATTCTTAAGTTTAAAAATAAAGAAGTGGTATTCATAATACACCACAAAAATGAAATAACAAGTTAATTACCCAACTTACATTTTGTGGTCCGGTTGCAAGACAAGTAGATACAGAGGGTGTTATAAACAGTATAGATGTGGATGCCACAAAGACCTTTGACAATTGACATAATATTCCAGTGATCAAGAAGAGCTGGGGTCATGTGGATAGGTGAGGAGATTTACCAATAACTGAACAATTACACCTGAAGGCTGGTGATTAGCAATAAGACTAATGTCAACTTAGCAAGTCTCTCAAGCATGGCCAGAGAACTCTGCACTTGGTATGTATTTCCTCAGCAAAATACAGTGACTTGGAGAAGATGGAAAGAACATTGCTTGTAGGTGGCAAAATATGTAGGGGCCAAAATGAAGAAAGAATAGCTAATACGTTAGGTAGGGGTGTCCAGATTCAAACAGCTGTCCCAAATAAAGAAGCAAGAACAGCATCTTGTAAGAATAGTTATGATCATTAGGTTTAGAAAAACCATACATGCATGCAAACATATGCATGTATATGCACCCAGCAACTACCCAACCACAGAGATAAGGAAGACCTCCTTAAAAATAGTGCATGTGTGAGGAGAAGAAAAAAAACCGCTTTTACTGACCAGAAATACTATGATGTGGAGGACATTATGCTATGCAATTGTCAGACGGTATACTGCAATCATAGACATGGTAATAAAACATGCAGAATCCAGAGTTGGAGAGGTACCGCTTTCTTCGGACACCAGTAAGTCCCTGATGGCACTGTAAATCCAGCCCTGGACATCACCTTTTGAGAGGAATATTGTCTGTGCAGTATGTATTGTATCTACAGGAGGACTGGGTCTTTTTATTTTATTTTTATTGATTTAAGAGGGGGAGAGGGAGAGCGAGATAGAAACAGCAATGATGAGAGAGAATTATTGATCGGCTGCCTCCTGTGCGCCCCTACTGGGGATGGAGCCCATAACCTGGGCATGTGCCCTAACCAGGAATGGAACCATGAACTCTTAGGTTCATAGGTCAACACTCCACCACTGAGTCACACCACTCGGCAAGAGGTTTTGAAGGATCCAAAACATGAAGGAATTAGGGAACTGTCACCAAAGAAGAGATAAAATGAGAACTTAACAGTTATCTAAAAACAGTTTAATAATTGTTACCTAGAAGAGGAATTATATTACAGAGGTTTCAAGTTGTAGAAATAACAGAAAGGATAGTTTAACTTATTATTAGAAAATAATGTTCTAAAAATTAGAGCTGTTCTCCAATGTTCTCCAAGTGAGCTCCGCCTTGTTGGAGGTGGTAGGTAGATGTTGGATGACCCTCATGGCTAGTGTTACTTCAGGATTCTTTCACATGGTTGGAGGACAGATAGAGAAACTAAGAGTTTTTGCAAGCCTCAGAGTCTCTGAGTCTACAGAAAATGTTTTATTGATTTATTGATAAGATTTTTTTAAGCATGAGAAGATGACTTGATCTCATTTGAACTGGGCACAGCATTAAATATTTTAATTATATGGGTGTGTATCTGCTACATAAAGCAATTTTGCCCAAGGCCCCATGCAGTACATTAGCTCTGGCTGGGCTCATTGGAATTGCCTAACAAACAAGATGATTCATAATAAAAGCTTCATATGGTAAGAACTAGGCACCATGAAATTGAGGTCCCAGGTTATGGGAACATCATTCCTGTTTATCTATCTTCTCCTTTGCTATTTGCTCCTACTGGTGACTCACGAGTCAAATTCTTCTCTTTAGTATTAAAAGGTCTTCTTGCACTTGAACTAATATCTACATGTACCTTTGTTCTTTTACTCCTTCATTTGATCATTTGTTCATGAATAAGTATTGACTAAATGCCTGCTTTATTTATGTCAGGCACTATGCTAAGAACTGGGAATGCAAAGGAAGTCAGCTGTGTATAGTCCTGGTCCTTGAGGCACATATGGTCTAGTATAGTGATCGGCAAACTCATTAGTCAACAGAGCCAAATATCAACAGTACAACAATTGAAATTTCTTTTGAAAGCCAAAATTTTTAAACTTAAACTTCTAATGCCACTTCTTCAAAATAGAATCGCCCAGGCCGTGATATTTTGTGAAAGAGCCACACGCAAGGGGCCAAAGAGCCGCATGTGGCTCGCGAGCCCCAGTTTGCCGACCACGGGTCTAGTAGAAAAAAAACCAAGTATGAAAATAAAAAACATTTACACCCTTTCTAGTGCTGTGATAGAGATAAGCAGAATGGAGAGGGTTAGCATGCTACTCCTACTACTCAGGACTTTCTTAGTTCCATCTGTCGAGCTATGTCCTAAAAGGCTAAATTTATTTTAAAAATCATTATCCCTCTGAGATTACTTAGAAAACAACTACCTGTTGTTTTAATCTGCATCTTGAATAATGCTGGTAACTTAGTATTTTCCATCCCTTGCCAGACTCTTGAGTTTGAACTTGACCATCCTTAAACGTGGTGAACAGGAATGGCTAACATCTAGAGTCTTGCTCTGTGCCAGACACTGCTCTGGGTACTTCATACATCATCAATCACATACCCCCACAGCAACCCAGAAGGTGGATATTCCCATTATTTCTGTGTTACAGATGAGATAACTGAGGTACAGGTGGACTCAACAGGTTAAATAAAAAGTGCCCTAGAGTATCCAAAAGCAAGTAGGTTTAGGATTTGAACCGTGAGGCCAAGATGTTCAAACGCTACACCAAACTGCCCCTCTGACCAATGCCAGTATAGGATTTCCAAATCTCAGAAGCCTTTCCTGGAGCAATAAGAGGTCAGGATCATGAAGACGGTCCTAATGCTAAATGCTGCCCTGAAGGCCCTCACCAGCCCCGGGACAGGGATTTACAGTCTGTGACAGATGAGGAAGAAAGGCTTAGAGAGTTTAAGTAAATTGCCCAAGTTGACCTAACTAGTGAGTCCTTCAGGACATGTGTATCATTGGGTAAACATGCCCAATTAGTCACTGTACACAGTAATAAATAAACCCATTTGCTTCAGGAAAGTAGAAGTTGTGTTGAAAGAGGAAGTGTTCTATGTTTCTCCTGTGGGTGAGAGGCGAAGGGACAAGAAGGTGAGCATTTTGTTATTTGAGTATCAGGTCTTCTCTTCCATGGTGTGAGTGGAACAGCACTCTAGACTCCATTTATTTTCCCCTCGTTAAATAGGGTGTCTGATTTGTCTAATATCCTGAGCTAATGTGAATGGATGGTCTCTAGTTCAAAGAAGTGGCCCCTTAAACTTTTGAACGATCTTTCTCAGCATCTAGACATGTGGGATTCAGATGTTTCCTCTTCACTGATGAACAATTTACAAATTATTTGTTGTTGTTTACACATTTTGACTTACTAATCTCATTTGATTACTAAGATAGTAAAAGTAACTTTTTAAACAGTGGATTCTTTCAAACTATGATATCATTAGAGGCCTGGTACAAGAAATTTGTGCATGGGTAGGGTCCCTAGGCCTGGCCGGAGATCAGGGCCTATTAGGTTCCCTGCCTCCCCACCTTCCTGCTACCTCCTTTCCTCGCTCCCTCAGTACCCTGCCCCCTGGTGGTCAGCACACATCATAGCGAGTGATCGAACTCCCATTCTCCTGGTCAAACTCTTGAGGGGACACTTTGCATATTAGCCTTTTATATATATAGATGTGGTTTACATGTGTTTGATGAACCCAAATGTGGAAACACATGGACTGTAAGGAAAGTGTCAAACTCTTTCACCCTAAATGATAATAAACCATCCTTAATCAGACCAGCAGCCTTGGCTTCCCAGATACCTGTGATAGCACAGTTTATGGTTCCTGTGGTGAAATGCACAGCGTTGTCCCAGCTTGCTATTATTATAGCCCTGCAGTGGGTCCTAAAGCATTTGGTCTACATGTTATATGTTTAGCTAGTGGGTCAGGGGACAAATTCAAAGTGTTCTTCCTACCCAATAACTCAATTCCTGCATTTCTTTTCTGACCCCCCTCAAACCCTGTCTTCTCTGTCATTTCTTCTCTCACCCCATCCTGTAGAAATTTCTCCTCTGATTACTTTGTCATTGGCTCATTCTACTCACTTGATGCATCCCATTTACTACCTAATGATAGTTATTTTTAAAAATATGTATTTTATTGATTTTTTTTACAGAAAGGAAGGGAAAGAGAGTTAGAAACATCGATGGGAAAGAAACCTTGATCAGCTAACTCCTGCACACCTGCTACTGGGGATGTGCCCGCAACCAAGGTACATGCCCTTGACTGGAATCAAACCTGGGATTCCAGGCTGATGCTCTATCCACTGAGCCAAACCAGTTTTGGTGATAGTTATTTTTTATGTGTGTGCTCTTTTTGCTGTACTAGAGGGCAAACACATCAAGGGTAGGAACTGTCCCATAAAAGCATCCTGTTTTCCCAGCACTTGTTACAGAGATGAGTGATGACCATGGGAAGAAAACGATCCCCTTGACCCAAGGAGCATGAGGTGGGCAGGCAGTGCAGCCTTGTCTGTACGGGCAGGCCTCGTGCTTACACTTCCTGCTCGTTTCTGGGATAAAGTGAGGGAAACTAAGTTCAATAGAATTTTCAGTAAAAACTATCTCTTAAAAAGGAATTATGTTCCCACCCAAGGGCCTGGAATGCTCCTTCCCTCTCTAAAGGAAATTTTTTTACCAATACTGTATTTTAACAACTCTGAATAAAAGATTTATATATAACATAAAGCCTGTGTATATATTTAAAATGTGCAAGTGTGTGTATATGTATATGAATTACACAGGGTAAATAGAGTAAACAACTGTATGTTTTAAGACTTAGTTTATTTTCAAAAACATAGGTGTGAGGGGTACATAGAGTTCTGGGAAAGAGCTGAGGGTCTTGAAGAATAACCAGAAGAAACAGAGAGACTTCTCACACCCTTTGTAGGAAGTAGCAGGGCCTTAGGCAAGGAAAGGCTCACAGTTGGGAGGAGACTGCTGGAAGTTATTTCAAATATTAGCAAGGGTAGAAAGGGTTTAGCTGGCCAAGAATCAATCAATGAGAAATCAACTGCAAATTAAATTGCTGTGAGCCCAGAATCGCCTATAAAGTCTGTCTGTGGGTGAACAGGTTTTTCTAGGTGACGTAGAGCCCCAGGGATCAGTTGTGCTCATGACAAAGTGTACTTTGAATCCCACCCAACCAACTTGTGAAGTTTAGAAACAGAATAAGCTATTGAGTAAATTCATAAGGTGGGTCTCCTGTTGTACTGTATCCTTGCACTTACCTCAATGGCATAGAAAAGTGATCTGGGCCCCAGCTAGTTTGGTTCAGTGGCTAGAGTGTCAGCCTGTGGACTGAAGGGTCCCAGGTTTGATTCCAGTCAAGGGCACATGCCTGGGTTGTGGGCTAAATCCCCAGTAAGGGGCATGCAGGAGGCACCAGATCAAAGATTCTCTCTCATCTAATGTTTCTATCTCTCCCTCTCATTTCCTCTCTGAAATAAATAAATAAATAAATAAATAAATAAATAAATAAATAATTAGAGGCCAGGTGCATGAAAATTCATATGCTGGGGCGGGGGGGTCCCTCAGCCCGGCCTGCCCCTGCTCATAGTCCAGGAGCCTCAGGGGTGGGAGGCAACCTGACAATCAGGGAAAGGTGATGCCCCCATCACACCTCTGCTGCTGCCACTGCTGGCAGCACAAGTCTCAGCTGGCCCTGGTTACCTGAGCCGTAGGTGGCCCTAGACAGCTGGGCAGCCGCCATCCGAGGCTTTCCTGCACCTCGGGCTGGCCCTGGGTGGTTGGGGGTTGAGGAGACTTGGGGACTCTGGAGGCAGGCAGGGCTGACGGGACTGGGTGCCACCATCTTGTGGCTGTGGCCACCACCATCTTTGAGAGCATGGCAGTCAGTTAAAATATTTCCTCTTTATTGGTGGGTGCCGCCATCTTTGCAATGGCATGAGGGTCAATTAACATATTCCCTCTTTATTAGATAGGATACACACACACACACTAGGGGCCCACTGCACAAATTTGTGCACCTTGAAAGAACTGTGGGCTGAGAGGCTGTGTTATTCATAGGGGCAGATCTCAGCCCATTCTCAGTAGCCCCACCTGGTCCCTCCTACTGTGGCCCCTGGTCCCCTGTCCCTGGCAACCCCATTCCCGCCGCTGTTGTTCCCATGTGCTGACGGCACTGGCCCTGCTTGCACCCACTGATGGCACAGAGCCATTGGGGCTGGCACCAACAGTGGATGCGAGCAGGGCCCATGTGGAGTGATGAGGCCGGTGGCAGCAGCAGGAGCGAGTGAGGCTAGTGCTATCAGTGAGTACAAGCAGGGGGAGGTGGAGAAGCCCTCAGGGGTCATCGGGGCCGGCAGCCACTGCTTGCACCCACTGAACCCACTGACAGTGCTGAGCAACAGGAACCAGCACCGGACGTAGCAAGTGGGTGTGAGTAAGGCCAGTGATAGCAGCAGGTGTGAGTGCCCGGTGGAACCACTGCATGAGGGAACAAAGAATTTCAGTACCCACCAGAGGCTTGCCCCGATGACAGCTACTGGCAGCCCTCCTTGGTCTGGTGCTCCCGCTCACCTGCTCCACCATTGGCTGTGGCCGATGCCCACTATGTTCTGTGCTCTGCCACCTGCTGCCAATGCCCACCATGTTCCACTTGTGCCCCCTGGTGGTCAGCACATGTCAGAGTGACCAGTTGTTCAGCCATTTGGTCTATTTGCATATTAGGGTTATATATATATATATAAAGTTATCAGGGCCTGTTGCTTGAGAAATATCTGTCTGAAACCAGCGGATTGCAATGGATCATTCTAAGTGAAAATCCAGTAAGCAGCACACCTAATTTTCTGTTGTATTACCTCTGCGATTCCTCTCTGTGACATTTCAGCTTTCCTACTTCCTTAAAAATGGAGCACCTACTAAGCATACAGACTGGTCAGGTGCAGGGACCCAAGGTGAATATAGCACCATTTCTGCCTTTGGGTGCTCTCAGACTGGCTGTCAGATGGAAGGATAATCCACTGATGGTGTCTGATTTGACAATGAGTGTACAGAGAGTGCCTTGGAAGCATGGAATGGGGAGCAGCCAGGGAAAGCTTCGCAGAGAAGGTAACACATGAGCAGTGAAGGTATCAGAGGGAAAAACATGCATAACGCATGGGCCTCAGAACTAATTTGCCTCCTTCCTTCCTCCGTTTGCCTGTCCTCTCTCTGGATAGAGATTATTATGTGTATAATTAACTAGAATGCCAACATATTTTTGGATATTCAAAACATGATAAGGTCACTTACAATCAGAGGCTGCCTTTTGAACAGAATCAGAACAGGCTGATCTTGACCAAGCACTTTTCTCCCTGGGAATTGTACTGGATCCTTTTAGATATCCTGGCTCTCGTGACATTCTTTCTTCTAAGATGTTATTGCTTCAGGCAGATTTCAGTAAAGGTCCTGCAGGTCTCGGGATGAGTAAGATCTCTTTAAGGTGACTTTGGTGTACAGCTTAACCTTTTTTCTCTCATTTCCAGGTTCCCAGGGGAGAACTTAATGTTATCTTCTTTACTGCTCCCAGTGTCCATCTTTCTTTTCATCATCACCTTCCACACGTGTTTTATTTGTGTTTCCCAATCTTCCTTTACCTTATTCTGTTTTAATCCTTATTATACATTTAAGCCACCTATTTCCTTGTATTCTATCAAACTTAGAAAGTTTGCTCAAAGCAAACTAAGAATATGTTTCCAAATAACATATTTTTCTTTTTTCAGATTGCATAATTTGTTCATTATAGTAAATTACTAACTGGGTCATGTTTTACCAGTACTTTTCTTTTTATTGAGTATGAGCCTGACTGATAACATTCAGGTGCTTGTGCCCCATTCTAGACTCAAGAAAGCACTGTGTACATGGAAGATGTATGTAGAATAAAATGGGCAAAGTTCTCATTGAGTGATGTGAATTAGTAAATCGATCAATCAATCGGTACACCAATAAACTAGTGCAGAGAGTTATACAAGGAAATCAAACAGATGATGTTTGGGGGTGGCTGGGCTGGGTACTCCATTCTATAACACAAAGGAAGACCTCTCCCAAGAGCACTTTGGGGGCTATCAGAAGGAACTGGTGAAATCAGGAATAGGAAAGAGCTTGTGTCTAATTTGTTTACCTCCATGTCCTGGGTAATCCTTGGATACTCAACACTTCCCTGGACTCCTTAAAGAGGCTCTATAAATATTTGTTGGATGATGCATGAAATCCTGGGATAGAATCAGATCATTGGAATCAAATAAGGACTGTTTACGTTTGAAAAGTTTGTTAGGTTAGATGGGGTTATCATCACAAATAGGATACAAACAGAAATTCCTAGAGAAAATTGAATAACAAAGAACATTTGAGAATAATAGGACATGGGGGTGGAGTGGTAGCAGGACAGCTAAGGGGGTGAAAAGTAGAGTAAGAAAACAAATCCATGTTCAGTCTGAATGACTATTGAGGTCTACTTATGAAGCAGGAAGTCACAGTTCGATTTCTTGTCAGGGCACATGCCTGGCTTGCAAGCTCAATCCCCAGTGTGAAGTGTGCAGGAAGCAGCCAATCAGTGATTTTCTCTCATCATTGATGTTTCTCTCTTGCTCTTCCTCTCCTTTCCTCTCTGAAATTAATTTAAAAAGAAAAAAGAAGACAAATCCATGTTTGCACATCTAACATCAATGTACTGCTGGTTCGTAAGTAAATCAGTAAATACTGACATATTCTTGGGATTTGAGCAGTATGCTCTTATCAACATTGCTTTGTGTATTACATTACATTCCTTTAAAACAAATTATGGTAAATACCAATTCCAACTAGCTTGGGGAAAAGTTAATGTGATCAGAAATCTAAGGGGAAGATATTTCTACAGAGTTTGAGTGGTGCTCCTATTCATACTCCTGCCAGGCTAAAACTGTAGATATTTGTCACTGTATCTTTTCCCCCCTCTTGGCAACAGAGAGCATAAACAACGCAAACTGAGTTATTGGAGAAGAAGCTGGCTGTTTAAAAATTAGCAGAGTGTACTCACAACAGAATATCTCCACATCTGTGTGTATGTATCCAAAGCTTGCTTAGCCTGCTTTCACTGCGAGGGCTTGAAATGTAAGAAAAGATGTGAATCTGTTTTCCTGTGCCCTTGTACTAGTTTTCAGATCTCAGATGAAACTTTGGAACTGAGCTACAAATGACTTGCTTAATAACCATTTTGTTTGCTTGCTTTAAAAAAAATAATGAATGGTGGTCAGCTAGTTTTCATGTTTCATGCCCTAGCTAGTTTGGCTCAGTGGATAGAGCGTTAGCCTGCAGACTGAGAGGTCCTGAGTTTGATTCCAGGTCAGTGCACATGCTTGCGTTGCAGGCTCAATCTCCCTCTCCCTTCCTCTCTGAAATCAATAAAAATTTATTTTAAAAATATATATTTATATAGATAGATTTTTTTTATTGATTTTAGAGAGGGAGAGAGAGAGAGAGTTAGAAACATCAATGATGAGAGAGAATCATTGATCCATACTCCTGCATGCCCCCTACTGGGGATTGAGCCTGAAACCCAGGCATGTACCCTGACTGGGAATCAAATTGTGATCTTCTGGTTCATAGGTCAGCACTCAACCATTGAGCCACGCTGGCCATACAGGAGTGAATCCTTAAAATTAGCCTATATAGATATGAATTATGTTTTCTGAGTGTCCCTGCATTTATTTAATCTCTAAAACAATCTCTGGCTCCTACCTCCATAGTGGAAAGTGTCGTCGGAGCACAAATAGTTGTCTCAAAATCTTTTAATGTGCTCTCCCCTCCCCCACCATGTCATTCTTCAGGGCTCTATTGACTTGATTCAGCTTCCATTCTTACTGCACCTTCTAAGTCCCCAGAACCTTATAAACAGCAAACAGAAGAGCAGAGGGGCTTGTTGGAGGCACAGGGACTGCTAGCTATGGGTGGCTGATGGCCTCCACCATGAGGTCACAAGGCAAGGGCAGCTGTCAAGTGATGTCACCCACTCTGGGGGTAAGAATGCTCACAGTGGTGACACAGGTATCAAGGAAGTTTCATTATCTGGAAAGGCGAGTATGTAGACTCTCGTTCTCTGATAATAGACCAATGAAGGCATCTAGCCAGCATCACCACTGATATGTAATCTATGGTGGTTTCCATCTTGCTAGTCCCTGCTTGCAAATGGAGACCAGCTTAGGTTATGCTCGGTAGGAGGGGGAGTGATTCTTTGGGACCTTTGGCTCAGTGTACAGCACAGTATATTTCCCTTTATTTACCTTTGTGCTTTTTGTGATTTTTTTTAAATTTAATAAATCTTTTTTGTTCAGATTATTACAATTGTTCTTTCCCCCCCCACCCGGTTCCCACCCCACCCTCTGCCCTTACCTTTCCCACACTGTCTTCATCCATAGGTGTACGATTTTTGTTCAGTCTCTTCCTGCACCCCCACACCCCTTTTCCCCCAATAATTGTCAGTCCACTATCTCTCTATGCCCCTGATTCTATTATATTCACAAGTTTATTCTGTTCATCAGATTTCTTATTCACTTGATTTTTAGATTCACTTGTTGATAGATATGTATTTCTTGTTCATAATTTTTATCTTCACCTTCTTCTTCCTCCTCTTCTTAAAGAGTACTCTTCAGCATTTCATATAACACTGGTTTAGTGTTGATGAACTCCTTTAGCTTTTTCTTCTCTGTGAAGCTCTTTATCTGCCCTTCAATTCTGAATGATAGCTTTGTTGGATAGAGTATTCTTGGTTGTAGGTTCTTGCTATTCATCACATGGAATATTCTTGCCACTCCCATCTGGCCTGCATAGTCTCTGTTGAGAAATCAGCTGACAATCATATGGGTGCTCCCTTGTAGGTAATGAACTGGTTTTCTCTTGCTGCTTTTTTTTTTTAAATTTATTTTATTGATTTTTCACAGAGAGGAAGGGAGAGGAATAGAAAGTTAGAAACATCGATGAGAGAGAGACATCGATCAGCCGCCTCCTGCACGCCCCCTACTGGGGATGTGCCCAAAACCAATGTACACACCCTTGACCAGAAACGAACCTGGGACCTTTCAGTCTGCAGGCCGATGCTCTATCCATTTAGCCAAACTGGTTTCTGCTCTTGTTGCTTTTAATATTCTCTCTTTGTCTTTTGCTCTTGTTATCTTAATTATGTCTTAGTGTGGTCCTCTTTGGATTCCTTTTGTTTGGGGTTCTGTGTACTTCCTGTACTTGTAAATCTATTTCTTTCACTAGGTGGGGGAAGTTTTCTATCATTATTTCTTCAAATAGGTTTTCAGTATCTTGCTCTCTCTCTTCTCCTGGCATCCCATAATTCTAATGTTGGTGTGCTTGCAGTAGTCCCAGAGGCTCCTTACACTATCTTCAAATTTTTTTCTTTTCCAGTTGAGTATTTTCTGCTTCTTTGTATTTCAAATCTTTCACTTGATTCTTGTGCTCCTCTAGTCTGCTGTTAGGTCTCTGTATAATATTTTTTATTTCAGTCAGTGTATGTTTAATTTCTAGGTGGCCCTTTTTCATATCCTCAAGGGTCTCACTAAATTTATCAATCTTTTCTAGCAAATTCTTGAAAAAACCTTTTAACTGTGGTTTTGAACTCTATAGCCAGTTGTTTTCCTCCATTTCTTTCATTTGTAAGCTGTTCCTTTGTCTCTGCATTTTCACTGCTTCCCTGAGTTGGTAGAGTAACTTTGTGTGCTAGGTGTCCTATCTGGCCCCATAGCTCCACTTCCCCAGTTACCTGAGGTGGACACTCTTGGTATACCCCTTTGTGGACTGTGTATACCGCCTTGTTGTAGTTAAATATTAACTGTAGTTGATATCACTTGGGGGAATTGACCTTCAGGCCAATTGGCAGTGAGGATCAGCTGTGTCTATGCCGGGAGAACTTCTGTGCTGGAGTCAGCCTTATGATACAAGACTTGCAAAATTGCAAAAACCTCTGTAGTTGGCTTGGATGGGGCGTAGTCTCAGTGCAGAGCATACAGCCTTGGCTTCCATCAGCTCTGCCCTATGAGGCTCCCGGGTCTCAGTTTCCCTGCGTAATCATTGCAGTCCTCTTTGTGCACACTCGTGCGTGTGTGCGCCTCCAGACCTCTGCCTTCACAGCTCCCCTGAGTTTCTGTGCACTCCAGGAACCCGTATAAGTCTGGGACCCTAGGGTCTTGCCCAAAACTGGGTGGGGTTCAGTGCAGTCAGGAGTTTCCATCTCCCTCCCGCTAGAGAAAGCCAGCCAGGCACTCTGCTGCCTGTCCTCTCCAAACATGTGTCTCCATACCTCAGCTTTTTGCAGCTCGTCTGAGTCTCCATGAGCCCCTCTCTTTCCTTCTAGTTGTAGAATTTCCACTCAGCCAGCTTTTCTGTGGTTCTAGATGATGTACATTCTGTCTTTTAGCTGTAGTCAGAAGTTTAGGTGTTCACCTATGCCGCCATCTTGGTTTCTCTCTAGAAAAGTATTTCTGTGCTTTTTGTGATTAATGTACAACTAATGGGAAGTAATTGAATGTTGAAGTAACAAACCTTAAATTTTACACAATTGATTTTTATTTATTCCATTTCAAGGGTTATGGCATGGTTTTATGATTTAATGACTTTCTCACACTCTTGCTGTGTATTTTCCTACTTAGTAAACTGCCTGAAGGTAAAAGGTAGTGAAACTGCCTTGAAGAGATTGGTTGGGAAAGGCAGTCTTTACCTCATTTCTCACCTACGTGGGATCAACTTTATGGCATTTGTTTTTCCCAGTAGAAATTTAGTGGATGCAAGTAAATTTGTTTCCAAAATAAAAACAGAAATAGCTTTAATGAGAGCTTATTATTTAAAAAAAAAGATATGCTCAAAATAAAAAATTAAGACAATGATAAATGATATAAGGAAGGACAAACATGTTGGGTCAGTCTGCCTATATCTGCCAGAATATTTGGATATATATTTCAAGATCTTTTCTTTTTTTTTAAATTAAATCTTTATTATTCAGATTATTACATTTGTTTTTCTTTTTTCCCCTCCATAGCACCCCTCCACCCAGCTCCCACCCTTTCCTCCCTCCCGTTGACCTCATCCATAGGTGTATGATTTTTGTCCAGTCTTTCCCTGTATACCCCTCACCCCTTTCCCCCTGGGAATTATCAGTCCACTCCCTTTCAATGCTCCTGATTCTAGTATATTCACCAGTTTATTCTGTTGATCAAATTTTTAATTCACTTAATTTTTAGATTCACTTGTTGATAGATACATATTTGTTGTTCATAATTTTTTGACTTTAATCTTTTTCTTCTTCCTCTTCTTAAAGAGTACCTTTCAGCATTTCATATAATACTGGTTTGGAGTTGATGAACTCCTTTAGCTTTTTCTTCTCTGTGAAGCTCTTTATCTGCCCTTCAATTCTGAATGATAGCTTTGCTGGATAGATTATTCTTGGTTGTAGGTTCTTGCTATTCATCACGTTGAATATTTCTTGCCACTCCCATCTGGCCTGCATCGTTTCTGTTGAGAAATCAGCTGACAGTCGTATGGGTGCTCCCTTGTAGGTGATGAACTGTTTTTCTCTTGCTGCTTTTAATATTCTCTCTTTGTCTTTTGCTCTTGGTATTTTAATTATGATGTGTCTTGGTGTGGTCCTCTTTGGATTCCTTTTATATGGGGTTCTGTGTGCTTCCTGGACGTGTAAGTCTATTTCTTTCACCAGATGTGGGAAATTTTTAGTCATTATTTCTTTAAATAGCTTTTCAGTATCTTGCTCTCTCTCTTCTGGCACTCCCACAATTCTGATGTTGGTACGTTTGAAGCTGTCCCAGAGTCTCCTTACATTATCTTCACATTTTTGGATTCTTTTCTCTTCTTGCTTTTCCAGTTGAGTGTTTTCTGATTCTTTATATTTCAAATTTTTGACTTGATTCTTGCCTTTCTCTAGTCTGCCGTTAGGACTCTGTATAATATTTTTTATTTCAGTCAGTGAATGTTTAATTTTTAGTTGGTCCTTTTTCATCTTTAGTTGGACCTTTACCATCTCTAGTTGGCTCTTTTGAATCTCTAGTATGTCCTTTTTCATCTCCTCTTGGGACTTGATAAATTTATCCATCTTTTCTAGCATATTCTTGAAAAACCTTATAAGCGTGGTTTTGAACTCTATATCCAGTCGTTTTTTTTTCCCTCCATTTCTTTTGTTTGTGATCCCTTCCCTTGTCTCGGCATTTTCCCTATGTTGGGGAAACTTCTGTGTTGAATTCAGCCTTATGAAACCAGGCATGCAAAGCCGCAGAAGCCTCTGTTGAACTTGGGAGGGGTGGAGTCTCAGGGCTTAAGGGACCGCCTTGCCTTCCAGTCGGCCCCGCCCTCCACGGCCCCTGAGTCTCACGTGACTGGGTAATGGCTGGAGCGGTCCTTGTGCTCACGCCTGCAGTGCCTCTAACTGCTGCCTTTCCAGCTCCCCTGCGCACTAGGACCACAGGAGTCTAGGTCCCCAGGGTTTCACCCGAAACTGGGGCTTAGTAGAGTCAGAAGTGGCACAGTTGGGAGGGTCTGTCTCCCGCCCACTCCAGAAAGCCAGCGGCACAATCAGCAATCTGTCCTTCGAGCAGTGCCGTGCGCGCAGCCACCAGCCCTCTGATCTTTTGCGACTCCCCTAAATTTCTGGCACTTCTCCCTTTTCACAGTCCAAACTCAACCTGTATGAGTTTCGACAGGATCTGGGGTTTTGTGTCATAAGAGAAGGGGTTCAATGCTGTTGGGAGTCTCCATTTCCCTCCCGCCAGAGAAAGCCAGCCAGGTCCTCCGGCACTCGCTCTCTCAGCGCGTGCGTCTCCGTACAGCTCCTCTGGGTCCCTGTGAGCCCCTCTCTTTCCCTCTAGTTGTAGAACTTCCACTCAGCCAGCTTTCCTGTGGTTCTGGATGATGTCCGTTCTGTCTTTTAGTTGTAGTTTTGAAATTGTTGTGCGAGGCAGCAGTGTAGGTGTTTACCTATGCCGCCATCTTGGATTCTCTCAAGATCTTTTCTAAATGCCCATATGTACCTGCACAAATGCATGCTGAATTTATTCTTTTTAATCACAATGGAATCCTACTATTTATAGTATTTTGTAACCTTTTTTAGTAAACTCAGCAATACATTGTGAGCATCTTTTATATAATAGTATTATTGTTTTAATAGCTGTTTAATAAGCAATATTATAATTGTTTTAATAATATTATTTTCAATCAATATTATTGTTTCAATATTGTTAATGTTTTCAATTATTTCAAAAATATTGTTTATATTGAAAACAGTGCAATAGTAGCTGCTATTCTTAACATCTCTTTTCCTTTAAAAACTCAACCCCTGGTGATCCCGTAGTGGGCAGTAATTCTACCAGTTGTTGAGACCATTAAGTGGTATGGCCTTAGGGTATCTTGTGTGCACCCTGCATGGTCATCATCAACTCCTCTGTCTCCTTTGTCTCATTGTTCACAGCGCCTGACACATCACAATTGCTCACTGTTATGTTAGTTGGAAAAATACTGAATACCTGAGGTATTCCCATCTCTAGGTGCCAGTTTATGCTGGAGTCATGTGACATACATACATCTTAAACTTGCTACAAAATTATCTCTCTCGTTCAGCACTGTGCAGACCATCTATTTTTGCCTTTCTGCTCCATTACTTGGACTATACATTTGCCATGAAGCTATCTATGAGTGAGACCCAGAATCATCAAAAGGAGCCTTGTAGGTTGTTCAGTCCAACCTCATTAATACATGGGTGAAGAAACTGGGAGCAGAGAAATAGAATGGACTCTGAAAAAGCATACTCTAGTTCAGTGATACGGGTTTGACTCAGGATCGCTCACTTCTTCATATGACAAGTTTTTTTTTTTTAATTAAATACCATCTAGGAATATGGTACTTGACTAATCCCTGGGTAACTCAAGTTAAATAAGATGTAAAAGGGATTTCTTTATCAGTCTAACAGAGCAGCCACATGCATACAGAAATAAGGTACAGTGTAGCAATTGTGTACATGAGTGCATGCAGGTGTGGGCACACACAGCCACTGGAGCGCCCTATCAGGTGTGTTTATAAGTTACCTCAGGAAGTGCAGCAGGGAAGTAGCCACCCTCTCTGGGCAGTCGGAGCTAACATTTTCTGTGTGTTTTCTAAGAGGGCACTCTCCACACATTATCTCATTAAATTCTCAGAAAAATCCAGTTGGGTCAGTATCCACATGCTCATTCCATAGCTAAGAACATGGTGGAAGGTCCAGGAAGGGGAATTGATTTGCCCATGGTCGAAAACCAGAATTTCAACTCGGGGTCTGCTCCCTCTCAAGCCCATGCTTTTTTTACTACACAGGAGAAGTGGTAAATGGAAGTGGGCTTCATTTCAGGGTCAAATTCCAGCTGATGGCTAAAGGATGGTTGCAGCACTGTATTGCGAAGGACCCAGGCACATCGGGGTTCAGAAGCAAGTAGTGTGGTGGATCCATGATGGGAGCCTTGGCAGAGGATGGAAAGTGGTAACCTTATGTCAGGATGCTGTAATTCCTTAGCTATACCATGCTGTCACTTTTCCAGGCCCCACTATTTCTCTCACCTCCCTCACCTCCTACTACTTTCTGTTTCCTTCTTCTGAGCTTACACTGATGTTTTGTGGCATCCAGGTGTCCAGAATCTTGTCTCCTACTCAAATTTGCATGCAGTGTCTTATGCTGTAATCCTTTCAAAAATTTTAACCCTCCCCAAAGGGACCCCTTTTGCATTGTCCCAGGATACTCGGTGCTAATGGTAGTTCATGTGACAAAATAGTACATGCTTACAGCGTAACATGTTAATATTTTTAGGTAAGGGGCAGCATAGGCCTTCTAACTCAAAGCAGTGACTCTGGCCAGAAAGATTTCAGATATTTGGGCAAGCTAATTGGGATCTGTTAGCCGTGAGAGTATACCAGCCAGTATACCAATACACATGGCTGTCCTCACACCTTTTCTTGGATGCCAGAGAGCCCTGGGCATAACAGAGGGGTGCTGAGGTCTTGTTGGTCTGGGCCTGTGATGCTTAAAGAGGAATCTGGAGGAGGAGATGGTGTTTTCTTATGCACTTTATGACTTCCAGCTGTTGTCCCTAGTTAAACACTAGAATTAGGTCTAGGCTGTGGTCCTAGCTGGTATGCCTCGGCTTCAAATTTTATTTCCTAACCACTTGGCACCAAGATTATCAATTTTCCAAAGCTGGCCATAAATTTAAAACAAGTGTCTAAAACCAGCTGTCAGAGTCAAAAGAGCCAGCCGTGGTAACAATAGTGTTAAATGAATCATCTGTGGAACGCTTAACGGCTCATCATCCATTTGAAGTGTCTTGGTGTGTTCTTGTTTTCTGCAATAAAAATAAATCAGGTTTACCAAAGGTATATATTTTCATTCCTTTCACATATGTGACAATCTATTTTCTGAATTATTGAACTTCTAAAACACTGTGGGTAAGTGAGTATGCATCTGGATGCAAACCACATGTGCAAGCGTTATTTTTAAATTATCAAATAAATTCTTAGCATGGAAAGAGCATTTCATTTGAATATTCTGTGAGTGTGTAATTCACACGTTGTAATGCTTCTGACCAAGAGCTATTTGCTTTTCAATTTTAGCTTTAAAATTTCTTTCAAATAAGAAGAGAGCTTCCCTGAGAAGAGGTTCCCAACCTGATTTTTATGGAGAGTTGTTATTTTCTATTTCAGTAAATCAGACAGTCCTGTGGCTAAGTAGGTTGGCATCATTGCATGTGCCCGGCCACTTTTTCCTGGACTAAACACAAAGAATAACAGAATGAACACATTTAAAATATATCCTCCTCTTTGATGAAATGAGCAGTTCATGTGCCAAAGCGAAACTATTCAGTGTGAGTGATTGCTTTTTGTTACGGATGCTTTATTTGTGGGCCACTCACATGTCAAGGCTTCATTTTAATTGCATGTGTGAATTTTTAAACAGATGAAAATATGGGACACTAGCTGGTCTAGAAAAATCTGAGTCTGGAAGAACAGGCTTCATGCAACTTGAGGCCTCAAACGTCTTCGTACCCTGTCACTAAAATCCCAGGAATGCTGAACTATCTCAACTGCATTCCAGTGAGGGGCCCTTCTCCCAGAGAAGGTAGTCTTCTTTCTTATGTCTATAATGTGGATGAGGTATTAACCAGAGTATTGTCTGAGATATTTTGAAAACTTCCAAATAAGAGGGGTGGCGGGTATAGATTATTTAAATATACTATAGACTGGGGACTTGGAAAGATCTTTTATTTCACTTGTCACCAATAATTTCATTTTTAATTGTATCTTCCACAGTGTGAGACATTCCTCAAATTGATGTTTCTGACTGCCTTAAATTGCAGTCATTAAATATCATTTCAGTACTTAATTGGATAGTCTCGTATAAGATTCACTACACTTTAAAAATTAACATTGAACTTATATTGGTTTTTGAGTATGGCACTGAAGTTAGTTTATTTAATTACTAGAGGAAAGCTCATTTATAGTCTATTTGGATGATGGATGAGTCTCTTAAATGGGCACTGAAAGAACATAGAACATCATTAAAATGAAAAATAAATGCTTCTTATCAATATAACTGACCCGTCACTGGGCAATAGAAGGAAATGAGAATTGTTACCCAAATGCAATCATCATGAAGACATTCACTCTGAGTAGCTGGCACATGGTAGGTGGTTGCTTAGTAAATATTTATTAGTGGAAGAACATATGGCTTCAGTGCCTGCCCCCTGCGGATGACTCCTAAATCAGCATTTCCATTTGGAGCTCACAGAGTTCTCACACACATCTGGCTGCCTTCCCCATGTCTCTGCCGGGAGGAACCACAGACCCTCTAAGTGCCCAGTGCCTAAAACCAAACCACTTTCTCCTTCCACACCTGCCCCTTCTCTCTCTCTCCCACTTGGTGTCAGAACCACAAGCTACCCTGTCACCCTGGATTTTTCCTCTCCCTCTCTTCCTAGATCCAGTTCCTCATCAAGGGTTAATGTTTTTCCTCTTTACTGACTCTAACCCATCTGCGTCTCTCCTCCACCACACTAAGCTTGCAAACCTTGTCATTTCTCCTGAGTTTTAACCAGTCTTTGGATGGATCTCTCTGCCTAGGCCAGTGGTTCTTACACTTTAACGACACTGAAGCATTTCTCAAGGAGCTGATTATAAATGGAGATGTGCCCAGCTGGCATGGCTCAGTGGTTGAGCATCCACCAATGAACCAGGAGATCGTGGTTTGATTCCTGATCAGGGCATATGCTCGGGTTTCAGGTTCCATCTCCAGTGCGGGAGATGGCCAATCAATGATTCTCTCTCATCATTGATGTTTCTATCTCTCTCTCCCTCTCCCTTCCTCTCTGAAATCAATTACGCGCGCGCACACACACACACACACACACACACACACACACACACACACACTGCAGATACCCAGGGTCATACCTTCATCAGTTCCTCATTTGGTAGGTCTGGATGAGGCCCAGAAATCTGAATTTTGAGCAGGCACCCAGGGAATTGTGATGCAGGTGGGAACAGGCTGTGAGCTTCCCCTACCTCCAGTCCATCCTGAGCATTCAGACAACACCTCACTTGGAAATATCAGACTTCACTATGCCCCTGATCAACAATCTTCAAAGAACTGCTATTCTATAGCAGCAATTTTCAAATTATGCTCTGTGGGGTTCCCAAGGGTTCCTCGGAGGTGTAAGTATTGGGTGAGGGTATATAGTATGAAGATGAGATTGAATTTTGCTGGAAAGGGCTTTAGTCAAACTCCCCTCCCCCCCCTTTTTTTTAGTCAAAGCAACTCTGATTTTGAAGTTTAACAAGAGAACTTCAAATATTTTGGGAAATATTCCTCTACTTTTTTAAAGAATGATTTGTAAAACCACTTACCTATAGAAGTGGATTTCCACCTTTTTTTTGTTTTTTAACTTGATACAATAAGAAATAATGTTATTCTGTATCATGGCTTTATGCACATATTTTTGTGTGTAACTGAAACAAGTTTCATGAAACGTGTCTTTACTATTCTTGAACTCTGATGTTTTCTTGTCTGTTCTATTTTTTTTAAATTGCTGGTTGAAATTTTGCAAAAAATGAAAATTTGCAAATTTGATTTCACAACCCACTAGTGAGCTGCACCTGAGCCTGAGAAACCTGATCTAGCCTTTTTCAGTGGGATTTCTTTATGAACCATGGACCTTAGAAATATTTTCTTAATCCTCCCAAATATGGTATATGGCTCATACCAGACCCTTCTAGATGCTTGGGAAAGAAGTTAACCCATTACATACAATGGGTACCTGAGGTCATTCAAGCTTAATTCTCTTGATAAACTCCTGGTTTTAAAATAAAGGCTTATGGGGTCAACGAATCTATACTCCTGACTATTGCCCACAGCGTCCTCCCAAATCTAACCTTAGACGTCATCTTACCTTCTCAGTTACCTACCTGGATTAAAATCATCCTGAACTAGAATTCCCCAAATGCATCATGCTGTTTCTCACTTCCGCACAGTCATCATTGACTTCAGCACTCAGCTTAGCTGAGTGTCAGTTCACCAAGACCTTCCTTGACAGTAGTCAGAATCATCACATCTAGGTTTCGTGCCTGTCAGTGCTTGGGTGGAACTTACACTGTTTGCATTAGCAGGTGCTACAGCTACTGAAGTACCTGGCCCCGTGTGGGCACCTAATAAACTTGAGTTCACTAGTCCAAGTGTGGGGTTCCAGACTTAGTTCCAAAGATACAGCCAGATATGAGGCACAGCCTGTGTGCTTCGGGAGCTTAGCCTATGAGGGACAGGACATACGCATTTTAAAACTACCTCCAGCATAGCACAATATTCAAGAGGTGGTCTGAGGGAGTCAGGCCTGGGTTCAAATTATGACTCTTCTTTGTTGGCTTCTGGACCGAGACAAACTCTTGAGCCACTCTAACCTCCCAATCCGTCATGTGGAAGACTGAAATAATCACAAGAGTAGCCATCTCATCAGACTAGGGTTTTAAAAGATGGGCATGTGGGATGCCGTACGCACACTGGCCCAGAGCTCTCGGAGAGTGTTAGAGGGAATCAGGCCGATAGCGTGCCCAGTGCCACGTGCAGGATGTAGGTGGGAAGTGGTGCAGGAGTTGAAAGGAGGGGATGGTTACCGTGGGCTGGACAGATGGGCGAGGTACAGAGGAGGAGGCGGGATGTGAGCTAAACTTAGAAAGAAAAGTAGATCTTAGATTAGGAGGTGGGAAGGCATCCTGGTAAGGTCAACCAGCAAACCAGCAAAGGCCAGAGGGGGACTGTGTATGCCTTGTCTGCAGACTGGTTTCACCGTTAGTGTTTGTGCATTTATTTGTGTATGATGTGCTCACACATTTGTCCAGATGGAAGCTGAAGGTATTGATCTCGAGAGATGCTTGTTTGTTTGTTTGTTTGCGACTTTTGGGTCTGATTGGGATCAGGGAACCTGCGTGATTAAAAAGCTCCCCTCGTAGTTTTGATGGCCAGCCAGGTTTGAGAACTGTCACCTCAGAGAATTCACCTTAATCGGTGGTTAGCCACACAGTTATAATATGTTTAGGAAATAAGTCATGTATGTTTGAAATTTATGGGAAGTGGAAACTCATAGTTTTACAGAATTTAGCAATTTTCTACCTGGAAAAGAGTTCACAGAAGCCACTTCCTTCCTTTTATTTAGGAAAAATCGCTTCCCTTTGAACATCTCAGGATAATCCAGGCAAGCAAGCACTCAGCTCTAGGAGGCTGTCTGGCTGCTGAGCCACGGGTTCCCTCTTAAACAGCTTGATTTACCCAAATTCTGCTTCTCTGTATTGTTCCATTTCTTTCAGGTGACCTTCTGGACCAGGACAAGTCTGCACTTTCAGTTTCTGTGTGATGGCCCTTCAGGTTTTGGAGACAGTTAGCAACACATCGCATATTTCCTTAGCCTTTTCCTCTCCAAGGGAAACATGCCTGATTTCCACTCCTATTTGTGAATGCCCGATTTTTTTTAAACATGTGGCTTGAGCCTGGCATGGTCTCTGTAAAATCTGTTTGTTCCCAGTTGCCATGGTCTGAGCATTGCGTCTACTAAAAAAAACAAAAATTAGCTTTTTCTTCCAAAACTTATTGGAAATTGAGGACCCATCATCTGCTGCTCTTTTAAGAAACAGCCCTGGCCTGGTAGCTCAAATTGGTTAGAGCATCATCCTGACACACCAAGGTTGTGAGTTCATTCTCCAGTCAGGGCACATACAAGAAGAAACCATGAATGCATAAATAAGAGGAGCAACAAATTCATTCATTCCCTCTCTCTCCCCCACCCCTCAAAATCAATAGATAAAAAGGAAAGAAATATATGACCCATTGGTATATTTCTGACATCTCACACATTCTCCAAGAATCCTCCAAGATTATAGTTTGCAAGTCCAAGCCATTCCTGACATGTTCTCCTTTGAAATTCTTTGGGCCGCCTCATATCTAGCTGCTGACATACAGTAAAAAGCCAGAAGAACGAGCTATTAGAGAAACTGTGCACCTGCTCTGAGACGTGCCGGTTGGAGGAGTCATGGAGCCAAGTGGTGCTTCCCAGGGTCACTGCCCGAGTGTAACCATCATCTCAGACAACATGCTGAAGTGCCTCTCTCTAGCTTAGCAGTTAGTGTGTTGGGGCTGTTCTGTCAGACTTGCCTCTTGTTACTCTTGGAAACAGCATAAAGGAAAGGTCAGATTTGTGTTTCTCTTCTTACTCCCATGGCCATTTTATATTTTTGTTGGAATTCTTTCCTTCCTTCCTCCTCTTCTCTTTTCTTCCTTTTCCTTCCCCTTCCCCTTTTCTTTCCCCCTCCCTCCTTCCCTCCTTCCTTCCATGACCAGAAAACCTTTCTGTTAGCAAACCAGAGAATGATTTAATTGTGAAATATGCAGCCTCATAGTCAGATATGTCATGCTATGAAGGGGACTTTCAAGGCCAGAAGTAGCTTCCTTTCCCCACTCTTCCATCACTCACTTCAGTAATAAAATCCTTTATGGTCCCCTGTGCTAGCATGTGGACAGGAGCACAGGCTCTGGTGCCAGGTGCACTGGGATGGGACACAGAACAGGTTCTGGAGATAATGGTTCAAATCCTGGCTCTTCATCTTATCAGCTGTGGCTTTGAGCATATTACCTCACTTTTCTGTGCTTCTTTTTCCTCGGGTTTAAAATGAGGATAGCGTTAGTACCTATTTCTAAGGGTTGCTATGAAGATTTAATGGTTAAATTATATAAAATGCTTGCAACAGTGCCTGGCATATAATCATTGCTCAATGAAAAGTTTATCTGGTGTTGATTGAGTGAATTGTGTAATTCAACACAAAGGGAAAATTTGTATGAATTACCACATATAACAAACAGAGCATAGATTTGAAAATTTATTTAGAGCGTTTCAGTTCTCTGACTAATCCCAACTAGAGTTTCATGCTGAAGGGGGAAAAAGCTTTTATGACTTTTTTTAAAAACCTCATTTAATAAAACATTTTTTAGGAAAATATATTGTCAGTTTACTTTGGCCCTTTTTTAGAAAATGTATATACCTTGTGTGAAATATATCAAACAAAATTATAGAAGATATAGCTACAGTTTAAATAAAAAAATTGTTTAAATACCTGTGTAGTTGCCACCCTGTTTCATAGAACATTACCATTATCTCCAGAACCTGTTCTGTGTCCCATCCCAGTGGCCCTCAGTCTCCTGAAAAAGTAACCAGATTGTAAATTTTGTGTTAATCATCTTGCTTTTTCCTCATGGTTTTACCACATATGGATGCACTGTTAGACATCGTATTATTTAGATTCACCTGCTTAAAATTTTTTTTTCTGTTTAATCCTCACCTGATTTTAGCTATTTTTAAAAATATATTTTATTGATTTTTTTACAGAGATGAAGGGAGAGGGATAGAGAGTTAGAAACATTGATGAGAGACATCGATCAGCTGCTTCTTGCATGCCCCCTAGTGGGGTTGTGCCCACAACCAAGGTACATGCCCTTGACCAGAATCGAACCTGGGACCTTTCAGTCCTCAGACCGACTCTATCCACTGAGCCAAACTGGTTTTGGCATGAGGATATTTTTTCCATTGATTTTTAGAAAGAGTAGAAGAGAAGGGAGGAGGGAGAGAGAAACATCGATGAGAGAGACACATCGATTGGTTGCCTCCTGCACACACCCCTACAAGGCTGGGGATCCATGTAACCAGGGTACCTGCCCTTTATCCTAATTGAACCCAAGACTCTTCAGTCTGTGGGCCAACACTCTGACCACTGAGCAAAACCGCCAGGGCCAGATTCACCTGCTTTTAAAAACTATACCACAATTGCCCTGGCTGGTTTGGCTCAGTGGATAGAGCATTGGCCTGAGGATTAAAAGGTCTTGGGATCGATTTCGGTTAAGGGCACATGTTGGGGTTGTGGGGTTGTGGGCTCAGTTCCCAGTAAGGAACATGCAGGAGGCAACTGATCAATGCTTCTCACTCATTGATGTTCCATCTCTCCTTCTTCCTTCCTCTCTGAAATCAATAAAAATGTATTAACAAACAAACAAACAAACAAAAACTATGCCACAATTAACACTGAGTTTGGTGTTCGGTATATTTGGATTCATTTCTAGCTTCTTATTTTGTTCTTTATTTGTCCTACTTTTCTATGTTTTGATTCCCACTGTCCTTTTTTATTTTTATTTTATTTGAGGACTGTTTTCCTTTTCTTTAGTTCCATTCTTCTCCTCCCATTGGTTTGGAAGACATACGTATTTAACAAAGAATAAAGTTAATATTTTACTCATTAATACAACAACCTTAAGCACTCATAAAGGAATTTCTTTGGAAATATGCAGTTTACACGGAAAGGATTCTTAACATGAAAGTTAGCAGCTACAGCTTTTGATGCCTGGCTCTTAGTAGTTCTTCCCTCTTGACAATATAGTATCCCTTTCTTGGGAAGAGCAGACAGAACAAAAGTGATAGTGTTATGGAAAATACAAACCAGTTTAGCTGATTGGAGCCTTAAATATTACCTAAACTAGTATTTTTTAAACTTTTTACTTAGTCCAACAGTAAGAAATAATGTTTTACTTAATACCCAATACACACATAAATAGTTTGTAAAATTGAAACAGAAGTTTCATAGTCTACTAGTATGTAACACAATATGAGCCTTTCCATTCCATTCCTTCCTTTCATTAAAAAAAAAAATTGTCCAAACCCATTAAATTGATTGCATACCCACTAAGGGTGTACAATCCTTAAACAATGTAAAAAACCCAGAACTAGCCTGAAGTCCCAATTTTACAGTGTAAGAAGCCAAAGCCTTGACTTAGGACATGTTTCTCCTCGAGTTATACAATAAGTAAAGAGTTGTGATCCAAATATCTGAACTCTTAGAATCTCTGAGTCCACTTCTTCATTCACATATGTCAGCCAGACCAAAAGTCATACAGGGTGGAGATAATAGAAGCTGTTGGTGAACTTTAATTATGACATGGGAAATTAAGTCATCTATGTTAGGCATTGCAGGATAACCACTGCTTGCTGAACCCAACTCATTGGTGGGACCACTTTCTATTACCTCTGATCCTCACAACTACCCTGCACAATTGATATGATTATCCTTACTAGAGGCCTGGTGATAAAAATTCATGCACTGGAGGGGGGGGTCCCTCAGCCCAGCCTGCCTCCTCACAGAGTCTGGGAGTCCTTAGGGGTGGAAGGCAACCTGGCAATCAGGGGAAGGCGACACCCCATCACACCTCTGCTGCTGCCACTGCCAGCAGTGCAAGCCTCAGCTGACCCTGGGTACCAGAGCCTTGGGTAGCCACCATCCAAGGCTTGCCTGGTACTTGGCCTGGCCCTAGGTGGCTAGGTGGCTGAAGGGACTGGGGGACTCCAGATGCAGATGCATGGAGTGGGTAGGCCTGGCCTTGCCATGTGCCTTGGTGGGGCTAAGGGGACTGGCACCACCATCTTGTGGCTATGGGCACTGCCATCTTTGAGGGCGGGGCAGCAATTAACATATTCCCTCCTTATTGGCTGTGGGTGCCACCATCTTTGTGATGTTATGAGGGTCAATTAGATAGGATTTTATCAGCAAGGGAATAATGGCTCTGATAAATGATGTGCCTCCATCATGTAGCTCATATGATGAGGACTTGGGCATTGCTGTCTGACCCCAAAGCTCATGGAGTTTCATGGCCTCACACTGACTCTTTAGAATTCTTGACTTGACTTGCTTATTACTATTTCTCTCCCAAAGAAGACAAAGCAACAAGAGGAATGTTGTCCAGGATGAATTTTAACCAATAAGAGAAACTAGTTGGTGATGTGTTTGTAGATTTGCTTGCTTATTCTCTCCACCGTTAGTTCGCTAGCTCCCAGAGCTCATGGGCTCCTCCTTTACTCCCTAGTATAGCTCCTGGAACATTGTCGACTCACGGTGAATATTTATAGAATAGATAAGCAAAGGCATTTAGTATGGAGGCAGGTCACATAGTGGCTGGGAGCACAGCTATGGTGAAAGACTGCCTGGGTTCAAAATTAGATGTCCCTTACATGCTATTGTTGATGAGCAAGTCACTTCTCTGGCGCCTCAGTTTCCTGGGGATGCTAATGGTGCCTACCTCATAGAGCAGCTCTAGGAGGTACTCAAGGAGGGCACGTAGACCAGCGCCTGGCTCATAGGAAGTACTGTATGTGCACTGTGGTCTGAGGTTATGATGACAAACCATGGGAATATTGGACCTCTGTCTCAGATTTTAGGAAAAACATGTCAGAATGTTTAGAGGTAAGCTGAGTATAATCAGATAGCTAGAGACTCAGAGAGACTGCCTTTCATGTGCAATTGGTGCTCAAATTGTGCTAAATAAATAAATGTGCTAAAAAGCACATCTCTGTTTCATCATGAAAGAGATTTATTTCTGACTAAAAAAAAAAAAACTTAGTCTAAAACAGATTTTAAGCAGATGGCCTGTGAATATGTTAGTGCTTACCAAGCACCGACATGGATTCTTAAATTTTTAGGAGACTGCCATCGATGCACTGAGTCTTCTTTTTCAGGAAAGCATTTAGGAACTCTGGCTTAGAGAACAGCAGAGTGTTTGGATAAGTGTCTGAGGCCTTCCTGTAGATGCTCCTAGATCCAGGCCTCTGTTTACTCATTGGCACAACATGTTGAATGACTGCAACGGCCTCCTTGTGAGGGTCTGAGAACTAATGGATAAAGTGTGTGTGGCGCTGAGTAAGCAGGAGGCAGGTGTAAGCCCTGATGCCCAGGCCTGAAGAAGCAGGTACGAAGGGGCAATAGAACGTGGAATAGTCAGAGGGTTCTCAGCTGTTTGCCTCTCCCAAGCCCAGGCTCACCTGCTCAGGTGAAAGGTGGGCATTTGCATTGCAGTTGTCAAAACAGATTCCTAAGGTCCCTTGACCACTGACAGGAGGCTGGGCCAGAAGACACCTACAGAGGCAGCCTGAGGTCTGAGCACCTGTTGCTTGCTTCTCTCTCCCTCCAGGGGCCTTTGTGGTGTGCTGGACCCCGGGCCTGGTGGTGCTGCTGCTGGATGGCCTGAACTGCAAGGAGTGCGGCCTGCAGCACGTGAAAAGGTGGTTCCTACTGCTGGCCTTGCTCAACTCCCTCATGAACCCTGTCATCTACTCCTACAAGGACGAGGACATGTACAACACCATGAAGAAGATGATCTGCTGCTTCTCTCAGGAGAAGAACCCGGAGAGGCGGCCCTCCCGCATCACCTCCACAGTCCTCAGCAGGAGCGACACGGGCAGCCAGTACATGGAAGATGGAATCAGCCAAAGCACCGTCTGCAACAAGAGCAGCTCCTAAACCCGGTGCCCTCCGCCCACTCAGCCTGCACTGGGAGGAGAGCTGTTGAGCATGGTTGCCTGTCTCTAACAAAGCCCGTGTACAGTGTTATTTGAGGTCTCAATTAATCATTGCTAGGTTTGTTTTTGTTTTTGTTTTTGTTTTTGTTTTAAAAGGAATTGTTTTTACGTAGTTTAAAAAGCCTGGACAGTAAAGGGAGGACACCGTGCATTTAGAGAAAATGCACAGGAAGAGAGGGGATCGCACAGTGGATTCCTGCTTGCCGTCCTGTGAGCCGCTCAGAGCCCCGCTGGCCCGGACTCGCATTCTTGGCGCTGCCACCACCTTGTAGCCATTCTCATTGTGTTTAAATTTAAAAGATGTTGGGAAAGGGCTTAGGCCACAATAAATAATACTGTTACTTGAGCCAGTTTATGTAGCTGCTTAGAAAGCCTAGGTAGTTCTTTGTGCATGCATTTACTATGTTTAAAAAATGCTTCAGCAAATGATATTCTTTTTGTTCAAAGAAACCATGGCCAGTAGCTAAGTATTCAGTAGGAATCTTAGAATAACATAATGGTAAGGGCTTCAGATAAAACTAGATTTTTAACTTAAAAAACATTCTGAGGAAAGGTATTTACTGTAAAGTTGATAACAAAAAAGGTCAACATTAAAAACTTCTCTTGAAGCAAAAAATAAATAAAGTCCTGTTGTGGTCTTTTAATTATGCATGAGTGTGTAAATGCATCTGTATATTCATACATTTCAAATTTGTATTTAAAGACATAAAGAACAGTGATGATGACATAAATTCACTGGCCACTTAGACTTCCCAGTCTAGGATTATAGCTGAAGAAATGACCTGTTGTGTTTGTTCTCAAAGAAAAGAGAAAGAAGTGAATCATTTGAAACAGGCTGAAGGTTTATTAGCAAGCAGGCTGAAGTCCTTCCATGTGGGATCAAATAGGAGATTGACTCAAGTCCTCATTTTCAGCTACCTCCATACCCTTGGTGGCTTGTCAGAGTTAGCAGGTGGAATAATTTTCACATCTCATATTTTGCCCACGGTTATGGACATGCATCTGGTTCTTGTCTTACTTGTGGACTGAATTTTGATGTGAGTCCTATTTAAAATGTTTCTTCTTCAAAGACCTCACTGAAGTAGGCAACATGAAAGGCAAGTCAGTAAGAAAAAGAAACTGTTTCATACACATAAGCTACTGACCAGTTTTCTGTGTAAAGCATTTAGAGTATATTCTGATTTTAAAGTAACAGTAACTTCAAGGCAGATATATAGTATTTATGTAGTTTGCAAAAGAAGTTTACATTTTTTTTTTGCTATTGTGATGTAACATTTATGTGCAAGAACTACTTGTAATAAAAGTATTTGAATAAAAGGGTTTGTCATGCTTTTAGATATAATGGCCTAAAATAGAGAGTGTTATGATTTGAAGGTATAGATTTCACAAACTCTGTGTAGTATGTGGATCTATCTGAAGCTTGTATCGAAGCTATCTATGAAATAAAGTGTAAGAAAGAATCTCTTCTCTCTTTTTGAGGTGCATTATTGCTTTGTGTATTTTCCTTTTTTTAAAAAAAATATGTTTTTATAGATTTTCATGAGAGAGGAAGGGAGGAAGAGAGAGAAACATGTGGGAATCAAACCCATAACCTGTGCCCTGACCAGGAATCGAACAATTGACCCTTCGATGCACAGTACGACGCCCAACCAACTGAGCCATGCCAGGCAGGGCCGCTTTGTGTATTTTCTAAGGAAAATATAGTTTGTGGTAACTGTAGTACACATTTTATTGCAGAGGACAAATGGCATTTGCCATGAAGTACATACCCTTTTTATTTTGTGTAAGCATTTTGAATCTACAGCTGGCCAAAGGGTGGGGAATTGAAATTGAATTTCAGTCCCCAAATAGCTGCTAAGGGATCTTTAAAGGTTTTATTTTGAGGAAAACACCATTTTTAGTGCCCTGCAACAGAGTGTCATATTCAGAATGGTGTCTGGAGGGGATCCAAGTGTGAAAACTCATGGGGGAAATATATAGCTTTTGTTTCTATGCACACACATGTCTCAGATCATGCAAGAGAAGTCATGTACATTTGGAAATGACAAATGGCAGTAGTCACAAGGCTCACCAAGAACACAGCAAACCCCTCTCTTGGGGAAAAAAATAGGAAAAGAAGGTTCCTCCTCAAATTCTAGGACCCCAAGCTTATCTGCAAGTCATTGATCACATGGTTCTAAAAATTTGATTTAAAACCTTTCAGACCAGTTCTTTTAAAAAAAATTTTTTTATTGATTTCAGAGAGAAAAGGAGAGGGAGAGATAGAAACATCAATGATGAGAGAGAATCATTGATCAGCTGCCTCCTGCATGCTCCACATAGGGAATCAAACCTGCAGCCCCGGCATATACCCAGCCTGGGAATCAAACCATGACCTCCTGGTTCATAGGTCGATGCTCAACCACCGAGCCTCACCGGCCGGGCTCAGATCAGTTCTTGACTCAAAGCCGGTGCTATTCCCTAGCAAAACAAGCTTTAGTTTTCTTCGATTTTGTAGCACTGTGCAAGGTGTCCTGAGAAGTCCGTATTAGAGGAGAATTAAGTCCATTGTGAAAGGCTGCCTGCTAGGAAAGACAGGTTTTTGTGAGGGGTTTTTTGGAAGTAAATTGTTGAAATTTCTTGGTGAAATTGTTTTAAAACTGGGTGGTAGACTTGGAGCCCTAATAGGACCTTTCGAAGCTCTAAGCACTGGAAGGATTATGACGCTACCCTGCCCCCATTTGTGTAGTAACTCCAGATAAGAACAACACTAAATGTATGCCTCCATCAAAGCTCCAATCTCCCTCACAGTCAGCACTTGGATGCATTTGATAAATACTAAAAATCAAAATTTAGAAATGTCAATGCTCCTGCTTCACAGATACTGAGCATGTGCAAGCCCATTGGTGGGTGGCCCAGGATCAAGGACTGGGGGAAGTCAGCAGCACCTGCTTCAGGCAGGGGTGGAGGAGGGCAGCTCTGTTTGCCTGCTGATGGCAACCCACAGAGACTACATGCAGGGCATGCCCTGCCCCATGACTGGAGGCTAATTTCCTCATGAGGTTGAAAGTATTATGAGCTTATTAGCTCATTAATCCTCTAATTATTCAGGGAGGGGGCAATAAAAATACTTGGCCCTCTTTTTTAATTGAATGAACAAGCATAATGAAAGTAAGCCCTGTAGGCACGGGTGAAGGTGACTTAGCAACAAACTCAAGCCCTGTTAGTGCCTGGAGTAAAAGTAACCAAAGCATTATTCTACACACTGACACCTCTCACCATCTACTGAAAAGAAGGAAAAGAAGAAAGAAAAATACCCAGAAACAGATCCGACTTCTGGGATGCTTAGCAGAGAATTCTATCCCCATGGTGGACCACTAAATGTGATACTAAATTGAAAACTTCAGGGCTCCTTCCAGTTTTATACATTGTCTTTCAGGCTTAGAATCACTTAAAGACATGAAGAATTTTTAAAGGGAAGCTGCATTTTGTGTGAGGGGTGCTCTCCTGAGCACACCATATAATTTAAAATACTTATCATTTAAGACCGGTTATCACAGGAGGGGTTGCTAAGTCGACATTTAATTTTCATAGCATCCTCTCCAGTGCTGTTTCCCAAATCAGCAGATGGCAAATGACTAAAGGCAGTGGTTAGGGGTTTGAGAGCTTTTTTATGTGTAATTTCTGAGCTAAAGGCTCATAATACAAACAATAGCACCATAGTCACTGAAGATGCAGGTGAAGGCTCCATCCAGTACACATCGGTGAGCATGTGCTTCACATCATGCTATATAATGTGGCACCTCTGTGTGCCAGCCCATGAACATGGTTTGCAATCACTGGACCAACCAGTTTTGGAATTTGCAGGTTTTTTAAGTTTTTTAGTGAGTTTTATGCAGCAAAACTTTGTAAAATTTTTCTATATCAGCAACTTCAAGTTTGCATAATCTAAGTTTCCATAAACTGCATCTGAACTGTATTTGTTATTAAAATTACACATTCTATGCACATTCTGTGTTAACCATAAGGTTGCATTGAAGATAAAGTGTGTGAGGGTGGTTGTGGGGAGGGCTGCCTATCACAAGCACAGGTCACATCTTTGTGCACATTAGAAAATGGTATCTCTCCCTTAAGACACTCTGCTTACATCTAGTGGAAATCATCTAATACACTAATTGTGTTAGAACTTTACTGCTTCATTTCAGAAAATGGTGGTAATACATATGCATGTCCTTGGTATGACTGGCACACATAGACTTGTCCAGTACATTCACACAAATAAACATGACAACCATCTTAAAGGAAGTACAAGATTAAGCCCTGGCTGGGTAGCTCAGTTGGTTGGAGCATCATCCAATGTGCTAGGGTTTCAGGTTCAATCCCCAGGACACATATAAGAACCAATCAATGAATTACTGGAACAACAAATCAATGTTACACACACTCTCTCTCTCTCTCTCTCTCTTCCCCCTTTCTCTCCAAAAACATCAATAAAAATATATCCTCAGGTAAGGATTAAAAGAAAATAATAATAATAAATAAAAAACTTACATACAAATAATCCAAGGGAAATAAAGTGAAAGGGAACTGAAACATGTATGGGTGTAGCCAATCTCAAGGTGTCACCATGGAAGATGGGTGATACTGGTGTCATTTGTTAGATCTGGTCTCTGTAGAATGTGGAGTTTTCCAAGCCTAGAGGAAAAAAAGGAAGTCACATAAATGTGTGACTTTTTGGGTTAAAATCAGCTTACAATCTATCAGTTGGGGGTCTGCAACTGCTTATCTAAATCAGGATTGTGTTTTTCTTATTAAATGGATGCCTGACCACCCATTTGTATAAATTAGAAGATGGGACATATCAGTCATCTATTAGAAAAACAGAAAGCATGCTGGGTACCTGAAGCAAGAGGTATCTATAATGATAAAAGTGTAATATGCTTATTAGACTGGATGACCTTCCAGATGAAGCTGGGGCTGTGAGAAAAGCCCAGGTCCCGGGTGTCAGAGGGAAGTCAGTGCCAGCAGCTGGGGCCTACTCTTGCACGAATTTTGTGCATCGGGCCTCTAGTTTAAAATTAGGAGTTAGGGGTTTATTCAACAGTTGACGAGGCTGAAAGAGAAAAGGTAAGGGGAGCTCATAGTTAGCTCTCATATTTGCAGCTAACTTTCAGAGAAATATTGCTACACAGGTCAGGAACATCTGAAAACTGCCTCCTGAAACAGATGATTTGGGAGGGACCCCCAGAGGCCACTGTAAAATCTCTAATGTGCTGCTACAGGAAGAATATGACAGCTTCTCCCCAGCTGATTTGGCTCAGTGGACTGAAGAGTCCAGAATTTGACTCTAGTCCAGGGCGCATGGCGGGGTTGCAGGCTCAAACCCCAGTGGAGGAGTGCAGGAGGCAGCCAATCAATGACTCTCTCTTATTGATGTTTCTATCTCTCCTCTCTTCCTCTGATATCAATAAAAATATTTTTTATTTTTCCCCCAGGGTTGTAAATTTTGCTGATATTATTCAGAACCGATACAAACATTTTAGGAATATTTGCAAAGCACATACCCAACAAAAGACTTTATCTAGAACATTAAACAAGTCTTATAATTCAATAATAATAAGACAGGCAATTCAATTTAAGAACCGGCCAACACAGCTCAGTGGTTGAGCATCGACCTATGAACCAGGAGATACAGGGCTCAATTCCCAGTCAGGGCACATGCCGTGGTTGCAGGCTTGATCCCCAGTAGGGGGCATGCAGGAGGCAGCCGATCCGTGATTCTCTCTTTTCATTGATATTTCTCTCTCTCTCCCCCTCTCCCTTCATCTTTGAAATCAATAAAAATATGTTTAAAATACACAAAACAAACACACTTTGTTGCTAACAGGAACAAGGATCTGACATATAACCATCATTTAATAGTCTATGCAGATTAATCCCTTTATGAATTATTTTATGAAATCAACCATCCTTTAGTCATTGAATGTCTTAATTTGCACTTAAGAGATTATATTTTAATATATATTTTAGTGATTTTTTACAGACAGGAAGGGAGAGAGACTGTAAGCTAGAAACATTGATGAAAGAGAAACATCAATCAGCTGCCTCCTGCACAACCCCCACTGGGGATGTGCCTGCAACCAAGGAATGCGCCCCTGACCAGAATCGAACCCGGGACCCCTCAGTCCGCAGGCCGGCGCTCTATCCACTGAGCCAAACTGGTTTTGGCAAGAGATTGTATTTTAATATGACACTTGTCTTTTGGGGCAACTTAAAATACTAAGTTTATGAAAAATGTAATTTAAATGTTTACTGGTTAAACATGATGTGAATGTAAACTATTCAAGCATTATAAGTTTAATATATTTTAAAATATTAATATAATAAGTAGCCAAATAATGATTTACAAGATGTTGATTTATAAGTTCTATTTGGATTTCCACCATATTTCCCATTGCGGTAGAAGACCTCAAAGGTGTACTGTGTTGAGTAGTGGAGATCCGTCACCAGGAATTGGCACTTCTTCTGCGAGTACCTTTTAAACAGGGTGTCCCCTGTTCTGACTTCCAGCTTGTATTCATGTGTGGGGAGGCCATTGAAGTGTTCAGGTGGGTCACAGGTCACCTGCATACTGTTGTCGGACTTGGGCACCACCATGATGTTCTTGACCTTGCTTGGGGCTGTCAAAAGGAGGAAAGATCGGTTCTTCGTGGGGTCCAAGCCTGTCTACGTTACTTGACACTCGACCCGCATGTACAGCAGAAACGGTTCTAGGTGTCCGTTTGGGGGTGTGGGTCAGAAAGTTACCACAGTCCTTCCATGAAAACAATGGTAACAACACGTCTAAAAATAAATCACCTCTTCCTTGGGGAACATGAGCATACAGATTGTACTGGAAAGCTTGAGCAGATATGCCCTCCTGTGGGGACAGAATGGAGAAGAAGAAAGGAGAGGAGAGAAGAGGATGGGGAGGGAAGAGGAGAACAGGGGAGAAGAAAGGAGAGGAGGACAGGGGAGGACAGGGGAGGGGAGGGGAGGGGAAGGGAAGGGAGGGGAGGGACAATAAAAATATATTTAAGAAAAAAAGAGAATATGACAGCTTCTGCTTTCCTTCTGTCTTTCTCATCTCACGTAATAATCTGCCACTGGGATATTCTTGGACTTTGTAGTCTAGGAAATATAGGGTGGGGCGAAATTAGGCTTACAGTTGTTTGTATGGAAAATAATACAATCTATAAGAAATAATACAAGAATAAACTGTATTTTGCATACTCACAACTATAATCCAACTATTTTTGCCCAACCCTGTATAGTTCACAGGCTTCCAACTTTTAGATTCAGGAGAGAGCATAAAAAGGACCAGTAGACAGCTGTCTGCCTGTAGCTAATCCAGCACATGGAAGGGAAGGGGTCTTCTTGGCTTCTGAGACTTTCCCTTCCTGAGATATGGGTCCTGTCAGTTATTCTTGACTGAGAGTATAAGATAATATAGCTACTTCTAGAGTAAGGGGAGAAAATTCTCTAAAAAAAAAATGAAATGTTTGTGCATACAATTTACAGGATCTGCATGATTGTACATGGACCTTTGAAGGCTGAATGGGAAAAAAAAAACACAAAAAAGAACATAAGAGCATAGCTTTCATATTATTAAGTATTCATTATCCTAACCTGTGATGTCAAAGTTAAGATTAGAGCATGAGAAACAAAATATTTGTGGTCACAGTTAATATACAAAGCAAAGTTAACTCTACTTAATTTTTCCTTCAGGTCCAGATGATGAGTAGAAGAGAAGTAATGAGTGAGACGAAGTAGGCCTCAAATTACATGTGTGAAGGCATTCAAAAGTCAGACTGGAGTGTCCTATGGTCTGAAAGATGCAATAGATTAACCCCTTCCTAAAGTGGAACAATAATAAATCTAAGTTTCGAATTTGTGGTTTGTTGGGGGAAAGTAACACTAAAGATTTTTCTTCAGCTAAAACAGGTTTGGCTCAGTGGATAGAGTGTTGGCCTGTGGACTGAGGGGTCCCAGTTTTGATTCTGGTCAAGGGCATGTTCATTGTTTGTGGGCACATCCCCAGTAAGGAGCATGCAGGAAGTGGCTGATCGATGTCTCTCTCTCATCGATGTTTCTAACTTTCTATCCCTCTCTCTTCCTCTCTGTTAAAAATCAATAAAATATATTTAAAAAAAAAGATTTTTCTTTGGATAGAAATAAGGACCTGAGCCCTGACTGGTGTGGTTCAGATGGTTGAATGTGGTCCCATGCATAGAAAGGTTGCAAAGTTTGATTCCTGGACAAGGCACATGCTCAAGTTGCAGGTTCCATCCCTGGTCCAGCTGCAAGATGTTTCTCTTTTGCATCAATGTTTCTCTTTCTTTCCCTCTCCCTTCCTCTCTCTCTAAAATCAATAAAAAGATATTTTTAAAAACTAAATAAGTGAAAAGAATTAAGAACTCTATATAATTAAATGAAAAAGTAGAGATGGACCAAAGATGGTGGCCAACAGGACAATAGTGAGGGAGAGTGTGAGTGAAGGAGGGAGTAAAAGGGGAGTATGTGGATGTGTGTGTATGTGTGTGTGTGTGTGTTACAGTTAGATCTTGAAAGACTTTCAGGGGCTGATGGACCAGGCTCCCCTAGATGGGGAGCCCCGGCTACTGCTACACTCACTCCCAGATAGCTGGCACTAGCACAGAAACCATGCCATCTAGAAGGGGAGAACTGCTGTAACTAGGAGCCCAGCCTCACTATCACCAAGACTGGCCTCAGATGCCATCCTGGACCCTACAGGCACTCCAGCCAAAGACCTGCTACCTCAGCTGCAGACCCACAGGCACTGGAACTTCAGCCTTCCCAGCTGCAGTCTTCTGTGAGTTCCAGAGCACACTCCCCTTCCACCCACCATAGCTTTGGTCCTGTATTAGGCCCCATGCATCCTAGTGACTGGGACCCCCAGTGAGTATTAATTCCATGGCACTCCAACTATGCCCTCTACTTCAACCCTGGGTCCCACCACTGCACAAACATCTCGCTAAGCCCCCCACTTCAGCACTGAGCCTCATCAAGCCCGCCATTTTAACCCCAGGCCCCATGCACCTACCTGGACCCTCCAGGGAGTCTCAGAGAGCACAATCCTCCTGCAAAGCTCACTGCTGCAGCCAGAGTCCCCATGCAACTTGGCACCTAGATCCTTCCATAAGAGCAAAAATGGGGAGACAAAGAAACAATCCCCAAAAGAAAGAAAAGGAAGAGTCACCAGAAAAGGTACTAAAATGAAATGGAGGCATGCAATATGTCAGAAAAAAGAATTTAGAGTAAGGCTCATACAGTTTCTAAACCAGCTGGATGAGAAAATCAACAACTTATGTAAGAATCAAAAGGAATAAAGAATGATATAGCTACAATAAAAAAACACAATGGAAGGTTTCAACAGTAGACTAGAAGAAGCTGAGGGCTGAATTAGCAAATTAGAAGACAGGGCAGAAAACACACCCAATCTGAACAGCAATTGGAAAAAAGAATTAACAGGCAGGAGGAGAGCCTAAGGGAGCTTTTGGACAATATGAAATGAAGTAACATATGTAGAATAGGGGTACCAGAATGACAAGTAGATGAGCAAGAATTTGGGGAAGGAAAAAGTCACACAAGCACAGAGTCCCAAACAAGATTAACCCAAAAGACCCACACCAAGACACATCATAATTACAATGGCAAATATTAATGATAAAGAGAGAATCTTAAGGGCTGCAAGAGAGAGACAGAGTTATCTACAAGGGACCTCCCATTAGATTATCAAATGATTTCTCAACAAAAAACATCAGGCCAGAAAAGAATGGAAGGAAGTATACAAAGTGATGCAAAGCAGGAAACTGAATCCAAAAATACTCTATCCAATAAGGCTATCATCATTTGAAATTGAAGGGGAAATCAGGAGTTTCACAGACCAAAAAAAAAAAAAAAGGCTAAAGGAGTTTATCACTACCAAGCAAGCAAAGCAAGAAATGCTAATGGGACTGTTGTAAAAAGAAGAAATAGAAATGTAAGAAGGAACACAGGCACAAAACAAATGGCTACAAACAAGTACTTATCAGTAATAATCTTAAATGTAAATGGACTAAGTGCTCCAATCAAGACAGAGTAGCTGAATGGATAAGAAAACACTATATACAACAAAGGACTCACATAGACTGAAAGTGAAGGGATGAAAAATATCTTTCAGGCAAATGGAAATGAAAAAAAAACTGGGGTAGCAATACTTATATCTGACAAAATAGACCTCAAAGTGAAGGCCATAACAAGAGGTAAGGAAGGCATCTTCATAATACTAAAAAGATCAATACAACAAGAGGATATAACTCTGGTAAACATATATGCACCCAATGCAAGAGCACCCAAATACATAAAAAAAACTTTTGGAAAATATCAAGGGAGAGGTCAACAGAAATACAATCATAGTAGGGGACTTTAATATCCTATTGGCATTACTGAATAAATCCTCTAAACAAAAAATTAGCAAAAAAAATCAATCCTAAATGATTCACTAGATCAGAGGAAATTAATTTATATCTTCACCCTAAAGCTACAGAATATACATTCTTCTCAAGTGCACATGAAAAATTCTCAAAGACAGAGCACATATTTGGTCACAGGCAAAGTCTCTCCAAATTCAAGAAGATTGAAATCATATTAAGAATCTTCTCAGATCACAATGGCATAATATTAGAAATAAACAATAAAAAATTCAAACACTTAGAGGCTAAATAGCATGCTATTAAATAATAGTTGATGAACCTCTAGCCAGGCTCACCAAGAAGCAAAGAGAGAGGAGCCAAATGAACAAAATCAGAAATGAAAGAGAGAAAATATAACAGACACCACAGAAATACAAAGGATTGTAAGAAAATACTGTGACAACTTTTTTCAACAAATTGGTCAACCTAGAAGAAATGGACATATTCTTAGAAAAATACATCAAAAACTCCATCAGGAAGTATAAAAATAAAATTGGAATAAATAATTAAGGAGGAAATTGAAGCAATAATAATAATTTTTAAAAAATCCAGCAAACAAAAGCCCTGGCCAGACAGCTTCACAGGGGAGTTTTATCAAACATTCAAGGAAAAACTAAAACCTATCCTCAGTTTATTCCAAAAAATCCAAGAGGAAGGAAAACTTCCAAGCTCTTTCTATAAAGCCACCATTATTCTAATCCCAAAACTAAAGACAACATAATGAAAGAGAATTATAGGTCAATATCCCTCATGAACATAGATGCCAAAATCTTCAACAAAATCCTAGCATATTGGATCCAGCATTACATTAGAAAGATCGTACACTATGTCCAAGTGGAATTTATTCTGGGAATGCAAGGATGGTACAATATCCACAAATCAATAAATGTGATACATCACATAAATAAATTGAGAGATAAAAATCACATAATTATATCAATTGATGCAGAAAAAGCATCTGACAAAATCCAACACTCTTTCTTGATAAAAACTCTGAGCAAAGTGGGAATAGAAGGATCATACCTCAACATAATAAGAGCCTTATATGACAAACCTACAGGCAGCATCATACTCATGGGCAAAAACTAAAACCATTTTTCTTAAGAAAAGAAACAAGACAGGGATGCCCACTCTCACCACTCCTGTTCAACATAGTCCTGGAAGTACTAGCCATATCAATCAGACAAGAAGAAGAAATAAAAGGCATCCAAATTGGAAAAGAAGAAGTAAAATTGCCATTATTCACAGATGACATGATATTGTACATAGAAAACACTAAAGACTCCATAAAAAAAAAACTACTAGACTTAAATGAATTCGGCAATGTAGCAGGATACAAAATTAACACCCAGAAATCTATGGCTTTTTTATACACCAATAATGAACTCATAGAAAGAAAAACAAAACTATCCCATTTACCACTGCACCAAAAAAATTAAGATACCTAGGAATAAATTTAAATAAGGAGGTAAAAGACGTGTATTCAGAAACCAAGAGGACATTGAAAAAAGAGAGAGAGGAAGACATAAACCAATGAAAATCTACTGTTCATAGATTGATAGAATCAACATCATTAAAATGTCTATACTACCCAAAGCAATTTATAGATTTAATGCAATCCCCATTAAAATACCAATGGCATTCAAAGAACAAACTCTCCAAAAATTCATATGGATATACATAGCCACAGCAATCCTGAGAAAAAGAACAAAGTTAGAGGGATCCCAATACCAGATATCAAGCTATATTACAAAGCCACTGTCCTCAAAAGTGCCTGGTACTGGCACAAGAACAGACACATAGACCAATGGAACAGAACAGAGAACCCAGAAATTGACCCAAGCCATTGTGCTCAATTAATATTTGACAAAGGAGGCAAAGACATAGTCTCTTCAATAAATGGTGTTAGTCCAAGACCAGTTTGGCTCAGTGAATAGAGCGTCGGCCTGCGATGTTTCTGATTTTCTATCCCTCTCCCTTTCTCTCTGTAAAAAAATCAATAAAATATATTTAAAAAAATAAAATAAAGTAAAAATAAATGGTATTAGGAAAATTGGACAATACAGGCAAAAAAATGAAGCTAGACCACCAACTTACACCATACACAAGAATAAAATCAAAATGGATAAAGGACTTAAACATAAGATGGGAAACCATAAAAATCTTAGAGGAATCTACCGACAGAAAAATATCAGACATATGTCCTAGCAGTATCTTTACTGATACTGCTCCTAGAACAATAGAAACTAAGGAGAAAGTAAACAAATGGGACTACCTCAAAATAAAAAGCTTCTGCACAGCAAAGGAAACCATCAACAAAACAAGAAAGCCCACTGTATGGGAGAACATATTTGCCAATGTTATTTCTGACAAGGGCTTAATCTCCAAAGTTTACCAGGAAATCATACAACTTAACAATAGGAAATAAACAATCCAATAAAAAAAAATGGGCCAACAACCTAAATAGACACTTTTCAAAAGAGGACAAGACACATAATGAAAACATGCTCAAAGTCACTAATTATCGGAGAGATGCAAATCAAAAAGACAATGCGATATCTTCTCATACCTGTTAGAATGGCTATCATAAACAAATCCACAAACAACAAGTGCTGGTGAGGATGCAGAGAAAAAGGAACCCCTCATGCATTGCTGGTAGGAATGTAGACTGGTATAGCTACTGTGGAAAACAGTATGGAGTTTCCTCAAAAAACTAAAAATGGAACTCACATTTGACTCAGTGATTCCACTTCTAGGAATATATCCCAAGAAATCAGAAACACCAGTCAGAAAGGATATATGCACTCCTATGTTCTTAGCAGCACAATTTACCATAGCTAAGATTTGGAAACAGCCTAAGTGCCCACCAGCAGATGAGTGGATTAGAAAACTGTGGTACATCTACACAATGGAATACTATACTGCAGTAAAAAAGGAATTCTTACCATTCAATACAGCATAGATGGACACGGAGAGCATTCTGCTAAGCAAAATAAGCCAATTGCAGAAAGATAAATATCACATGATCTCACTCATTTGTGGAACATAGTTGATGAACAAAAATAGATCCAGAGATAGATCGAACGGACCATCAAACCTCAGGGGGAAGGCAGGGGAGGCAGGGGGATAAGAGATCAACCAAAGGATTTGTATGCATGCATATAAGCATAACCAATGGACACAGACACTAGGGCGGTGAGGGCATGTGCTGGGGGAGTGGAGATGGCTGGGAAGAGGTCAATGGGGGAAAAAGGAGACATACGTAATATTTTAATCAATAAAGAATAAAAAGTAAAGAAAAAGTAGAAGAGTCTTAGATGATTTGGCTCAGTGGATAGAGCATCGGCCTGCAGACTAAAAAGTCCTGGGTTTGATTCTAGTTGAGGGCACATGTCTGGATTTCATCCTTGATCCCCAGTAAGAGGCGTGCAGGAGGTAGCCGATCAATGATTCTTGCTCATCCATCATTGATGTTTCTATCTCTCTCACCCTCTCCCTTCCTCTCTAAAATCAATAAAAATATATTTTTTTAAAAAAAGAAAGAAAAGTAATTTTTTAAAAAGTAGAAGAAAGAAGGGCCTGATTTATCTATCCTTATAATATAGGGATTATCTTAATTTTACAGGTGAGAAAACTGAAGTCCATAATATTGAATGAGTACTTACTAGTATGTGACTAAATAAAAGATTATACTTAGGTAACTCCTTCTTTATCATGAGAAAGTTCCCTAATAATTTTACATAACTTAAGATTTCAAAAAGTCAATGTTTACTAATAATAGTTTTGGGGATTAAGAATGTTTGTGCTCTTTGAACAATTCGACTTCTGAGAACATATGCTAATGTAGTGTTCCAAATTAGGCAAAAGTTGTCAGGAAGGTGGTCAAAACAACATGATTTATACCTGGAAACTTCTAAACTATGTAAACATTCAGGGCACAATAAATGCAAGCACTGTCAAACCCATGACTCTGGAGTCAAGCTGCCTTGATTCAGATTTCAGCTCTTTCCCTTGATGGCTATGCAATGCTGGCAAGGTTCTCTGAGTCTTAGCTTTGCACCTATAAAATGGGGACAGAACTCTGCCTCTCTTGTAGGGTTACTGTGGAGAGTAAATGATGTATGCCGACTTCTTAAAACAGTGCCGGGCACTGTGTATGTGCAGTTATTGTTATTGACAGGATGCAATGTAAAATTATGGGCATGGATAATCTAATAATATCTAAAAACCTAAAGGATATACAAGTCAGCTTGCTGATCGATTGGATATGGCAGCAAGAGAGGTGTCTTACAGTCATTCCCAGGGGGTTTCTTCCAAACTACCAGGAAAGTGAAATTTCTTTCTCCTGAGATAGAGAAGGTGGAAAGCCGACATATCTGAGGTGGAGGATGGGAGCCCAGCATTCTGGGTGGGGAAGGAGGGTTGGCTTAAACAACAGAAATTTATTTCTCAGAGTTCTGGAGGCTAGAAGTCTGAGATCAGAATGCTAGCAAGGTTGGTTTTCTGATGAGGGCTCTCTTCTCGGCTTGCAGATGGACGATTTCTTGCTAACTCTTCACATGGCACATTGAGAGAGACAGGAAAGAGGAAGGGAAAGAAGGACTTCTGTTTCAGTGTGCCATTTGCTGTTGCAGAGACAGGGCCAGGTAGAGAGGTCGAGAGGCAGCTGGATAAACAAATCTGCAGCTCAGGGGAGAGGGGCAGGCAGAGGCATTTAACTTGGAGTCAGCAGTATGGGAATGGTATTTAAAGCCACAAGGCTAGCCTAAGTCACGTGGACACTCAGGGTAGAGATAATAATAAGTCTGAGAACTGACCCCGAGCATTTGTGATGTTTGAGGTAGAGAAATGAGGAGTCAGTTAAGCAGACAGAAGGAGCAGCCTGTGGTGTAAGAAGAGAACCACGGGTTGGAGGAGACTGGAGTGAACAGCTGTGTCAAATGCTGAAACTTCAGACTTGAGAAGTGAGAGCTGACTTGGTGGGGAGGTTTTCAGTGAGGTTGACAAAGCTGTCTCAGGACGGTGGTGGGGATGAAAGACTGATTGGAGGGGTTCAAGTGAGACCAGGAGGAGAGACTTAGAGACCGTGAGGGTTAGATATTTTTTAATTGTTTTATTTTCCCAAAAAAAGACCAGAGAACTGCGGTAGTAGATGGAAAGGCATGTGAAATATTTTCATTGATTTTTAGAGAGAGAGGAAGGGAGAGGAATAGAGAGATAAACATCAATTATGAGAGAATCATTGATCAGCTGCCTCCTGTATGCCCCACCCTGGAGATCAAGCCTCCAACCAGGAACCAGGGCATGTGCCTGACCAGGAATCGGTGACCTCTTGGTTCATAGGTCCTTGTTCAACTGTGGAACCACACCAGCTGGGCGGGATTTATTTCAAGGTCAGAATCATTACAGCATATTACAGTTGATGGGAATGATCCAGTAGAGAAGGAGTAAGAACTGATTCAGGAGTCATGGGATTAGTCCTGGAAGGAGTGGGGCTTCAACAGCAGAGATCATCACATCCACAGCAAGAGGAGGGAAGGCAGGGCGTGCATGCAGGGCAGAGGCTGGAAGATGTGCTGATGGGGTGTGTTTACTGTTTTCTCCTATTTCATTCCTCAGTGAGTGCTTCAGATTCTTACCAACTGATAAGGCGAGAAGAGCTGGAGGTTTGAGGAGAGAGAAGGAGGGAAGAATCAGGTGGCCTGGGAGAGCTGGTGGACCAGGAGACTTAGTGGGGCTGCCAGACCAAAGCCCATCCTGGAGGCCGGTGAGCACCGACTTGAGACAATTCTGAAAATTCATGTTTTTCTGCAGCCTGTCTTGCTGCCTGGCTTCAGTCGAGGTGCAGACAGAGAGTGGAATTGTTTGTCAGTGTCTGGGCTTCTTCCCAACCAATTACATCAGAATTTCTAGGACCCATCCTTTAGTGGGCATATTTGAAGTGCTCACCCGTGCAGCCAGGGTTCAGAATCCTGGATTAAATAAAGATAAAGGTGAAGGGAGCATTAGCAGAAGAGCCGGAAATCCAGGACACCTGCTGTGAAAAATTCAGTGTCTATTAAATTACCTAAATGTGTCTTGTCAATTTAACCGAGCAAAGGAGCCCAAGAGGAGAAACTGGTATTGATTGAGTGCCTGCTCTGGGTTAGAAATTGTGCTCAGCTCCGAATAAAATAAGAATTACAACTTCTACTTTAGAGTAAATAAGCTGAGACCCAGACAGGCGATGTGAGCTGCCCTCAGTTCCACCACTAACCAGTAACAAAGCCAGGATTTAGATCCAGAACCAATTTATTCTCAAGATTTTGTGAAAGACGTGGGACTTGAGCTGTGTGTTAAACGTGCAGTGGGGTTTTGATTTTGAAGATTCAGGAGGGCGAGGGATGCTCTGAGAAGAAAGGCCTGGGTGGGCAAGAAAGAATATGATGAAGGCAAGAAATATTCAGGGGGAAGGATGCCTCTGGTGGCCAGGTGGGATGAAGTAAATGAAGGAACAAATGATTCAACCCACCAACCAACACATAAAGGAATTGGGATGGTGTCTGTCTTCCATAGCTAGAGAGTGGGGCTGCCTGCCAATATACGTAGGGCCCGAGGAAGCTGCATTGCCAAACTTCGAAGCAAATGCCCCCTGTATTGTTTGTATAATTCCTTATTTTTCAGAAATGATAGCTCTTGGGCTCCATTGAGATAAAAGATGGCCTCTGATTATCATCAGTCTCCAAGGCTGGGGAGCTTTATGTGCCCACAGAATCTTAGCATCTATATTTCTCTAGCTTTAATCTCAGGGTCAATATCCCCATATAGCACTGCTGGTAATAAATAGCCAGTAGTAAATGATAAAGTAAGCTACTGTGTTTTATTTTATTTGGCTTTCAAGCCAATCAATTTTATAGCCTTCTGTTGGAGTACTGAAAAAAACAAACACACATTCTGGAGATAGCAAAGAATGATATGAAAACATGACAAAATGAATCTCTATCTCCCCGCTTCCCCCATGGAAAGAGGCCCTAAGTAGACTGTTGATTATGCATCTAATAAGGTGGCTGCTCCTGAAATGGCCCTATTGATTGGTTTGCAAGTAACTCTACTTTATGCCTCTTTAGCTGCTCAGACCCAGTTGTGGGATGAACTCAGCGATCACATCAGTTTGATTGCCTTCTCACAGAGATATTTTTGCTATGTTTTTACTTTAAGAATAGGGACAACCATAATTTCTGAAATAGTAGCAAAATGAGAGAGAGATATAGATGAAAAATAAACTAGCAACTGTCCTCAACAGTAGTGCTTATTAGAGAGCTGGATCTTCCATCTCTGCCTCGTTATTCCTTTGGGAAATAGATGTGGTCCAAATAAGGTGGGAAAGTAGCCTGCCTGTCCTGTAATAGAAAGCATACACTTGAAAGTTTTTATTTATTGGGAAAAAAGTATAAATCATCCAATCAAAAAGTATGTAATAAATTCAACATAAAAGGTAGCTTTCAAGTATGATGTACTTGTCTGAGTTTCCATTTCTAACCGAGAAAGTCTTTTTAGTTCAAGTAATTCATCAATGCAGCCAGCCCTGCTCATTCATTCACTGAGCAAACCTTTACAGAGTGTCTACCCTGAGCCAGATAGTGTGCTGGGCACTGAAAATAAGACCAAGGAAAATAAGACAGACCTTGAGCTCAAAAAGACCTTACACTAATAACTAGGGCTTTTCTAGCAGATATTCATGGAGCAAGAAAGAGGCTAATATTCAGGGGTTGCACACACTGTCCAAATGCACAACCAGATTTATGACTCCCCAGAAGTGTCATTTGGGTTGCCTTTGTATAATCTGCAGGGTCTGGAGTAAAATTTACTACTGCTATGGGACCAACTGGAATTCCCCTAAGAACGGATGGCCAGAAGGGTATTTGCATCTGAAGTGCGTATTTTACAGAGATTATGTGAATTCGTTATAGGCATACATTTCTTGATTTTTATTTTATTTATTATTTTTTTAATTTTTAAAATCCACTTTGGGGGACTGGGAGGGCGAGGGGAGGTACCACCTGGACTGCTAAGGGCTTGCTGTTGTCACACAGAAGGCATTCCAAAGTTAAAAACAGACTCCAGTGCCATAAAGGATACAGCTCCACAGCTTCCAGGCACCACATTCTTAGTTGCCACTCCTCAGCCTCTTTTGCTGGTTTTGTTCTCCCTGGCTGCAGCTGCTGGAGGGTTCTGCCACTCGCCCAGTTTTCAATTCCATCTAGCTTCACTCTCTTGGTCATCTCATCAAGTCACATGGCTCTGAATACCATCTATCTGCTGACAACTCCAAAATTTCTGCCTATGACCAAGACCTCTCTCTTGATCTCAAACTCTAAACTTATGTAGAAAAGTCCTACCCTAGCAGTTTTGACTCAGTGAGTAGAGCTTTGGCCTGCAGACTAAAGGGTCCTGGGTTCAATTCTGGTCAGTTGTCAGAGTTGGGGAGGTTGGGGAGCTGGATGAAATAGGTGAAGGGATTAAGGAAGAAAAACACCTCATAGACACAAGATATTCATACGGTGATTACCAGAGGGAAGGAAGGCATGGGGGGAAGTAGAAGAAGGTAAAGGGGGAATAAATAATGACAGGACACTAGACTATGGGTGGTGAACACACAATACAATATACAATTGAAGTATTATAGAAATGAAACCTATTTAATTAACCAATGTAACCCCAATATATTCAGTACAAAAATTTTTAATTTAAGAAAAAGTCTTTTCTCCATTTAACCATCCCATCTAAACTGCAACCTTCCCACTCTTGGCACTTTGGAGTAGGTTGAATTGTTGCCCCCGCCACCACCACCAAAAAAAAAAGTAAATAAAAAAGATATGTCCATGTCCAAATCCCTGGAACCTGTACTTGTTACCTTATTTGGAAAAAAAAAAGATATTTGCAGATGTAATAAAATTAGGACTTTAGGATAATCCTGTCTGGATTATCCAATTGGATCTAAATCCAATGACAATTGTATTCATAAAAAGCAGAAGAGGAGACACACAGAGAGGGTAATGTGTAGCTGGAGGCAAAGATTGGAGTGATGTAGCCACAAGCCAAGGAAAGCAGACAGCTACCACAGTGGGAAGAGAGTAAGGAGTCTCCACTCAAGCCTTCAGAGGGGCAGGGCCCTGCTGACACCTTGATGTAGACTTCTAGCCTCCAGAACTGTGAGAGAATCAAGTTCTGTTGTTGGAAGCCAACCAGTTTGAAATAATTTGTTACAGCAGCCCTAAGAAACCAAGATAATGGTTAAGCATCACTCAACCCCAGGCTTGTTTAGATTTAAGTATTGTGGTGTTTAAGGAAATAAACCTGTGTATATTAATATTTGTGTGAAGTAAAAGCACATATTTGGTATTTTATGGGCCTGTGATGTTTAAGATAATTTGATCTAATATTAAAATTAACATATTTGTGTTTTTATTGATTTTTTAGAGAGAGGAAAAAAGAGAGAGAGATTTTGAGAATAGTTACCTCCCATACTTGCCCCAACCAGGGATCTAATTCAAAACCTAGATATGTGCCCTGACTGGAATTCAAACCCACAACCTTTTATTTATTTGTTTGTTTCTTTCTTTCTTTGTTTGGTGTATGGGACAATGCTTGAATCAAATGAGCCAGCTGGCCAGCACCAAAATTAACGTATTTGTAAACTCCAATTTATAATGTGTAAATATTTGCTTTAGATTTTTAAGTTACATTTTTCTTAGCTTATGTACAGTATTAAAATATTTAAAGGAAACAAAGGTTAACCCTATTCATAAGTTTGATTTTTTTTTTTTAGTTTGCTGTGTTATTTGAGTACTCAGGAAGTTATGTTAGTTCAATCCAAGCACTAAAGTAATAAAAAAAGAAATAGAGGACATTGATTTATAAATGCAATTTAAAATGCTTGAAATCATTAACTTAGTTAAGCTTAGAAACAGAATCACATACCAGTCAAAGGCCTTTAACATAGCTTTAAAAAGTGTACGACAGGCTGTATCTAATATACAAAGAACAATAATATTTGTTTCAAAACTTAAAGCTTCAGAAAAAATAGTTTTTTAATCTGTAACTTTAATAAATTAAATATTAATTTTTAAAAGCAACATTAACCTCTGAATGGTTTTTATTGCCTCAAAGCCACCCAAGGGCACCAAAAAGCTCACATTTAATAGAAGCAACATAAAAGAAACTTTCTAACTCTGCCATCCTTCAGGCCAGGGCTGGGGAGGCGGACAGTGCGAAGGTGACCTGTGCTGTGGTGGGGACAGCAGAGGACCGTGAACTTCGCTGGTGGGTGCCGCTGCTCTGAGCCGGGCCTTCCTTGTCATGGGAGGACCATCAGGTCCACAGGCCTCTAGTGACTGAACAGACAACATTTTGAGTTCCATCAAAGCTCTATTCTGCCATTCCTGTCCTTTCTCTCCAACACAGTGCCCTAAGTGTGGCATTCAGGAAAGCATTGGACTTTCTGTTTCTTTATTAGCTTAATTTGAGGACCCAACTCTGTCCCCAGAGAGAAACCCCAGAAGAGTCATTTTGAAGTGGCAGCCGTTCGGTTTTAGTGCATTCCTTCCCATGCATTGGTGCAGGCACTGTTGGCTTCTTTGTGTGTGGCTGCTGGTCCCAAAGTTCCCATCAGCTCCCAGTTGGCCCCTCGGGCAGGTCCAGGTGAGGCAGCCCTGGCAGTGCTGTCCTGACTGGCACACACAGGCTTGGTCCTAATGCTGCCATTATCAGTTCTCAGAGAATTTCAGCAGGTGGCATAAGGCCTGTAATGTGTAAACCATAAAGAGACAAAAATGATTTCACATGAAAGAAGAAACTAAAAAGAGACTTGACAATGATTTGGAATATAGAGGGTCGGACAAAAGTAGGTTTTCAATTGTTTGTAAGGAAAATAATACAAATTAATAAATAATAACATAAGAGTACTAGTGAAGTTTTGTGTGCTCACCACTGTAAACCGACTTTTGCCTAACCCTCTGTAACCACCTTTAATACTGTCCTTAGCTCTGTCTACTTCCATCTCGTATTCACTTCAGAGCTCCCACGGCACTCCAGGGGCTAAGAGTGGGGCAGTGAGAGAAGCCAGGTGACAAGAGGAGCACGAGACTGGCACTGTGGGATAGCACTGTGAGATGGATGGGACTGTGGGATGGCACTGTGGGATGGAACTGTGGGATGGCACTATGGATGGCACTGTGGATGGCACTGTGGATGGCACTGTGATTGGAACTGTGGATGGCACTGTGGATGGCACGGTAGGATGGAACTGTGATTGGAACTGTGGGATGGCACTGTGGGATGGAAATGTGAATGGCACTGTGGATGGCACTGTGGGATGGCACTGTGGGATGGAAATGTGAATGGCACTATGGATGGCACTGTGGGATGGCACTGTGGGATGGCACTGTGGATGGCACGGTAGGATGGAACTGTGGATGGCACTGTGGGATGGCACTATGGATGGCACTGTGGGATGGCACTGTGGATGGCATTGTGGATGGCACTGTGGATGGCACTGTGGGATGGCACTGTGGATGGCACTGTGGGATGGCACTGTGGATGGCACTGTGGATGGAACTGTGGGATGGAACTGTGGGATGGCATTGTGGGATGGCACTGTGGATGGACTGTGGATGGCACTGTGATTGGAACTGTGGATGGCACTGTGGATGGCACTGTGGGATGACACTGAGGGATGGCACTGTGGATGGCACTGTGGGATGGAACTGTGGATGGCACTGTGATTGGAACTGTGGATGGCACGGTAGGATGGAACTGTGGGATGGCACTGTGGGATGGCACTGTGGATGGCACTGTGATTGGAACTGTGGGATGACACTGAGGGATGGCACTGTGGATGGCACGGTAGGATGGAACTGTGGGGTGGCACTGTGGATGGCATCCACCTCTCAGCAAAACCTGTAGAGCAGTGCATCCATGGCTGGATGCCATCCCAACTCGGACTACAGGAAGCTTAGTGCCCTTTCTCTGCTGTGGGTCCAACTTGCCAGTTCCAGAAAACTAGGAAACACCCCACTTACTGCTTCCCATGACCTCATTAAGAGAACAAGGACACTGGTTGTCACTGGATTGAATCAACAGGGAGTTTTTGTTCTTATCTCCATGGAGATTATTCAGTAGAAACCAAAACACAATAAACCAAGATTTTTATTACATCTCATTGAAAATCATTCCTTTTATTATATGTTGTTGGAAATTACTCCTTTTATTACTAGTATATATCGTTGGAAATTGTTCCTTAAGAGTCTTTGAGGAAGTTCAGTGTCCAGTTATAGCTGAGTGACAAGGAGGAGCATGAGGTGCCTCCTCTGTGATGTCGTCCCCACATGTCCTTCCAGCCACTCCAGGTGAGCTGGCTGCAATATCTCCCATTTGTCTGACAAACACTTGCTTGGCGCCTGCTTTACTGGGACTATAAAAAATAAGAGTTTCCATCTCTGATGGCTACCAGAGGGAAGGGAAGTTGGGGGACTGGGTAAAAAAAGTGAAGGGATTAAGAAGTAGAGATTGGTAGTTACAAATAGTCATAGGGATGTAAACTACAGCGCCTAGGGCATGAAGTCAGTAGTATTGTAATAACTGTGTGGTGCCAGGTGGGTGCTGGAAATAGAGGGGGGAGCACTTTGTGAAGTGTATGTTTGTCTAACCACATGCTGTACACCTGAATTTAATGCAAAATAGCATGAAATGTAAATTGTAATTTAAAAATAAAATTGAAAACAATGCTTACAATAAATAAATAAATAAATAAATAAATAAATAAATAAATGTATGTTTTAGTCTCTGACTTCAAGGAGCTTTCAGTAGAATGAAGAGAGGGAAACGTAAACATAATAACAATGTATTGTTTTGAACACTAGTGGAAGTGCAGGGTTGCTGGGTATCCTAATATATAAAAAGCCTGGGTCCATCACATTTGCAATGACCAGGAAGCTCAATCATTCACCAGGATGTGCGTGCAGCAGCTGAAGGTCTGAACTGCTGACCTCTTGGAGAGAGAGAGAGGCGGAGCTGATCAGCAGTGGCAGTGGCTGCCGGTGAGGCCAGGAGAGAGATGCAGGGTGATCAGACCTTGCTTCTCTCTCCCTTGCCAGCAGCCAAGCCTCTCTCTCTCCCCCAGAGGTCAGTAGTTCAGCTGCTTGCCAGCAGCCTGGCGTGGCTGCTGATCAGCCCTGCCTCTATGATCAGGCCTGGAGATAGGCCCAGAGATGCTGACTGGCATATAAGCCAACCAATCAGAACCAAACCTGGGTGAATTGTGAGGAGCCAATGGCTGCCTAGGGGCAGGGCTTTTGACACTGACTGGCATAGAAACTGACCAATTAGAACCAAATTGGCCAGCAAAGGAGGGCAGTTGGAGGCAACCAGGATGGCAAGGGAGCAGTTAGGTGGTGATCAGGCTGGCAGGGGAGCAGTTAGGGACAATCAGGCAGGCAGGCAGGAGAGCCAGTTTTAGGAGCCAGCAGTCAAGGATTGTGTGAGGGATGTCTAAACCAACAGTTGGACATCCCCTGAGGGGTCCCAAATTGGAAAGGGTGCAGGTTGGCTGAGGGAAACCCCACCGCTGTGCATGAATTTCATGCACTAGGCTTCTAGTGGTTATATAAGCAAGTGGTGCACTACACAACTCCAGGTAGGGCAGAGGCCTTTCACATAGCAGTCGGGTGAATGCACAGCCACCTGTGTCAGGCTTAGTGGCTCTAGAGGTAGATGGAAAGGGCCGATAACCTGGGCACACAAAGAAGAGCAATGAGTGGTAGGTGGACAGGCTCTAAAGCTGCTTCCCAACTTCTATGTTCCCATCCTTGAGTGTGGCCAGACCTGTGACTTCATTTTGACCAATATAATATGGAAATGGTGATAGGATGTCCCTTCTAAATTGTGTTACTAAGACTTTAATGCCCCACTTGTTAGGAGACCTGCTCTTTTGCTGGCTTTGGAGAAGCAGGCTACCACCAGCTTCCCTATAGAAAGGCAACATGACAAGGAATTGAGAGCAGCTGACATCTGACAGCCAGCAAGAAATAAGGCCTCAACCTGACAGCCCAGGAGAAACTGAATGCTGTCAACAACCACAGGAGCTTGGAAGCATCTCCTTCCCCAGTCAAGCATTCAGATGAGAACCCAGCCTTGGCTGATACTGTGATTGTGAGAAACCTTGAAGCAAAGAATTAAGCTAAACCTGAACCCATGATTCCACTGATACTGTGATAAAATAAATGTGTGTTGCTTTAGGGGACTCGTTGGATGCTAATATTGCTGTGCAGTAGTAGCTATATAATACAGGTGGTAAGGGACAGCATCTCAGGTCATATACACACTATGTTTCCATGGCACTTTGGAAAATCCTCAGAACAGTGTATTGCAAATGTTTGTCTTCCTTCTTGAAGCTGTTGTCTTATTCACCTCTGAGTTTCTTCATCTGTAAAATATGATAATACTAGAACCTGCTGCTGCAGGCTGCAAATTAGGTAAGTTAAGCAATGTGCTTAACATGATGCCTGATTTAGTAAGTGCTCATTAAAAACTACTTCTAACTCTTTAGGGGTTAGCACAGTACCTGGCACATGCCTTATACATATTTATTGGATGAATGATTACCTACATGCAAGACTGATATATCAGCACCTTATGGAAAAAGAAACCAGAAGGCACCAATGATGTATAAAATAGTGTGCAAGAGTGACTAAGCACACCTAGGCAGATAGCAGGCCAAAATAAAGTGGTACCTTATAGGAATATCCATTAGGAATAGCTGCTTCTTTTAGTTTTGCCCTCTCTGGACATCTAGAAGACAATCAACAGAGTCTGATGTGACTCTTTAATGCCTCTTTTCTAAGGATTTTAAAATCCCTTTAGTATTTCTTTCATTCACAATGCATTTGTGCATTCCACCCACAAACATTTACTGAGGACAAGTCTATGCTAGACACTGGATTAAGCACAGAGAATAAATACAACATGAGCAAAACAGAGCTGTTCACAATCCCGGGGCTTGGTAATGACCTATCTGGTGAGAATCTCCTCTGTATGTCCTGAGTAGCCCTTCCCTCAACCCCTTGCTATTGGTGCTATACTAGAATCTCCTTCTCTTGTTTTGGGGTTCTCAGTATTCTTTACAAAGTCTTTACCCTCTTCTTATGCACTTGCTTTAGGAAGCGTCTTTAGATATTAAGTCTTCATCAATTAAATGTTATGGAAGGCTTTTCTCCCCCTAGTAATCTCCTTCCCATGAAAATAGGCAAGTGATTTTGCAACTAATATCTCTTTAATATGGATGTTCTTTGTGGTCTCTTTTCTGATGTGTTTCTTTCTGAGGAACTGGGGAGATACCAGGGCCCTTTGATGGTTAAAAAATCTTTTATGGCTTGGGGCACAACCTTAAGTGGCATTGCATACCACCTCACACTTCCAGACACTGTACAAGGAGAATGGTGGGATAGCCTATCTAACTGATTCCAACAGCTGCTGTTTAGTTGTGGGATGGGTGAAGTAATCACCAACAAAAGCACAAAGAGAGCAACAAAGAGAAGCCCACAAGCAATTTGACACATCTCCGAGTGACCAGGGAGGAGCAACACCTGACACCCCAGTCCCAGCCTACACCCACTGCTGATTTCTTGGCAAAAGCTTTGGATCCACCCAGAAGAATTACAAACAAGGACAGACTTGCTTTAATCTTTGTTGGTTTGTTCTTTTAAATAAAACAACAAAATGAGTAGCCATGCACCTACCACCCAACTTAAGAAACAGAATGTTCTTTTTAACAACTTTTAATAATTGATTTTGAGAGGAAAGAGGGAGAGAGAAACATAATTTTTTTGTCCCATTCATTGGTTGATTCTTGTATGTGCCCTGACAAGACAGTGCTCTAACCAACTGAACCGCATGGCCAGGGCTGAAATAGAACGTTCTAAGTATCACCAGAGCTCCCTATGAATAGGGTGCCAGAGTTATAAAAGCAAATAATTAAAAAATATATTAAGTTATCAATCTTTTCCATTATGGTTTATATTTTAGAAAATACTCTATCCCAAATCATAAAATATTCTTATATATTGACATATACAATTTTCAAAGTTTTCCCTTTCATGTTTAAGTTTTTATTTCACTCCAACTTTGTTTTATATATAGTGTGAGGAAGGAATACAATATTATTTTCCCAATATCTATTGGACAATTCATTCCCTGTCATCCCCTGGGTCTCATACACACACAACATGCACACACTGCTCACTATTTTTTCCTTTGGTCTATTTGTCCATCCCTGTTTCAATACTATGTTGTCTTATATACATAGATATATCAATCTTGCTATTTGTCAGAGCAATCCCCTCCACCCCATTACATACATATACCTTGTTCTTATTCCTCAAGAATAAGAACTATTTGTGGGCCTTTGGTCTCCCATGTAAATTTTGGAATCAGATTATTAAGGTCTATGATAAACTATTGAGATATTGGTTGAAATTGCATTGAGTTTGGGGAGATTGATGTATTTATGATATTGAGTCTTTCTACCAATGGATATAGTATATCTCTTAGTGTTAACATTTTCAATAAAGTTTCTCTCCATTTAACATCTTGCTCTTATTTTGTTATAGTTTTATTTCTACTATAATATCTTTTAAAAATTATATTGCTACTAGAGGCCTGGTGCATGCAATTCATGCATGAGGCAGGGGAAGTCTCCTCAGCCCAGCATGCATCCTCTCCATTCTGGGACCCCTCAGGGGTCCTCTGGGACCTCTCACAATCCTGGACCACTGGCTCTTAATCGCTTACCTGCTTGCCTGCCTGGTAACCCCCAACTGCCCTTTTTGACAGCCTAGTCACCCCACGCAGCCTGCTGTTCAGTCATTTGGTCATCCTTCACTAACCCCTCTGCCAGCCTGGTCATAGGCAGCTATTTGTGAGGGTGTGATGGTCAATTTGCATATTACCTCTTTATTATATAGGATAATTTTTATGATTGCTGTGTGAAAAGGCAATTTTGGTTTTTGTATACTCAGCCATTTTGCTAAATTATTTTCTTAATTCTAATACAGTGGTACTTCGAGATACGAGTTTAATTCATTCCGTAACCTTGAGGCATGGGAAACTATGAGATGCTTGAGTCGCGTAAACTGGTGGGTCGTGTGCAGCTGGCCGATCCACGCAATTACTGCTATCTCAAATGTTGCTTGTATTTCAAAGCAAAAATAGCTCACTCCACGGCTCGTATCTCAAAAATCTCATATGTTAGGGCACTCGTATCTCAAGGTACCACTGTAATTTGACTATAGATTATTTAATATATTTTCATTAAGCAATTATATCATCTGCTAATAATGATAGTTTAATTCCTTCCTTTCCAATTAGTATGCCTTTGATTTATTTATTTATTTATTTATTTATTTTGTGTGTGTGTGTGTGTGTGTGTGTATGTGTTACATGTATATATATCTCCCCATTGCCCTCCTACCTCCCAGGCATAACCCAGCCCCCCAGTGTCTATGTTCATTGGTTATGCTTATATGCATGGATACAAGTCCTTTGATTGATCTCTTATCTACCCCACCTCTCCTTAATCTTCCTGCTATAATTTCACAGTCTGATGCTTTACTGCCTCTGTATCTATCCTTTTATTAATCAGTTTACAATGTTCTTTATTATCCACAAATGAGTAAGATCATGTGGTGCTTCTCCTTCATTGACTGGCTTATTTCACTTAGCATAATGCTCTCCCTTTCCATCCAGGTTGCTGCAAATGGTAAGAATTCCTTCTTTTTAATGGCAGCATAGAATTCCATTGTGTAGATGTACCACAGTTTTCTGATCCACTCATCTGCTGACAGGCACCTAGGCTGTTTCCAAATTGTAGCTATTATAAATTGTGCTGCTATGAACATAGGGGTGCATAAATCCTTTCTGATTGGTGTTTGTAATTTCTTAGGATAAATTCCTAAGAGTGGGATTGCTGGGTCAAATGGAAGATTCATTTTTAGGTTTTTTGAGGAAACTCCATACTGTTCTCCACAGTGGCTGCACCAGTCTGCATTCCCACCAACAGTGCACAAGGGTTTCTTTATCTCTGCATCCTCTCCAACACTTGTCGTTTGTTGATTGCCATTCTGACAGGTGTAAGATGGTATCACATTGTCATTTTGATTTGCATCTCTTGGATAATTAGTGACTTTGAGCATGTTTTCATGTGTCTCTTGACCTTCCTTCTGTCATCTTTTAAAAAGGTTCTATTTAGGTCCATTGCCCATTTTTTTATTGGATCGTTTATCTTCCTTTTATTAAGTTGTATAAGTTGGCTGTAGATGTTGGAGATTAAACCTTTATCGGTGATAACATTTGCAAATATGTTCTCCCATACAGTGGTCTTTCTTGTTGTTTTGTTGATGGTTTCTTTTGCTGTGCAAAAGCTTTTTATTTTGATATAGTCCCATGTGTTTATTTTTTCTTTAGCTTCCATTGCCTTTGGAGTAGTATCAGTGAAGAAGTTCTTTCGGCGTATGTCTGAGATTGTGCTGCCTGTGGATTCCTCTAGTATTTTTATGGTTTCCCTTCTAATGTTTAAGTCTCGTCTCCATTTTGAGTTTATTTTTGTATTTGGTGTAAGTTGGTGATCCAGTTTCATTTTTTTGCATGTATCTGTCCAATTTTCCCAACACCATTTATTGAAGAAATCAATAAACATGATACATCACATAAACAAATTGAGAGATAAAAATCACATAGTCATATCAATTGATGCAGAAAAAGCATTTGACAAAAATCCAACACCCTTTCTTGATAAAAACTCTCAAAGTGAGAATAGAAGGATCATACCTCAACATCATAAAAGCCATATATGATAAACCCACAGCTAACATCTTTTTAAATTTTACTAATGAGAATAATATTGAATAGAATGATGATATTGGGCATCATCAACTTGTTTCTGATTTTAAAGGGAATACTTATAAGCTTTACCATTAGTAATACTAGTATTTGTCATAAGCTTTTGTTTTGGACTTTTTCCTGTTAAAAAAGTTACACTCCTAATTTTTATTTTCAGAGTTTCTGTTACAAGTTAGTTTGCTTTTCTCAAATGCTTTTTCTGCATCTATTGAGAAAGCCAAATGTCTGCCTTCCCTTATCTGTTAATGAAAGGAATTACATTTATGGTCTGTATAATGTTAATCCATTTTTTCATTCCTGGGATAAACCCAATTTAGTATGATTGATTATATTTTTCATATTCTCCTAAATTTGGCTGATAATAGTTTGTTTTTGCAACTTTGGTTATGAATAAAATTGGCCTAAAACTTTCCTTCCTAATCTTTTAAATTTAATGTTAGGATCAATGCTACATTAATCTCATAGGTTGAATTGAAAGAATTTAAAATTGGTGCAAAGAGATGTTCCATTAAGTTTCATTTGAAGCACTAAGATTTAAGAGACATGAACTTCCAAAGTGGGGTGGTAGGCCAAGAGAGCCTTTTCAAAGGAAATACCCAGGAATTCATTCCAGGGCATTGTCAACTCCTCTTGTAATATAATGGCTTGAGATCAGTGGAGTTTGATGGAGATTTTTCAAGATTTTTGGGGGAAAGTGTTACTGGCTCACATGAACTGAGCAAGATGGGATCCAGTATTTCCTCTTGGAGAATCCCGTATATATTCTCTGTTGCTAGGCAGGTCCAGTGGACTTGTGTCTGGCTCTCATCTGGAACACAGAAGGCAAGAACAAGCTGGCTAGCTCCTTGGGTGATGGAGAAAAAGAAGGGTGCTGCTGGGCTTGAATCAGCTTGCTTCCCCAAATTTGTCTGGACAAAGAATGCATGAGTGTTTCCTTGGCTCCTTTACAGCTAGAAATGTACAAAAAAGCTGGCAGGGGGTCATCTGAGATCGTATCACATAGAGTTGGGTCAGTGGAGGGGTGAATAGATTTCGTTATAGGGAAGCTGGAGGTGGAGGCTGCCTTTTTGGTTCTAAATGGGGGTTAAATTAGCAACTTCCAGTGCATTCATTCAGGTCAGAGGAAATCAGCAGCGATGGGTAGGAACATAGATTCGCACAAAAGCACTCATGAGAGAGTCAGCTTCAGCTGGTCCTGAAAGAGAAAGCACCCTAAAAATAAACAGCAGCAGTTCAGTAAGGGCTTTCTCTCTCCCTACCTTCCCATCTCCCAAACCTGGAGCAGAAACAACAGTGAGCGAATGGGGCTGTGCCAGCCATGAAGTTACTGTCTTTCAGCCTAAACCTGCCCTATTATTCTCTGTGATGCTAGGACCTCAACCCCACAGGCAGAATTTCTGCTCTGGTGGCTGTTCCCCCGTTGGACTCTGCTGATCAGGATGCTAAAGGGGGACTGGGTGGCATGAGGAGCAGAGGGTTGTACTACTTTTTCTTTTTTTCCCCGCAGCCCTGGGGGTGTAGCTGCTTTTTGAAACTGCTACATTGATAATACTTTAAAATTCTCTTCCTGTCTCCTCAGTTGCCTGGCTAGTAACTTGGCATTTAGTTAATAATTCTTTAAATTAAATTTGTCCTGGGATAACTGGTGTATCTTCTGTCTCCCGCTTGGACCCTGATTGATATAAGGAGGGCGGAAGAAGGGTGATTGAGAAGGTGGGAGAGGAGAAGAGGTGGCCAGCCTACACAGCCCTGGTGGGGGAGAAAAGATGGAGAGGTCTCAACTTTTACACTGAAAGCCTAGCTTATTATTTTAAGTTACTAATTTGAGTTGGGGTTTATATCTAAAAGTAAGTATAGGTATTTTTATTACTCAGTAATAACAATAAAGTCAAGGGCTTGCCTGAATTTTCATCCAGTGCCAGGGTAGGGATTACCTTTACTGAGGAGACTTAAAGGGGCAGTAGAAGACAAAAACATAGTATAGCCATGAATTCTGCTTACTTAATGCACTGGTTAGAATCTGCAGCTGTAACTGAAATGTCTCAAAGCCTTGGATGTCTTTTGTTGGAAGATTTTTTTATGTTTATGTTCTATTCCTTTTTTAGTCAATTTTGGTAATTTATATTTTTAGGAATATTA